>CM070836.1:8945525-9543025 GCA_036326025.1 Chrosomus eos | reverse complement strand
ACTTTCGTCAAAGACAACTGGGATTCACTGATAAGTTGATATATTAAACTTTTGCCGTATCCGGTCGTCAAAACTCCGAACACATTTTCCTTTTTTAAGAATGACTTAAGTGACATTCTCTTAACTCCAAGTCCTCCAGAATCGCGGCAAAAGCCGATTCGAAAGACCGCTGTTCGCCAGCAGCATCTTCTTTGTTTTCAATAAGCAGGGAAATCATCTATGGAAATCACACGGAACCGTCATGATGTCTATGGTCACAACACTGCCGTCATTATGTTAAGCCCGCCCACCAACTCTATACACGATGTGATTGGCCTTACCAGAGTTTGGTTTTTCCAGCTTGAATGCCAGCTTGAATGTTGCTAGACCACACTTTGCTGCAAAATAATTTTTGCTGCCGCTAGGGTGCGTCTAGATTTCTAGGCTACTGTTACTGGTGAACGGGGCCGAACCGACGGCCTTCATCCTCCCGTCGCGCTAACAACTGGTGCCATCATCGGTAGTGCATGCCCACCAACTAGTGTAAGTTGCCATGTGTGCTAATGTTATAATTATAGTAGGTAGTCCACAGTAACTTGACGCCAGCTTTCCCGCGAGTGGGCGTGGTTTCAGCGCAGCCAGCAGACACACCCCCAGCGTTTGAGAGCAGCGTTTGCTCATTTTTATTTTATGTACTTGATGGATTTTTTTATCATTCAAATTTGGCTGGGTGGCTAATAACACATTTTTCTGTGGTGTGACAAACTCAGAACACATACTTAATTTTGATTTTACAACGACTTTAAACATTACATTGTAACACTCCGCCCATTTATTTATCTTTTTTAAAACAGTAACGTCACTATAAACACACAAGGGGATCTTTAGAATGAAAGCAACAATCACGAATATCACAAACCACAATAATAACACATACTCAATGCTTTCTTAAATAGATAAACATGTACAAGAACAGATGCATGGGAGTTAATAAGTTACACAGCAACACACAAATATTCAGACAGCGCTGAACATCATTCAACAAAACAAAAAACAAAAAACACATCAACAGTTCAATTGACTGACGCGCTTAGCGCGGTATATTATAACGGAATCAATTGTACCGTGCAACCTCACAAATTTCCCTTTTTCTTTTGTTTTGTCCCAGTCCACAAAGTTAAAGTAAAATAAACCTTCCAGACTGGCTCATGAGCACGTTACAGTCTTTCCAACCAAGAACCAGTTCGTCCGTGTAAATAATCCTCTGTTCGGAACGTGACGAAAAAACGTAATCCACAACAACAACAAAAAAGGACAAAAAAGTAGAGCGTTGATCCAGTGGTATACCACTCCAAAAAATACAAAAATGAAGCTGTTCTCACCAGAGCCGTAGATCGCCAGGCAATGTGTTTAACCCACACAATTAGCAAGCTTGGATCCGGACACATCCTCTTGCCGGTGAGTAAACAGTCCAAGTGGTTCAATACTTTTCTGTCTTTCTCTCCCCCCTTAAAGCCGTCTATTAATGTATCGTTTGAAAATACTCTCTGAAACCTTAAGGTACAAGCTTTAAATCTCTTTCGCTGTAGCAAACAATACTGGCGCCAGGAGACAGAGTTATGAAGCCAATGATTGTTTAGGGATGATTAGGAGGCAATGATGGACAGAGGCCACTGGGCAAATGTGGCCAGGATGCCAGGGTTACACCCCTACTCTTTCGAAGGACATCCTGGGATATTTTGTGACCACAGAGAGTCAGGACCTCGGTTCAATATCTCATCCGAAGGATGGTGCTCTTTGACAGTACAGTGTCCCCGTCACTATACTGGGGCGTTAGGACCCACACAGACCACACACCTCTTTAATGTTAAAAAGGTGTGTGAACTCGCAAGTACGATGTCAGGCACTGTGATTTGCTCTGGCCCCCTTCCTGTTTAAAGGAGTGATGAGATAGTTAGTAGACTGTCCTCACTCATTGCTGGCTGTCTATCTAAGTGGTGTCCGCAAAATAATATAGAATTCATAGACAATTGGAAAAGTTTTTGGGGCAGACCTGACCTGTTGAAAAGAGATGGTATTCATCCCTCCTGGGATGGTGCTGCTCTTCTCTCAAGTAATATGACACATAGGGCCCTATCTTGCACCCAGCGCACGATCTAAAACGCAAGTGTCAAAGCGCAAAGCGCAAGTAACTTTGTGGGCGGATCCCGGCGCTGTTGCTATTTTCCCGGCAGGATAAATGCCTCTTGCGCCTGGCGCAAATCTAAAAGAGGTTGGTCTGAAGTAGCTTCATTATTCATAGGTGTGGTTTGGGCGTAACGTGAAATAAACCAATCAGAGCGTCATCCAACATACCCTTTAAGAGCAGGAGCGCATGTCGCATGGCGGATTGTTATTATTATGCCGCATTTACCAGGCGCGCTTCAGAATCGTTCACAGCTGAGGAGATCGATGTTCTCGTCAGGGCCGTAAAATAAAGAGAATTGACATTGGGGATGGGACAACACCACCCAAAACAATAGAAACAAATATGAGAAAGCTCAACTTAACTGGTAAGTTAAAGAGTAAGGTTTTTAATGTACTTACATTATGGTAAAGAAGATTTCGCAGTCTTCCGATTTTTTTTTCCTAGTTCTTGACGGACAAAATAATTTGTCAGATGTCCTTATATACATATGTGTCTTGCCACTATTGGGCAAACAGATCTGATCCGTCATTACTACAATTTGCCTGAAAAATTACCAATATACACTGGTAAATGTTAGGGCTGGGCGATAAAACGATAACGATAATTATCGCGATATAATTTTTCTCGATAAAACGATATCAAGAGGTCGATAAATGTTCGATAATGTGTATGCGTCAAAAGCGGAACGAAACTCATTTGAACCGCGCGCGCCACACGGACCGTTAATCTGCTCGGCTCAAAGTCCAAACAGTCGGCAGCGCAGCGCGAGCTCACTAGAGCAGACCGCAGACGCGTTTACTCTGATTGTCTCGCTCACGAGATCCAGTGAGATTCGCTTGAGTTCAGCGAAGGACACAAATGTCTCAGTTTAAAGGCAGATGAAACAGCGCTGACAAACAGGAGAAACACTGTGCGCAACGATACAGTCATAATCTGAATTGATACTGAATCAAAAAAGTCAGAATATTACATTTTACCAAATGTACCAAATGTTTTTTTAAAACAGATGTTACTGGTTTTGTTAATGAACATACATTTAACGTAGTATTAGTTTGAGTTAGGATGCAGATTTATTGTCAACTCACAGTCAAATATGCATTTTGAGACAAAACATGTAATATTAATATTGCAGCCTGCACTGCAGTGCCAACTGTGCTGAAGAAATATTTTTCTATTCAGATATTTATTTTGTTAAGGAAAGATTACAATGTTTGAATGTTCTACCTCAGATTTGTGAAATGTTCACCTGTTTGGCAAGTGTTTGTCATGATATGTTCTGAAAATAAAGAGTAGGGCCTAGTTTAAAACCACAATTAATGCTCTGGTTTCTACAACTTTCACTTAGGAGCAAAAATCTGCCTTTAAACTTGAAAGAAATAAAAATTGGACATTTATCGTGATAATTATCGATATCGATAATTATCGATATCGACTGATATAAAAAAAAATATCGTGATATTTTTTTTGGCCATATCGCCCAGCCCTAGTAAATGTGTAAGCTAGATTTATGCCTATTTTTTCACATCTTCATGGAAATCACAATGATTTCCCTCATATGGTAATATATTTCCTTGTTATAATGTATGATTTGCAAAAATAAAAACTGCTGCATCTGTGTTGATGAGAGAATCAAAGTGTGTGCGCGTTGTGCACCCGCTACATTATGGCCAAGCATGCGTGATTAAAATAGCATTCTGAACAACGCGCAACGCGCCATTGACTTTAGACCAGGTTTTTTTTGGTCAGTGGCGGAATTGTTTTCTGGAAGTGCAAAATAGCAGTAGGGAATGTTTGCGCCGAAACACGCCTCGTTTTTGCGCCGACCCGCCCAGGGAGCGCAAGTTCATTTCCTAGTTTACCGACGCGCGTCTGTGGAGGGAAAAGCCCGCTTTGCGCGGGTGCAAAATAGGAATGATACATGCGTCAGTGTACAAAGTCAATTGCGCTGGGTGCAAGATAGAGCCCATAGTCTTAGAGCACAAACATGACAATCTGGGGCTCAGGTCAGGAAGCAGACAAACTGGCTAAACCGACCGTCTGCTAGCTGTCTCACGTCACTGAGGTCAGATAAATCCCATCACATAGAGACTCTTTCACCTAGATATCATCATATAGAGACTGTGTCTGTTCCCCGAATTAGGAAATACAAAAAACTTCTAAACCCATCTAAGGGTAAAAATTTAATTGATGTTCAACAAATAAAAAAATGATATAATACAAATGAACAAATGATAAAGCTCGGGTTGCTGAATATTTGACCCCTTACTTCAAAAGCACTTATTGTTAATGATATGATTAGAGACTATAACCTAGATGTGCTGTGTTTGACACAAACCTGGCTAAAACCAAACAACTACATTACTTTAAATGAGTCCACCGACATCTCAGATCATTATCTAGTCTCGTGTAAACTTAATTTAGCAAAGGCTGCAAAGCCGACTCCGTGTTACAAATATGTTAGACATATCAATTCTGACATTAAAGATTGCTTTATAAATAATCTTCCTGATCAGTTTCATCATCTCAGCATCCCAGATAGCTTAGAAGAACTCGATATTGGGACAAAAACTTTTAACTCTCTTTTCCAGCACTTTAGACACAATTGCTCCTTTGGGCTTAAAGAAGATTAAAGAAAATAGTCCAACGCCATGGTACAACGAGCACACTGTAGCGTATTTGGGTGAATCTGGATAATTAAATACCTCCTTGCTAAAGTCCCAAAGTCTTCAGGCCCAGAAAGCCTGAATGTAACACACACACACAAACACATTCCACACACGTACCATGAAGCCTCCCCCCCCCCCCAAACCAAGCTGTTCGAGTTTGGTTTCCTCTTACCGATTTATGACTCAAAAGAATGTGCAGGGACTTGATTCCTGGAGAAGGAGAAATTAAACATTTTAACTCTAATATATATATATATCCTATGCATAACCATGCGATACACGTATATACTGTTCATCTCATGACTTTCTTTTATGTTTGGTTTGTGCGTCCTTGGAGACTCTAATGGGTTTGTGTTTCTTCGATTTACATACTATCATGAACACATTCCAAGAGAGACCAGGAGACCACTCAGAAGAACCTCCGCTCATGGACACGTACACACATACACAAACCGTTAACTTCATCACTGAAAGACGGTTATATGATATAGTCGATATGTATTCATGTTTGCCCATGTATTGTACTCCATATAACGCATATTGGAGCTGTAAATGAACCTAGGGACCCCTAGATGCATTCTTAATGTAACTGTTTTCCTGTAACATGTACCAAAAACTTTTATATGTCATGCTTCATATTGTTAGAATGCCCTGGAAATGACTCCGCCAGATATAGGTATGAACACACCATGAAAGGTATGATTATCAGGGTACCCCCAGGATCCTCCAACTTAAATTCAAGGCTTTTTAAGACCTTTTTAATACCATTTCAAATGAAATTCAATGCCAACTTCGTACCCATTCCGACAGAAGTATGAGAGGAAAATGTCAAATCTGTATACATTTTAAACCCTTGAAAATAATTATGTACAAGGAGGCTACTTGAATTAAATAAAACATTTTACTTAAATTATATTAAATTATGTATTAAATTTACTTAATATTTAATACAAACGCAACAGCATTGTAGCGCGCACGTGTATGTAGGCCAGTGTTAATTTTGACAGCCATTTTTGATTTAGTCTTCAGACG
This sequence comes from Chrosomus eos, assembly GCA_036326025.1. Classification (NCBI taxonomy): domain Eukaryota; kingdom Metazoa; phylum Chordata; class Actinopteri; order Cypriniformes; family Leuciscidae; genus Chrosomus; species Chrosomus eos. The sequence continues at coordinate 9,537,160 of CM070836.1, read as the reverse complement.
AAAATGCTTATTGGTCTTAATCACATTTGAGTCATCCTGTTTTTTATAGTTGTAGTTGACAGTCTTTGCATTTTTGCACATCAGAAAATGTCATAATTATTCTCTCTAGGCCAATTAAGCTTATGAGAAATTATTGGCATAGCACTCTTAAGCAGTAGCATTTGTGCAGTTGTACATAATTATCCCTTTTCCTAAGTTCAGTGGTTCTCCAGTGTTTTAGAGTGCTGTACCCCCTGAACCCCCTCTCTTCCACTTAGACGGCACTCACACCTTCTCCATTAAGGGACAAGATTTGCCCACTTAAATACATTTTCCAATTTCATTTTTTACCTTTGTAATAACTTAAAAAAATAAATAAATAATGCTTTAAATAAAACAATGTTCATTAAATTGGCAATGTTAAAAAACATTAAAATCGCCAGTAGGTGGCGGTAACTCACTATCTTTATGAGTGAGTCTGAGTCATTCATTCATTGAATCTCACGATTCGTTCAAAGCCACATATTTCGTTATAGAGCAAGCCTGATAATGCTGTTTTAAATGTAGTACATGATTTAATGTTACCATTTTTTCTTTTCTTTTTTACTGTTGTATAAAATCAATGTCACATTTGAAATCGTGTGGATATTCGGGAAACATTGTATTCTTGCTCGTATGAACACTGCTGGATATCAGCCTGCATTTTGATCGCAGATTCGCACAAACAGCGCAAGCGGCTCGTGACTTTTTTTTACAGTCTATGGACAGAACACAGACCAACTGAATGACACTTTAATTTAAGTATAAAATCTTAAATAAATATCGCTGAACTCCAGCTTGTCTGTGTTTTCAGATCATCCGCGCTTCTTCAGCAGTGTAGAGAGAGCGCGCGCATGGTTGCCAGATACTATTGAAAAGACCGGGTAGAAAATATGTTCTTTTAACAGAAAAGCTCTTATTTGTGGTTTAAATTTTGTCATTTGTGGCAACAGCGGATTAAACTAGGCTAGGTACTATCTTGTTCTGTACCTCACTTGCCTAGTAACCATAGTAACGGGTGCGCACGCGATCGCTTTTTCTGCTATGACGTGGAGCGCGAGGTGCACTCAACCAAAGAGTATACGTTCTTTGACTCAATGCTGCGTGCATATATTTTGAATTAGCCTACAGTTAATTTTGTTACGGTATGAACTTAATCCTAGCAAAGGCAAAAAAAAAAATATAAGACCTTTGTAACGAAATCCAAGACTTTGTATACTAAATTCAAGGCTTTTAAGGCCTTAATTTGAGATGATCAAATTCAAGACTTTTTCAAGGCTTTTAAGACCCGCGGGTACCCTGGATTATGTGTATAACGCATCTCTGCAGTAGAAATGAACATTTCTATCACAAGCCATAATTTAATTAGACCAGCAGTCTGACAAGACAAAGAGAAATCTTCCGCGGGAACTTCCCTCCCAGCTGATTGGCGCAGTCTTCCAAAAGAAGGCGTGAACCGAAATGTTTTTAAAGAGGCGCGGAGCTCCTCCTCGCTCTCTTCCTGATCCGAGTCATCATCATGTAACGTCGCGCCTCCGGCGAGCTCATCGCCGTTCTTTTATTTTGTTTCTAGTTAGTTTTGTGTTTGTTTCCAGTCTAGATAACCCCCGTGTTTAATTCCAATCGTCGAAATCCCTGCACAGGAGAAGCAAGCGCCGTTACCACGAGACGCGCCGGACCCAGAGACGCACAAGCGTTTCTTCACCAGCCATGACGTAACTCCGCGTGATTTCCCCTTTGGGATCTTTATTTCTTTTCTTTAAAGTTAGTTTTGTTTTCATATTCGACGCTGTTTACTTCCACGGAGTGAAACAAACGTAGCCGAGCTACTTTCATTGGTAATGCTACTCAAAGACTTTAAACCGCCGCGCAACACGAGCGCCCAGAGACAACACGTGACGCTTACACGCACAAAGGACTCCGCTCACGCACGCGGCCGGGACAGGCCTTCAGGAATGCGACAACACAGCGAGACCCATAACTTGTGCAAGTATCTCTTTATAACGCTTCTAAGGAGCATTAAGATGATGTTTCGTGTTGTAATCAGAAAGGTGAATGTCTTAGGAGGAAGTATGCCAATGTTCTCTCTCTCTCACTCTCTCTCTCCCTCTCTCTCTCTCTCTTACTCGCTAACGCGTGTAAGTCATCCATTGCCCAAACTTTACGCATTTCTCGTTCATCAATGTCTTAATGTGTTTCGTTCGTGTTAATGTTTGTAAATACATGTATTCCTGTAACGTAGTAAATATATATAAGTAGACATGCCTTTATTAAATCATTATATTCACTTGACTGATGGACTTTCTCTTTGCTCAATTTCGAGTCTCTTAAGTGCCAAAGATCTTGCTACGAACTTTATAACTTAAAGATAGCTTTACATATTTGTTTATAGGGCAGAAAGCCCAATTCTTCTGGCCAGAGAATTGCGTTTCCTGCAATCCTATAAAGTAAGATGATATTGGGGAAAACCCCTCAATATTATTCGGACAATTGAGCTAAATTAATTTTGCCTGCTTTGTAAGACGTGATCTGTGTAATTAACTGCAATCAACTTGTTAAAATGAAAGGATTGCATGTATACATCCAGGTAAAATGACATTCTCCTTTAGGGGGAGATTTATTAACATGTAAGACTGATCTAATCCAAACATGTATGAATAATTATTAATTACTAATTATTAATTATGATATGCAAATTCCCCAGGGATTAGATCCCGCCCAAAAGTCTTTACAACACTCAGGCCCTTAAGAGAGCAGCCAGAAAAATGGAGCGGAACTGGAAGAAAACCAAACTAGAGGTATTTTTGCATTTCATGGAAAAGTAGCACGATTGCATACAGAGAGGTCTTAAATACTGCTAGATCTGCTTATTTTTCAACCCTATTAGAAGAAAATAAACAAAACTCTAGGCATTTATTTGAAACAGTGGCTAAACTAACGAAAAATAAAGCTTCAAGCCCAGACGTTTCCAAGCAGCACAGCAGTAATGACTTTATGAACTTCTTTACTAACAAGATTGATAATATCAGGGAGAAAATTATAACTATGCAACCCTCTACTACAGTATTGCATCAGACAGCAACTTGATCCTACAGAATTAGTCAATTACAGGCCGATCTCGAATCTACCTTTTCTGTCAAAGATACTAGAAAAGGCAGTATCTTCACAACTATGTTCCTTTTTAGAAAGAAATGGTATCTGCTAGTACTTTCAATCAGGATTTAGACCGTACCATAGTACTGCGTAGGCATGTGCCGGTATCAAATTTTCATGCTGCGATTAATTGATTGAGCTTTTTTCACGGTATACGGTATTATCACAATATTTTATTTACATAAGAGAAACAGATGGATTGGGGGGGGGGGGGTCTAAAAAAACAACTTGCATCACAATAGGTGTAATTGTGATTGTCAAAACATTTGGTAACTAAACAGAATTTTATTAAGTTTAGTGACAACATGTTACAATGTTTACATGGTACAGTGACTGGTAGGCTACTGTTTGTATTATTGCTTAACACAATTTTCACGATTTCAGTTCAATTCTTGATTTGATTTCAATCTTAACTCATTTGAATAAATATAAGGTAGGCTACAGTAGATAGCTTACATGTACATTTTTCTCATGAAAAAATGTATCTCACATAATTCTGTAAACATACAGAAAGCCCTATCAACTGGTATTGTTAAAGGTTAAAATTAACAAATAAAAAATAATGTGGTTTTCATTATAATAACAATTATGTAGCCTAATAACATAAGTAAAAATATAATAAATATGTAATATAGTGCACATATTTAGCGAAAAATTCTCCTCTCTATTTTTTCTAGTCAACTAACATGCTGGTAATTAAATGGCTTTCCTGAGGCAAATAACGTTCTGTGACATAAATGTTCTCCTGCAGTTTTATTGACATTTCCGTGATTGAAAAACACTGATTGATCTATTATGTATGAGGCATAGGCCTTGCTATATACCTTTCGGGAAGTTGTATATCTTTAAATAAAAAGTAACAGATGATCGGTTCACTTGAACTAAGGTGCTACAGTGATCTGTCACGTCACATTTACAAGCGCCAAAACGGTATTTATTGTCTGCACTTCGTAATAAAATGGACAGAACCTGAGAGCTGAGAATTTTTTTCATATAAAAAGTAACCTGCTCTCTCTAGTCTGTCGGTGTCAGTGTCCTCTTTGCTCCGCGATTTTTCTCTGCGTGAGAAAATGGATGTGTGGCGTGAGAGCATGTGAAAAGTGTTGATTGCGTGAGTCTCAAGCTGAATGCTATGAAGTTCTCAATTTCACATCTACGTGTTCTCGAGTTTAGCTACTCTTTTACCTTCATAGTTGGCAGCCCTGCTTTTAGAAAGGAGATAAATCGTCGGCAGCGTTCCTCTTTCCGCCATGCTTCTTCTCCATGCGGCGGTTGTTTACATTAGACTAGAGCATGCACACAGTGCTTATGTGGGGATTGTTTACATCAGAGTGCGCCCCGTGTTTTGCGCAGCATATACGCAGTTGGGTTTTATTAACGGTTGATGGAAAATAAGCTAATGCGCATTCTAAAAATCAAAATTCGGATCTATTATTTTTCACGGTATTTTGAAGTGCCCGCGATAACAATATCGTGCATATTCATTACCGCGATTTATCGCATTACCGAATACCGGCACATGTCTAGTACTGCGACAGCTCTCATTAGAGTCACAAATGATTTGCTCTTATCATCCGTTCGTGGTTCTCTCTCTATTCTATAGTCTCTCAATCTTAGTGCTGCATTTGACTAGCCTGGCATGCCAGACCTACATCAAGATGTTAGGTCGGGGAACTCTCCATTGGCATGCCTCAATCAGAGGGGTGGGATAAACGGTTACCTTTCAAAATCCCTCTACACACAATAGGATAACGCTACAACCAACCAGAGCAACGAACGGCTGTGGATGAGTGAGTCCCATGCGTTTTTCCACCAGCGGAGCTAATTGATATATTAAACTTTTGCCGTATCAGGTCGGCAAAACTCCGAACACATCTTCCTTTTTTAAGAATGACTTAAGTGACGTTCTCTTAACTCCAAGTCCTCCAGAGTCGCGGCCAAAGCCGATTCGAAAGACTGCTGCATCTTCATTGTTTTCAAGTAGCAGGGAAATCACCTATGGAAATCACGCGGAACGTCATGAACTGTGCCGTCATTGTGTTAAGCCCGCCCGCCGACTCTATACACGATGTGATTGGCCTGACTAGTTTTTGTTTTTTCCAGCTCAAAAGCCTATGGAGAGTTGCTAGACCACACTGGCTGCGAAATAATTTTCGCTGCCGCTAGGGTGCGTCTAGATTTCTAGGCTAGCATTTGACACTATTGACCACAACATTCTTTTAGACTCAAAAATTATGTTGGCATTAGTGGAATTGCACTAGCATGGTTTAAAGCATACTTATCTTATCTTATCAGTTTGTAGCTGTAAATAAAGAGATATCTTATTGGTCAAAAGTTCAGTATGGTGTACCACAAGGCTCAGTCCTAGGACCGTTGCTGTTCACTCTGTACATGCTAGCCTTAGGAGATATCATTAGGAAGAAATGGCATTAGTTTCCACTGTTATGCTGATGATACTCAGCTCTATATTTCTTCACGCCCTGACGAAACATACCAATCCACAAAATTAACGGAACGCATAGCTGATATAAAAAACTGGATGACTAGTAATTTCCAACACCTGAAATCTGAAAAAACAGAGATTCTAATTATTGGACAAAAAACTTCCTCACGTAATAACATAGAATACTTTCTAACACTTGATGGCTGCTCTGTCAAGTCCTCGTCATTGGCTAGGAACCTTCATTTGAAAGTCACGTGTCTAGTATCTGTAAAACCGCATTTTTTCATCTTAACCCTCTGGGGACCAAAAACGCGCACAGAGCACATTTTTCACATAGCAGAAAAATAGACTTAAAGGGTACCTATTATGGCATTTAAAATGTTCCTAATAATGTTCTGGGAGTCCCCAACAACAGTTTTACATGCATGCAATGACAAAAAACACTTTTGTTGTGTCGAGGATCGATTGCTCCTGTCTGCCTCGCTGCCTGCTGCTGTGTGTGTGTTTGCTCCGAGGCTGTTAGCTCCGTCTAAGCCTCACATTTCTTTCTGTTTTGAACCATCATTTACTATCATTTCTAGTTGTTTATACTACTAATTACAGTTTACCTAACAGATTAACCTAACATCGCTAGCTTCCGTTATTGTTAGCACAACACGCTAGTATCTCGCTAGCCTGTTAAGGCGCCACCCGTGCGCTCAGTTATTTATTTATTTTTCTCGTGCGCGCCCGCGCATCTGAGTTCATAAAAAGCCCAGGTGAGTAAGAATCAGTCAACAAACACGGTGAGTAATGTCTTGTCCTGTTATTGTCACGTGCACCTCATGCCATATGTTTACCATAGCCTTCCCCGTCAGCATAGGGTTTATATGTGATAAATGCAAGGAGACAGTCAGGCTGACGGAGAAGATTTCAGAATTAGAGACACGCATCCAAACTTTAATTGAGGATAGTAAGTGTGCTCGAGCTTTAGATACTACTTTGGATGCGCCTAGCATAGTGAACCATTTACATGATTCGGTTCCGGCTGAGTTATTGCCTGTGCAGCCAGGCAGATGGGTGACTGTGAGGGATCGCTCTAGTCGCGGATCAAAAAACCACTCTTCTGTTCCGGTTACCATAACAAATCGATTTGCCCCTCTCATGAAACACCCACTGAGAATGCTGTTGATTGTGCCCTGATAATTGGCGATTCTATTACACGGAACGTGAAAATAGAGACACCAGCCACCATAGTCACATGTTTGCCGGGAGCCAGAGCGCCTGACATCAAAGCAAATTTAAAAGTGCTGGCTAATGCTAATCGTAAATTCTCTAAGATTGTTATTCACGTCGGCACTAATGATGTTCGACTTCGCCAGTCGGAGATCACCAAAATTAATATTAAAGAGGTGTTTGAACTCGCAAGTACGATGTCAGGCACTGTAATCTGCTCTGGCCCCCTTCCTGTTTGAAGGAGTGATGAGATAGTTAGTAGATTGTGTTCACTCAATGGCTGGTTGTCTAATTCGTGTCCGCAAAATAATATAGAATTCATAGACAATTGGAAAAGTTTTTGGGGCAAGCCTGACCTGTTGAAAAGAGATGGTATTCATCCCACCTGGGATGGTGCTGCTCTTGTCTCTAGTAATTTGGCTCATAGTCTTAGAGATAAAACATGACAATCTGGGGCTCAGGTCAGGAAGCAGACAAACTGGCTAAACCGACTGTCTGCTAGCGGCCTCGCGTCACCAAGGTCAGATAAATCTCATCACATAGAGACTCTTTCACCTAGATATCATCATATAGAGACTGTGTCTGTTCCCCGAATCTGGAAATCCATAAAACGTCCAAACCTTTCTAAGGTTAAAAATCTAATTGATGTTCAACAAATAAAAAACAGATATAATATAGATGAGCAAACGATAAAGCTTGGGTTGCTGAATATTCGATCCCTTAATTCAAAATCGCTCATAGTTAATGATAAGATTAAAGACTATAACCTAGATGTGCTGTGTTTGACAGAAACCTGGCTAAAACCAAACGATTACATTACTTTAAATGAGTCCACTCCGCAAGATTATTGTTATAAACATGAGCCTCGTCCGAAAGGCAAAGGGGGAGGTGTTGCTGTAATTTATAGTAATATTCTCAAAACCACTAAGAAATCTAGTTTTAAATATACTTCTTTTGAAGTGTTGGTGCTTAATGTAAAAATTTATAGTGTAAACAATAAATCACGTTTGAGAATTCTGCTGGCTACTGTATACAGGCCACCAGGGCACCATAAAGATTTTATCAAAGAATTTGCTGACTTTCTATCAGAATTAGCATTGGCTGCAGATAAAGTCCTAATTGTTGGTGATTTTAATATACATGTAGATAATGAAAAAGATGCATTGGGATTGGCATTTAAAGACATTATAAACTCAATTGGAGTGAGACAACACGTGTCAGGACCTACTCATTGTCGTAATCATACTCTAGATCTAATATTATCACATGGAATAGATGTTGATGCCGTTGAAATTCTGCAGCAGAGCGACGACATCTCAGATCATTATCTAGTCTCGTGTAAATTACATTTAGCCAAGGCTGCAAAGCCGACTCCGTGTTATAAATATGTTAGACCTATCACTTCTGCCACTAAAGATTGCTTTATCAATAATCTTCCAAATCAGTTTCATAATTTCAGCATCCCAGATAGCTTAGAAGAACTTGATATTGCAACAGAAACTTTTAACTCTCTCTTTTCCAGCACTTTAGACACAGTTGCTCCGCTGCGCTTAAAGAAGATTAAAGAAAATAGTCCAACGCCGTGGTACAATGAGCACACCCGGGCCCTTAAGAGAGCAGCCAGAAAAATGGAGCGAAACTGGAAGAAAACAAAACTAGAGGTATTTCGGATTTCATGGAAGGAGAGCTCGATTGCTTACAGAGAGGCCTTAAAAGATGCTAGAACTAATTATTTTTCAACCCTATTAGAAGAAAATAAACAATCCTAGGTATTTATTTGAACAAGTGACTAAACTAACGAAAAAGAAAGCTTCAAGCCCAGAAGTTTCCAAGAAACACAGCAGTAATGACTTTATGAACTTCTTCACTTATAAGATTGATAATATCAGGGACAAAATTATAACTATACAACCGTCTACTACAGTATCGCATCAGGGAGTATATTGTAGTCTCCGTGAGGAACATTTTGATTCATTTGTTGCTATAGGAGAGGAAGAATTTTGCAAAATTGTTAATTCATCTAAATCGACAACTTGTATGCTAGACCCTATACCGACTAAACTATTGAAAGAGATGCTTCCAGAGGTCATAGATCCTCTTCTAGATATCATTAATTCATCTTTGTCATTAGGATACGTACCAAAAACCTTTAAGTTGGCTATGATTAAACCGCTTGTTAAAAAAACGCAACTTGATCCTACAGAATTAGTCAATTACAGGCCAATCTCGAATCTGCCTTTTCTGTCAAAGATACTAGAAAAAGCTGTATCCTCACAACTGTGTTCCTTTTTAGAAAGAAATAATATCTGCGAGGATTTTCAGTCCGGATTTAGACCGTACCATAGTACTGAGACTGCTCTCATTAAAGTCACAAATGATTTGCTCCTATCATCCGATCGTGGTTGTATCTCTCTATTAGTGTTACTTGATCTTAGTGCTGCATTTGATACTATCGACCACAACATTCTTTTAAATAGACTAGAAAACTATATTGGCATTAGCGGAATTGCACTAGCATGGTTTAAATCATACTTATCTGACCGTTTTCAGTTTGTATCAGAAAGTGAAGAGATGTCTTATCGATCACAAGTTCAGTATGGCGTACCACAAGGCTCAGTACTAGGACCGCTGCTGTTCACTCTGTACATGCTACCATTAGGAGATATAATTAGGAAATATGGAATTAGCTTTCACTGTTATGCTGATGATACTCAGCTGTATATTTCTTCGAAACCTAACGAAACTTACCAATTCACAAAATTAACGGAATGCATAGCTGATATAAAAAATTGGATGACCAGTAATTTCCTATTACTAAATTCTGAAAAAACAGAGATTCTAATCATTGGACAAAAAACTTCCTCACCTAATAACCTAGAATACTGTCTAACACTTGATGGCTGCTCTGTTAAGTCTTCGTCGTCAGTTAGGAACCTGGGTGTGCTCTTTGATACCAATCTTTCATTTGAAAGTCACGTGTCTAGTATCTGTAAAACAGCATTTTTCCATCTTAAAAATATATCTAAATTACGTCATAATTATGCTCTCACTGACAAATGCGGAACAATTAGTTCATGCTTTCATGACCTCAAGGCTAGATTATTGTAATGCTCTACTGGGTGGTTGCCCTGCACGCTTAATAAACAAACTACAGCTAGTTCAAAACGCAGCCGCTAGAGTTCTTACCAGAACCAGGAAGTATGACCATATTAGCCCGGTTCTGTCAACACTGCATTGGCTGCCTATTAAACATCGTATAAATTTTAAAAAATTGCTGATTACTTACAAAGCACTAAATGGTTTAGCTCCCCAGTACTTGAGCGAGCTCTTAACGCATTATAGTCCTTCACGTCTATTGCGATCTCAAAATTCTGGCCAGTTGATAATACCTAGAATATCAAAATCGACTGCTGGCGGTAGATCCTTTTCCTATTTAGCACCAAAACTTTGGAACAATCTTCCTAACACGGTCCGGGAAGCAGATACAGTCTGTCAGTTTAAATCTAGACTAAAAACACATATCTTTGGCTTAGCATACACATAACACATAATAGATTTCTATAATTCAATGTTAGGCTGCATAGATTAGATCAGCTGGAACCGGGAACACTTCCATAATTCCTGATGTACTTTGTACATCATAAGAAGGATGGCGTCTACGCTAATATTAGTCTCTCTGTTTATCCCGAGGTTTACCGCAGACCGCCGGATCCAGGGCATATCCAGATCTGATGAAGGACCATCACATGGACACGACGACACGCATTATCAGGGCTGTGAAGGCCCATGGACACCTCACCACACTCATCTCCTCACCTGCCGGATGACCCAACCCAACCAGATGAACTGGATAATATCGTGAAAGTTCTGATCCTCATCTGACTCCTGACATTATGCTGCCTAACTCATAATCATACACTGTTCATTCGTTGGCCAAAGGAGGACTGGCCCCCCGACTGAGCCTGGGTTCTCCCAAGGATTTTTTCTCCATTCTGTCACCTGATGGAGTTTTGGTTCCTTGCCACTGTTGCCTTCGCCTTTTGGCTTGCTTAGTTGGGGACATTTAATTTTCAATTGAACAATACTATTACAACATTGTTTTCCTGTTATCTCTGTAAAGCTGCTTTGAAACAATTTGTATTGTAAAAAGCGCTATATAAATAAAGGTGACTTGACTTGACTATAATATGCATTTATTTTTACCTGATTTGCTCACCGACTCCCTAATGATTCGTTTGACGACTCATTTGTCCAAACCCCTCCTTTGTGTGACGCTAATCGGCGGTGATTGGTCAGATGACGCAGTCAGTTATATTTTGCGTTAGCCCAAAGCTTAAACATATTGATAAAGCACTGCAGTACTACAATACGCTTCACATAATTTCACATATTTCAAAAAACAAAAAAAATGACATTGGAGACCTAGAAGCTGCTGAGCGTAACTCTCACTCTCTCACACACACACGCACGCACGTACGCACACACACATAAAAGCAACAATTATTAATAGTACTTACAGGTTGTGATTCGGAGGAGGAAGCTGATCTAAATAAACTTGGTATTGAACCTTCCTATATCAGCCGACTCGCTAATCCACACTTGAAAGCATTTGTGTTTGTGAAGCGATCGTCATTAAAATAACGCGAACACAGCTCAAGGTGGCTATACTTGTGTGGGTATAGTTGTAAATATAAACTCTAGCCACTGAGTCTTCACATGCTTGTCCCTGGGCAGTGAAAAAAAAAGTTTGCTTTTGATTTGCACTTCAGAACAGAGTCTCGTCGACATGTTGTTGTCTGCTCGGCGCGCGCACTGAGTGGGCGTGTCGAATTCAAATAACTTGTACAAGTGACGTACGAAAGCTAGAGAGAAAGCATCGTTTGTCTATCGATTCATATCAGCGACTCAGAGTCGACTCTTACTTTTGAGAGACAATAACTTTGTATACGGTGAACTTTCATATTTAAAACTTTGCAGGATGTTTTTGTTCACTTAGATCTATGTTACACACTACATGAAAGGTAATTTTCAGAATTCCATGATAGGTACCCTTTAAAGTACTACCATCATTTCTGGTCATACAGAGTTAAGAAATATGAGAAAATAAACTGTTAAAAGTCTACTTTTTTATGTGCCCACATACAATCTAAATAAAATATTGTGCTTTTGTAAAATAAATAAAATAAACAGGGTGTGCGTTCTGCCTCTCCATCTCTGTGAACTTTTTTTCTGGAGCATGTCTCTAAACTTAAACAAAACTCAGCGAATACTATTCACCCAGCCATGAGCAATATATCTTTTAAATCATTTAAGTTTGTACTTTTAAATGATCTGATTCAAAACAAAAGTAATTATTCTTAGTTTATGTCATCTATATAAAAAGAGAGAGGTGTCAGCCGTTCTAATTATCGTTCTCTCAGCTCCTTATTTTCCTAATGTGACACGCCCACGGAGAGCACGCGCTATTCAAACGCAAATATCTGAAGCAACACATTGAGAGTGTAAACGCCCATATATACTCTGTGAACACACTATATTTAGTCATATTATTGTACTGTCGTCTTGCGTGGCTGTGGAATAATCCTGGGACATTTACCTACCTCAGAACAAGTGCTGGTTTATTTCCACTTCGAGGAGGAGCAACAGATCCAGCTGAGAAGTGTGTAAGTGTTTTATTCTTGTGCTTTGTTTGCTAATCGCTATATAGAATAACATTAGTGTCTGTAAACGCAAAAATAGCATACTGTTTACATTTGAATCATGTTTCTCTCTGTGTGTGTGTGTGTGTGTGTGTTGTGTTGTGTGTGTGTGTGTGTGTGTGTGTGTGTGTGTGTGTGTGTGTGTGTGTGTGGTGTGTGGTGTGTGTGTGTGTGTGTGTGTGTGTGTGTGTGTGTGTGTGTGTGGTGTGTGAATGAATGAATGAATGAATGAACGCACAGATGCGCAGTGCAGGGCTCTCAAGTCTCACGCATTTGGCGTGAGACACACGCATTTCAACCCGTTCACACGCTCACACGCCACACCTTGTATTTCTCACGCTGAGGAGTAAGGAAACTTGTACCGCTATACAATAAATGGACGAGGCGCAAGCAAACGGAGGGAAGTTCTCTGCCGAGTTCATATAATCTGTCTCGAGTTACAGAGTTAAATGCCAGCTACCAGCCAATCAGAAATTAGAATTAGTTGTTTCCGGGTAAATTATGTGTTACCGCTGCAAGCACGTTCATTACTAGACAACACGCGCACACACGGAGTGGAAATTGAAAGAGCAAGATGAATGCGGTTTGCGGACCTCTTCATTTATGTTAATTTTTTAGCATTAATTTTACGATTCCTGGACAATATCTCTTGCCTGTGATCAAGACAGTGAGAGCTGATGTTGAGGAGTATATCCAAATTCGTGCTAAATTATTTTTGATGCATTCAAAAACTCTCCAACTACTTTTAAAGGGGTCATCGGATGCAAAATACACTTTTATTTGGTGTTTGCAAATAAATGTGTCTTTGCAGTGTGTGGACACACAATCACCATGCATTGAAAAAATCCATTCACTTTTTTCTCAAAAAGCCAAAAAGTTGTTGCTCATTATCATTTAAAGAGACATGCACCGAAACGTGTCACTGTGAACAGAGCTGTTTTTGAGGAGGTAAAAGGGTGTTTTTTTACACAACCATTGAGAAATTTTAACCAAAGTATGTTACAAACTTTACATGAAGACCCCAAAGAATCATACCAACTTGGGGAAAATGGGCATCCAATGACCCCTGTAAAGGTGACCGGTTTGGGTCTTGACATGCATGCTCAGGGCAAGTTGTTATGACACAATGTTATGTACATTGAGCACTGATGTTCAGTTGGCTTGTTTGGGGTCAATTTTTTTAAAAAAAAAATTTCAATAAATTTGTATTTTTTAAAATATAACTATTTATTTTATTTGGATGAATTTGTCTTTTTATCAGATTTACAAACTGATATAATTTCCATTTGTGCTGGTCAATTAGAACAATAGGCAATATTGAACTGCTAGCAAAAATTGAAGCGAAATTGGTTGGGTCGAGGGACCGCTGCTGCAAATATATGGGTGGGTCCTCCCCTAAATCTCACTCTAAACTTTTGGTAAAACTTGAGAGCCCTGTGCGCACTGTTACAGACGAAATAAAAGACAACATTTCATTGATGTTTTGGAACGATTATAAAGTTTTTACTGTAAAATAGACATCTAATAAGCTTTTGTTGGCAGTTTATGCTCACATGTTAAATATATAGTATGTTTTTTCAATAAACTAATCAACTAAGATGTTATAGTGTTTGTTCCAATGCAAGCTATATCAAAATAATGAATCCTTAACTTTGAAATATGATCAAATGTATTGGCCTACTAAGACATTTATGGAAAAAGACAATTTTCTTTTCAAGATGTTTCCAACTTTAACTTTTAAACAATTCTGTAGAATGGACCATATAACCTATTTGAACAGGATTTGTTTCCAGGTATGACTAAAAATGTGCTTTTGACTTTCATTTAGATTTAGATTTTATATATATATATATATATATATATATATATATATATATATATATATATATATATATATATATATATATATATATAATATATATATATGTGTGTGTGTGTGTGTGTATGTGTGTGTGTGTGTGTGTATGTATTGTATATTGTTCTTGCATTCTTTGGGGTCCTTGAATTCTTTCTCACACCTGAGGCTCATTACTATGCAGTCATTACTATGCAGGTCTTTGTCTTCTGCAGGTGTGAACCAACTAATTATTCACAAGGGGGTTGGGCCGTTGACGCCCATTCGCATATTGCCTTGGCAAACAAAAAAATGTTTTTCACAATTTTAATCAATCTATTGTGTTATGTGAATGATTAGGCAGGATGATTTTCAGAACATTTTGAAGCAAAAACTCTAGGCGACCACTTCCATTAGTCAAAAGTCTTGTGGACACATATTTAGTATGTGTTTTGTGGCCTTATTTCAGAAACTTTAATTTTTAGTTTTTTCAATAACCATGCATAAACAATATTCTCTCAAAAATACAAACATGTACATACATGTTGATCACATATTATTAGGGGTGTAACGAGATCTCGTGCCACGAGATCTCGCGAGACTAAAACATGACGAGATTTCCCGTCGAGTGAAAAAGCTGTCTCGCGATTTCTATTACCATAGAATATTCCACCGCTACACTCACATTCGCCTAAACTATCGTTTTGCTGTTTTTATAAAAATAATTAAAAACCATTATAAACTAATGTAAAAGTCTGCTCTGCTCATCCAGCACGAGTTGCAGTTGCAATCAGTGCAGCACGAATCACAGTTCACTGATCGCGTGAGGATGGCGGAGGATTTGTTGCGCAACATAGACTAAACGTCTGATCTTATCTTGTATAATGCACGCTCAGCACCGCTGCTATACACACAAAGTACGCGCGATCAATATAGTGAAAGTAAAACACAAGCTCGCTGATGTGCATTGCGCACAAATTAGGCTGCGAACATTACAATCGTCCGTCTCCCAATACCCATCTCTGGACTGTTTATTTGCGGCTATCGTCTCAGTTTGCACTTCAATATTGAGAGAGTACTGTAATGTCTTAAAGACAACAGACAAGGGAGGCTCTGTTTCTGAACTTATAATCGGAACGCAAGAACAACTGTGGAGACAAACACCAGGCTCGTTTCTCTACCGGCCTTTCCCGAACTCACCGCACGCATTAACCCTATAACTGCCGGTGCAAAATAAAACAGCAATTTCAAAACAATTATAAAGAGTCTGTGCGCTAACTTTGATTATGGTTGCACTTGCACTTATTGTTTGCACTTAATAAGACTTCTGATTGAGGCTGTGTGTGACCTCCTAACTGAACTCTAGAAGTTCTGAAAGCTCTTAAATGTACAGTAAGGTCTGAAGAGACTAATGTGAAATCATACAGGAGAAAAGCCAGTCATTAAAAACCTTTTATTATTAAAAGGTTATATTGTTGTATATTGTTTTCTTTCAATGCATTTGATAATTCATACTCCTAATGCATGTCATTTCAGGTCTACTTAATAAGATTATTAGTTAAACATTGCAAAATGCACCTGTATACTTCTCCAGTCATGAATTTTGTCATTGAGGATTTCTGTAAAATTGTGCAAAAATCTCGTCTCGTCTCGTTCTCGTGAACCCAATCTCGTGTCTGTCTCGTCTCGTGAGATAAGCGTCTCGTTACACCCCTACATATTATGGTAGCCCCGTTTGTGCTATATAGAGTGAATTTACACCTTTGCCATTAACATGTTTATAAATAACTGAAAAAAGTGCAAATGTCAGTGCATGTCAAAACATCCCAAGGGCCCCAAAAACACCTTGGTCCCCAGAGGGTTAAAAATATATCTAAATTATGTCATATGTTCTCAATAAAAAATGCAGAAAAATGAGTTCATGTGTTCATGACATCAAGGCTAGATTATTGTAATGCTCTACTGGGTGGTTGCCCTGCACATTTAATAAATAAACTACAGCTGGTCCAAAATTCAGCCGCTAGAGTTCTTACCAGAACCAGGAAGTATGGCCATATTTGCCCGGTTCTGTCAACACTGCATTGACTCCCTATTACACATCGTATACATTTTAAAATATTGCTGATTACTTACAAAGCACTAAATGGTTAAGCTCCCCAGTACTTGAGCGAGCTTTTAACACATTATAGTTGTACAAACGGCTTTGCGTGTGTGGCCCCTTTAAGACTTGTTGCTCTTTTAATTGATGACGCAAAGTGTTCTGTGAAGAAGAAATGCGAGCCGATCCAAGTTGGAGTGTTAGATGTGTGCGTGCATCCTATAAAGTGAGTTAATTCTTGTTAATATACACTTAGGAGAAAGTTCATGTTGTAATCTTGTATATAATTGTTGATTATTGAAGTTATTGTAACTAAATTCGAGTGTTTTATGGTGTCTAACCAGTGGTCGTTAAATACACGATCATATTCACATCTGCCGTCAAATTATGCGATCGTTTGATTATACTGCTGTCATATTTTATGTAGAAAGAGATCGTTTTCAAGATGTCTGTAGTAAATTGCAAGTATAAGTGTGAGTTGATGGCGATTATAGTTAAATGGCCTATTCTAATGCGAATATTGCTAAGCATGGTGCTATCAGGGTATATGCAGGAATCTTGAAGTTAATTTTAATACCTTTTCAAGACTTTTTCAAGACCTTCTCAATATTTTTTAATACCTCACCGCCACTTCAAGCTGTAACCATTTACATCAGTGATACTTTTAACTTAACAGTTTTAGTTCGTTGTAATACGCGTGATTTTTTTTTCCCGCCCTGCAACCGATTTCATTGGTTTAGGTTACAGTGACGGGTAGGTTTAGGGATCAGTGTTTGGTGTAGGCAATCTGTACAGTGATTGACATGACAGAGAGTCAATTTACGAACGCACCCAAAATAGCCTAGTTTTTTATGTACCTGTTAGGTTTTTTTATAAAAATGACTAAATTCACACACTTTTACGATGTTTTTGGTAATCAAACTGTTGGACAGCTAATTCAGAAAAAATACTTTCAAAATGTAAGACTTTCTAAACCCGTGATAAGACTTTTTAATACTTTTTAAGGGTCTTAATTTTCCTAAAATTGATTTATCACCTTTTAATACTTTTCAAGACCCCGCGGATACCCTGTGCTATTGTATTTCACTCTTATTGCAAGTAATATTCCTCACAGGTCGTATCATTGTTTACTATATTGGATTGTTAAAGGGTACCTATTATGGCATTTAAAATGTTCCTAATATTGTTCTGGGAGTCCCCAACAACAGTTGTACATGCATGCAATGACAAAAAACACTTTTGTTGTCTTATAATATGCATTTATTTTTACCTGATTTGCTCAGCGATTCCCAAATGATTCGTTTGTAGACTCATTTTTCAAACCCCGCCTTTGCGTGACGCTAATCTGTGGTGATTGGTCAGACGACCCAGTCAGTTATTGTTTGCGTTAGCCCAAAGCTTAAACATATTGATAAAGCACTGCAGTACTACAATACGCTCTATTCTTTATGACAACTCCAATAACAACGACAAACATTTCACATATTTCAAAAA
Organism: Chrosomus eos; assembly: GCA_036326025.1. Taxonomy (NCBI): domain Eukaryota; kingdom Metazoa; phylum Chordata; class Actinopteri; order Cypriniformes; family Leuciscidae; genus Chrosomus; species Chrosomus eos. Next base: position 9,519,206 of record CM070836.1, on the reverse strand, counting down.
ACACACACACAGCTTGGAGACCTAAGCACTGAGCGTAACTGGCACACACACACACACACACACACACACAGCTTGGAGACCTAAGCTGCTTGAGCGTAACTGACACACACACGCACACACACACACACACTTATTGAGCATGCTACGAAAAATTATTAACAGTACTTACAGGTTGTGATTCGGAGGATAAAGCCGATCCAAATAAACTTGGTACTAAACGTTCCTTCAGTATCAGCCGACTCGCGAATCCACACTTGATGTTTGTAAAGGAAGCCTCATTAAAATAACGCGAACACAGCTCAAGGTGGCTATACTTGTGTGGTATAGTTGTAAATATAAACTCTAGCCACTGATTCTTCACATGCTCGTCCCTGGGCAGTGAAAAAAAAGTTCGCTTTTGATTCGCACTTCAGAACAGCAGAACAGCTTCAGAACTGTATTATTTACTCATTGTAATTGTTATTTATCTTTGTACAGACCACACACAAACATATGCTCCAGTAAAGACATAAAAGGAAACATCTGTGGTTGACTGAGTTCCTGGGTTCTGAATAGGCCCATCCAGGGCGAGTGTTGCTTATCCTACAGTCCTTAAGAGATAACATTCAAATTTCCAATTCCAAATCCAACAAATGGTCCTTCGAGCCTGATAACACTTCCCTGGATTAAGATGTCAACCAGTTCTACACCAGTAAACCCTTCTGTTCGTCCAAAGTGCCGTCCAGCCTATTTACAAGACTATAAGGTGGATTTCCCAAGTCTTCATAAATCAGCTTCACCAGTGAGTACGAGAGAAGCAGCAGTTGAGTCTTCTGATGACGATTACTCTTCACCACGTATTAGAGTATCTGCAGCAAAACCTCAAAGAGCACACTGTTTAAAGAGTTTACCTGCTTTTTCTTCCCCTTCGAGGCTGACTGAAAGGGATGAGCATCATGACCTCCCAAACCCTCTACAGCAGCGAATTTCTAGCTCTTATCGCCAGTCATCACCACAATATCCGAATCGACAACAGTTTTAATCCAATGCACAGTCCCTTCCCATTGGTGATGGATACAAGAGCGATCGGTCAGATGCTAGCTCTATAAAGTTGCAAAGGATCTCAGAGGAGAATGCTAGACTCCGTGAAACACAGCAGGCCATTAAAGCTGACCTTAAACAAATCGAGACAGTCAAAGATGAGTTGATTCAGCTTTTAGACAGAGCCTGTATTCTGCAAAGGCCTTTATCTACTCCTAAGATCCAGTCTAATCATCCATCGGTTAAATTCCACCATGCAGAGCATGTGAGTGGTGAAGACTGGCCAGAGCCTCCTCCACCTATCGCATTTGAAGAGCCAGTAATTATGAATCAGCACGAAAAAGCAAAGGCTTTACAGCAGTACAAGGGCCACACCAACTTGCAGTCGCCGACTCACTACAGTGGAGAAGACTATGGATTTCCACCATCCAATTCAGTATGATGAGCATCTGAGGTATGGTCAATACCCTGCCCAAATGATAAGTCCTCAGTATGTTTATGACCACCCATGGGAATCATCCACACGTCCAAATTCTGAACATCACAGAATGGCATCCTATAATATGGCACATCCCATGGCATCTGTGGATCTGACTGAGAAATATTACAAAGGACCATGCCCCACCATTACATTTATCCGCAACAAATATCCAAGTGAGTTTGCCCGATTAAAAATGGCCTTAGACAACCTCTTGCCACCTGACAGTACTGAAATGTTTAAATATCAGGTCCTGGTAGATCATCTGAAATTGGACGATGCTTGTCTAATAGCAGACTCCTTCCTGCACTCCCATACACCTTACAGAGACACCATGATGGCCCTCAATGAACGGTTCGGTCAGCCCCACCAGGTAGCATTAAAAAGGATTGCTACTATTCTTGATTCTCCTGATATAAGCCGCAATGACCCATCAGCCTTTGAAAAGTTCTCCCTTCAAGTGCAGTCTATAGTTGGTCTGCTTAAGACATTGGGCCAGGCGGGTAGCATTGAGTTGCACTGTGCGTCGCATGTTGCACGCCTCCTCAGTAAGCTGCCACCTGAAAGACGGGCTGATTTTCGCCGCCACATGTTACATCGGCCTGGGGTGACATATTCATTGATGGATCTGGCCGATTGGCTAAAATATGAATCTTGGTGCCAAAGCTATGATGATCAGTCAGCAAGAGGAGAAAGCCGGCCCAAACGAGAGTCTCGGGTAGCTCCATGGTCACGCCGAACCACTGCCACTGTACTGACTGGGTCTGGGAACAGTGCTGAGGTAACAAAAGCTACCTATTCTTCTGCCAAGGTTGATGAGAAGGCTAAGAGTAGGCCCACAGTATATTGTTCTTACTGTCAGAACTCTGATTATGCATTCAGTCAATGCCCCAAAATTCCAACCCTCACCAAAGATCAGCTCTCAGAGTGGATACGCACCAATAGGAGATGCTGGCGTTGTGGCCTTGCTCATCAGGCTATCCACTGTGGTCTAAAGAAACCATGTCCGCTTTGTCAAAGAAAGCATCTACGAATCCTCCATGAGGTAAATGAGAGGCCTGTCATAAAGGTTTCCAAAACAGAGGCTTGCCTAGTCAGCTCAGCGACACAAATGTTGTACCTGAACAAACCAGTCAGCAATACTAAGGTTTTACTCAAAGTTGTCAGAGTGCTCTTACACCATGGCAATTGCACACTGGACACATTCGCAATCCTTGATGATGGCTCTGAGCGTACGATGCTCCTGCCAGAGGCATAACAGAAGCTTGGCTTAAGAGGGACACAAGAAAGCTTAGCTCTGAGAACAATCCCTCATGATGTGCAAACCCTTGATGGAGCTTCAGTCTCATTCTCCATTTTTCCATACTCCAATCCGAAGAAGCAATATCTCATATCCAGAGCCTGTACTGCCCCACAGCTTGATCTCGTTGATCACTCATACCCAATTCCAAAGCTGCAGAAGCAATACAAGCACTTGGTTGGACTACCACTGCAGTATTTTGAAAGAGCAAAACCTCTTGTCCTTGTTGGTGCAGATCAAACTCACATAATTTCACCAATTGAGCCAGTAAGACTTTGTCCACCTGGGGGTCCAGCTGCGATAAGAACCAAATTAGGATGGAGGGGCCCAACCAGCCTGTTGGAGCAGAGACTTGAGACAAAACAGTGTCTCCACATATCCATTTCTCTCAGCGCCACAGAACTGTTCAAGAATGTTGAAAGGCTGTGGCAAGTGGATGTTTTGCCATTTCAGAATGAAAGGGAGTGCACAAGATCCAAGCAGGACCAAAAGGCCATTGAGTTACTGGAAACCAAGACAGTTCGTGTAGAGGTGGATGGAATACGTCACTATGCAACACCCTTGTTGCACAAGTGTGACATGCCCTATCTTCATGCCACGCCTACGAAGTACTGAGAGGAAACTTGCCAGAGACCTGCAACAAGCTGAAGCTTATTCCTCAGAAATTGGTTCAGTCCGGAGCTATCAGAAAGCTCCTTCCATAAGATATGGAAAGAGATGGTGAATCCTGGTTCATTCCACACCATATGGTGCGCCACAATGAAAAGAATCGTGTGGTGTTTGATTGCTCCTTTCAGTTCAGTGGCCTCAGTTTAAATGATTCACTCCTCGCTGGCCCCACCTTGGGTTCATCACTTCTTGGGGTCTTACTCAGATTCTGTGAACATGGAGTGGCCATCAGTGCAGACATCCGGGGCATGTTTCATCAGGTCCGCCTTCTTCCAGAAGATAGACCACTTCTTCGGTTTGTCTGGTGTGACTCAAAGGAGAAAGGTCCACCTGATGTCTTTGAATAGCAAGTTCTGCCATTCGGCACAACCTGCAGCCCCTGCTGTGCTACCTTTGCCTTACAACAGCATGTCAGAGAACATAGTCAACCTAACGAAGATGTGATGTTCTCTGTCGAGCAGTTCTTTTACGTTGACAATTGCTTGCAGAGCTTGTCGTCACCAGAGGAGGCTAAGCAATTGGTTGACAAGCTGAGGGAGCTGTTAGCTGAAGCTTCGAGTTGAGACAATGGGCCAGCAATGTGCCATCGGTTATTCACCTTCTTCCACGTGAAGCCATATCAGATGGTCTTGAACTCTGGCTAGCCCATGAAAAAACAGATGTCCAGGAGTCCACATTGGGTCTTAGCTGGAATTGCTCTGTAGAAGTCCTTACGTACCGTCACTGGCCCATAAATCATGGCGCTCCCACCATGAGGATTATTTATAAAGTTTTAGCAAGTCAGTATGACCCCTTGGGATATATCCTTCCGTTCACTACCCGGGCTAAAGTACTGGTCCAACAACTTTGGAGCAAGCAGCGCAGCTGGGATGACACCCAATTGTCCCAAACTTTAGTCCAAAGCTGGAACGAATGGGAAGGTGAATAGTCCTTCACATCTATTGCAATTTCAAAATTCTGGCCACTTGATAATACCTAGAATATCAAAATCGGCTGCTAGCGGTATATCCTTTTCCTATTTAGCACCAAAACTTTGGAACAATCTTCCTAACAGCAGACACAGTCTGTCAGTTCAAATCTAGATCTGATGAAGGACCATCGCATGGACACGATGACAACGCATCCCTGAAGTACCAGCCTCATCAGCCCTGTGAAGGCCTCATGGACACGTTGGTACGTTGATTTCGGTATGGAGACAAACTCGTCTCCATACCGGCGTGAAGACTACACCGCCCAACCAGATGGAACTGGATAAATATTGTGAAAGTTCTGATCCAATCTGACTTCTGATCTATAATGCTGCCTGAATCATAATCATACATCGTTTGTTTGTTTGCCAGAGGAGAACTGGCCCTCTGACTGAGCCTGGGTTCTCCCAAGGTTTTTTTCTCCATTCTGTCACCTGATGACTTTTGGTTCCTTGCCACTGTCACTTTTATCGCCTTTCTTCACATTTGCTTTTGGCTTGCTTTAGTTGGGGACATTTAATTTTATATTTAACAATATTATTACAACATTATTTTCCTGTTATCTCTGTAAAGCTGCTTTGAAACGATCTGTATTGTAAAAACGCTATATAAATAAAGGTGACTTGACTTGACCACAGGGTGAGCACCCTCTACTGGCCTCACTAACACTTCTTCCAGCAGCAACCTAGTTTTCCCAGGAGGTCTCCCATCCAGGTACTAACCAGGCTCAACCCTGCTTAGCTTCAATGGGTAACCAGTCTTGAGCTACAGGGTGATATGTCTGCTGGCAAATATTAGACATATTTTCCTTTAATTTGTATAGTTTTGATCATGGTTTTTGAGGATGATGGCATGCCATTCAACCTGTCCAAATTATAATTTGCACCTGTATACATAAAAAACATTTTTGTTGAATTTTATTATTTACATTTAGAATTATTTTCCCTGCTGTCTGAAACAGATTAGTTCTGATAATATCAGAATGAGCTCTGGCAACCACTGGCATAATGCACTGTGCAGCATATACAGTACACTTTAATTGTAACTTTATGTAAAGCTCATAGCTAACACAGAATACAGATGAAAAGATTCTAGTCAGCATGGAGAATGAGAGAATTAATAAGGCTGTATGAATTTGCAGAAGGTTGTTTCTTTCTGTATGTGGTTGGGGGTAACCAAATGCGTCATTTGCTTCCCCCTCCAGCTTTCTATCTGACGACTCTGATCTTATCCGTAACGATTTTTTTCAGAGCATAACTTGCACGCTTTAATTATTTCATTTCACTTGTCCTCTCTGTTAAACATTAGCCCAAGAATGGACATACCTCATTATGCCTTATACACCACATTCCCTTAATGATTCTGGGGAAAAAAGCTTAAAAAAAAAGCTTACCTTTACGCATTTAATGGAGCCCTGTGGTAGGTGCAGAATGGCTTAATTAAGAAATCGGAACCCTGATTTGCTAGGTACAGTGTAGAAACGTGGATGTTGCACATTTAAAAAGCATTCATGGTAATTTGTCATTTAAAGCAAATCTGAGCAAGAGAGAATGGTTGAAATTGTAAGGTCCATTTCCTGCCCTCTTTGATATATACGTCTAATCTTTATTTCCATGGAAACGGAGCCTGAGGGCAGATATATTATTTTGTTCTGTCATTCCTTTACTGTCTTTCCATTCAATTCATATGGTCATTTAGGACAAACGAACAGTAGGTTTATATAATTCCAGACATATTTAATCTACTTGAAAATATTTTCCTGGGTTTTGAGTATTCAATGTCTGTATTCTGCTTTTAGTTCTTACATACATACTTTTTTTGTTCAGAAATATCTTACATTTATTATTTGTTTAATGGCTACAATAACTTTCCCTATTTCAAAGAAATTACATTGCTCAAAAAAAAATTAAGGGAACACTTAATCATCACAGTATAACACTGAAATCATAGGAACATTTATATTACACAATACTTAGTCCAAATATTTCATTCATATAACATTTTTGAAACCCAAAATATATCTATTTAATCCATTGATATCCAATTAAACTTCAGGGATATCAATCTGTCCAATTAGGAAGCACAATTGATTGTGAATCAGTTGATGCAAATGAAAGAGACAACAGGTGCACTGAAGAGACAATAGCAAGACAACCCCCCAAAAATGGAATGATTTTGCAGGTGGTGGCCATAGACAATTGTTCTCTCCTTATTCTTCCTGAAAGATTTGTCTTTAGTTTTGTGTTTTGTTAGGGTCCTTGTCACTGTCTGTAGCATGAGGCAGTACCTGCAAACCAATCAGGTTGCAGAGGCAGTCTTGCTCATCCAGGATGGCACATCCATACGTACCGTTGCAAGGAGGTTTGGTGTGTCTCCCAGCACAGTTTCAAGAGCATGAAGCAGTTACACAAGGAGAGCTGGACAGGGACATAGAAGGGCAACAATCCGGTATCTGCTCCTTTGTACGTGGAGGAACAGGAGGAGCACTGCCAGATCCCTACAGAATGACCTCAAGCAGGTAACTGGTGTGCATGTTTCTGACCAAACTGTCAGACACAGACTTCATGAGGGTGGCATGAGGACCCGACGTCCTCTAGTGGGAGCTGGTCTCACAGCTCAGCACCGTGCAGTTCCAATGGCATTTGCCAATCCTAAATCCAGACCTAAATCCAATTGAGAAAGTAGCACCACAGACTGTCCAGGAGCTTACTGATGCCCTGATCCAGGGGTGGGAGGAGATCCCCCTGGACATCAGCATGTGGCATCGCTGCACACCCAACTCTCTAAACCCCACGATAGTCAAATAACCATGGGGTGCAGATGTCTAACTCACATAGTTTGTGAAAAAATAGCCAGAGGGAACATAGCTTCCTCAAAGTGCTCACAATAAGGGAAATCAGCTCCCTTGAAAGTCGATCTAGCATGCTCCGATACAAAGCAGATGACACATAAATCGTATTTATCATCCGTTGTTATGGCATGGCGGACACATAGCTTGTAAGTTTTACCGGATGCCATTTCTTAAACTGAGCACAAACTAAGATGGTAGACAAACTCTTTTGTTTTCAACTCCTAACAAACTCAAATACTTTCCATAAACATACAAATGGCTTCCTAAAGACAAAGCTGGTGACGTGCATTTCGGTGACATGCATCTATTTATGGTCTTAGTGAAACACTTACGCTAACATCACCTCACCATGATGTCGGCCAATAGAATTGGTGTGTTTCCACACATGCTTCAGACACTGGCTAAAATAGAAGCGTTACCATAGAGTCAAGGGGGTCATACACAGGACGAGAAGAGAAGCGCAGCGCAGAGTCTAGAACAAGTTGAGATATCGCACCCCGGACGCACACTTTCTCAGTTTATGGCCAGCAATATTATGTTAAAGGACATTATGAAATTAAGATAATGCCTGTACTATGTTATGATTGTTCTGTACAATTAAATACAATCGTTGCTGAGTCTGCAGTCTGAACACTTTACCTCAGGACGTACATTAACTGAATTAATTGAGAATCTCACCTGAAAATCCGAAATTTTCATCCACACAGTTGATTTCTGAAAATGAAATGTAAAACAATACCACGATTTGAGACAAATATAATGTATAGTATAAAACAATGTAAATGGCGCTCTGTGGCACGGAAGGATTTTGAACAAGGTCCTCCTGAGCCGTAGCTGGGCTTCTCGTCCGGTGTGCGACCCCCTTCAGAGCAATGATGCAGCGTTGAGTTCTACTCGAAAGGGAACTGCATCTTATTAACATACTGATAAACAAAAGTGTGTTCTTATCAATGGATTAAATAGATATATTTTGGGTTTCAAAAATGTTATATGAATTAAATATTTTGACTAAATATTGTGTAAAATAATCTTTATATTTAACATTAAATTATATAATCCCTGTCCTGTCAACAGGATTGTGAATTTAAGCACATCTAAAAACACTGTAAAACATTTGTTTGTAGCTCCCACGGTTAATTTGTTTGTAATGCGAGAGCCCAGTGGAAATCTGGGATTTTTTATTATATGTTTTGTCTACCAGAGAATTTAAAATTCTTGCATGTGGCTGCCTCAGTATACAGAGAGACAGAGAGTAGGCTATGAATAGTCCCACTATGACGTTTATATAAGGGTGCCAGGAAAAGTATAAAACAAGTTTAAAGCATGCCACAAAGCTGACCTAACCATTACAGCCATTGAAGTCATTAAACCATTCAAGTTTGACTTAACTTAAGTTCAGTGATTCCAGGAAGGGATGCTAATGTTTGAAAGAGAGAAACCAGGACATCTGGAAAGAATCAACCTTGTGTTTCACTAAACATGCATTCCCTTACAAAGCATAAACAGAAAAGCTTATCCCAGTCACACAAACCACCTTCCTCATCCAGCCAGCAAACAATAAGAGAAAGAAAATTAAAAATGAGTATATATGCTTCAAATGTTCTCCTTTTTTGTTCCACAGTAAAAATTCAGAATACCATTTGTGGAAAGACATCAAGAGTGAGTAACAAAATTCGAGTGCCTTGGAGTATTACTTTGATTTTGATCAAGAGTGAGTAAATTGCAGAATTGTAATCCAGACTGTTGTTACTGCCACTGGACTAAACTCACTTTTCACTGTCTTTCTGAGAGAACTATCACTTACTCTACCATTTCCTTTCCAGAGTAATATGCAGACTCAGATCTTTCAGACTGTGGTATCAAATCATTGCTCTGTCTGATTGAATATCCGACCAGCTAGAGATGTAGAAATGAATGTTGACGAGATAAGTCACAGCTATATTATCTGACACTAAAATAAGACTGAGAAAACAGAATAATTCAAAATCCTGAAAGCTTTACCAAGTTTGTGTCAGAAAGACACACGTGGCTTTGAAAGTTTTTCTAATCTGAGAAGACTGATTACAAGCAAGGTTTTTGAACACACTAGAAAGAATGTGCCTTTTGTATATTTAGAGACCATTATACATGGATAGTGGGATTGTTTGCCAAATCTCATAGAATTACCACATGAATAGCTTTTAGAGTATTTTTGTGTCAGGTGAGTAATGAATGAATGAATGGATGAAGTAATAAACATATTAATTAATATAATAAATATTGAATCTTTGCTGAGTCATTCAATAATAAAGAATAGTAAACCTCAGGGCTTCATGCATCCTGAAGGAGTTTGTGTCAAGCTTGTCCAAGGATCAAAATTCTCTGCTTTAGTGAAATTATTCATAGCCACAGTGTAATGTATTGTACTGAATATCAATCAGGCTGTTGTTTTCTTTCATTCTATGTTACATAAAGTACAGTACAACGTACTACTGAATGTTATCAGCACTTTACTCAAAGAATGATAACATTACAAAACATGTTCTAAAAATCTGTCCTAACTTTAAACAATAAATCCCAGGTGCCATATTATGCCGATATATTGCTCTAATGTTATAATTTCTGAAAGTGCAACAGAATGGCACAAAAATTTATATATATATATGCTCTGAAAAAAATTATGTTCCGGACATCAGGCAATGAATATCCACATCTGACTTGGAATGCAACAAGATATAATAGAGTAAAGTGCAGCAGTATAATTAATACATTTGTAGCAATTATCTCAAAAGTGATGTCTGGCCTATGTAAATCTTCACACTTAAAGCTACACTCTGTGATTTTTACCCCCATCTAGCGGTGAAAAGGTATATGACCATCCAGTGAATATTAGTTTCTAGAGATGCACCGATTGATCGGCTGGTGACCGGAATCGGCCGATTTTCACGTGATCGGCCATGACCGGCGACCGGTCGGTCAGTCTGACATAATCCGATTTTATGCCGGTCAAATGCACTCAGGCGCCGCATGATTAACATCAGCATCACACGTGCACACGGAACGCACATACGAGGAAACCTCGTGAATTACGGTCGTTTCACACAGCAAGCGTGAGCAGCGGGTTTTTTTTTTCTTCGGCGTGCCTGTTAATCAATGAGCGCGTTCACACCGGGAGCGGGAGCAGCGCGTGACCGTCGAGCAGGAGTGTCGCGTGAGCAGAAGAGAAGCGCGGGTTTCGGCGGCGAGTCTATTTTTGCTGCGCTCAATTAAAGTGAAAGCACACTTTTGATGGACAAAATAAATATGATTTCACCCAAAAAGTGACTCAAACATATTTATAGAAAAATGTACCTATTTAAACTTGTTTTTATTATTTCCCAATCGTTTTCCTGCACTTGCTCCACTTGTCCTGACTGGACATGTGTCAAATGAGAAAAGAACTGTTTGAGAAATATAACTTTGATGTACAAGTGATTGCAATAGGCCTGTGTGTGCGTGTGCGTGTGTGTGTGTGTGTGTGTGTGTGTGTGTGTGTGTGTGTGTGTGTGTGTGTGTGTGTGTGTGTGTGTGTGTGTGCGTGTGTGTGTGTGTGTGTTGAGAAATATCTTTATACCGCAAGGGTATATTTATTTTATTTTTATTTGTTTGGTGATCGATTGGCCGATCGATTGCTCCTGTCTGCCTCGCTGCCTGCTGTTGTGTGTGAGTGTGTTTGCTCCGAGGCTGTTAGCTCCGTCTAAGCCTCGCATTTCTTTCTGTTTTGAACCATCGTTTACTATCATTTCTAGTTGTTTATACTACTAATTACAGCTTACCTAACATCGCTAGCTTCCGTTATTGTTAGCACAACACGCTAGTATCTCGCTAGCCTGTTAAGGCGCCACCCGTGCGCTCAGTTATTTATTTATTTTTCTCGTGCGCGCCCGCACATCTGAGTTCATAAAAAGCCCAGGTGAGTAAGAATCAGTCAACAAACACGGTGAGTAATGTCTTGTCCTGTTATTGTCACTTGCACATCATGCCATATGTTTACCATAGCCTTCCCCGTCGGCATAGGGTTTATATGTGATAAATGCAAGGAGACAGTCAGGCTGACGGAGAAGATTTCAGAATTAGAGACACGCATCCAAACTTTAATTGAGGATAGTAAGTGTGCTCGAGCTTTAGATACTACTTTGGATGCGCCTAGCATAGTGAACCATTTACATGATTCGGTTCCGGCTGAGTTATTGCCTGTGCAGCCAGGCAGATGGGTGTCGATGAGAAATCGCTCTAGTCGCGGATCAAAAAACCACTCTTCTGTTCCGGTTACCATAACAAATCGATTTGCCCCTCTCAGTGAAACACCCACTGAGAATGCTGTTGATTGTGCCCTGGTAATTGGCGATTCTATTACACGGAACGTGAAAATAGAGACACCAGCCACCATAGTCACATGTTTGCCGGGAGCCAGAGCGCCTGACATCAAATCAAATTTAAAAGTGCTGGCTAATGCTAATCGTAAATTCTCTAAGATTGTTATTCACGTCGGCACTAATGATGTTCGACTTCGCCAGTCGGAGATCACCAAAATTAATATTAAAGAGGTGTTTGAACTCGCAAGTACGATGTCAGGCACTGTAATATGCTCTGGCCCCCTTCCTGTTCGAAGGAGTGATGAGATAGTTAGTAGATTGTGTTCACTCAATGGCTGGTTGTCTAATTGGTGTCCGCAACATAATATAGAATTCATAGACAATTGGAAAAGTTTTTGGGGCAAGCCTGACCTGTTGAAAAGAGATGGTATTCATCCCACCTGGGATGGTGCTGCTCTTCTCTCTAGTAATTTGGCTCATAGTCTTAGAGATAAAACATGACAATCTGGGGCTCAGGTCAGGAAGCAGACAAACTGGCTAAACCGACCGTCTGCTAGCGGCCTCACGTCACCAAGGTCAGATAAATCTCATCACATAGAGACTCTTTCACCTAGATATCATCATATAGAGACTGTGTCTGTTCCCCGAATTTGGAAATCCAAAAAACTGCCAAACCTTTCTAAGGTTAAAAATCTAATTGATGTTCAACAAATAAAAATGATACAAATAATACAGATGAGCAAACGATAAAGCTTGGGTTGCTGAATATTCGATCCCTTAATTCAAAATCGCTCATAGTTAATGATAAGATTAAAGACTATAACCTAGATGTGCTGTGTTTGACAGAAACCTGGCTAAAACCAAACGATTACATTACTTTAAATGAGTCCACTCCGCAAGATTATTGTTATAAACATGAGCCTCGTCTGAAAGGCAAAGGGGGAGGTGTTGCTGTAATTTATAGTAATATTCTGAAAACCACTAAGAAATCTAGTTTTAAATATACTTCTTTTGAAGTGTTGGTGCTTAATGTAAAAATTTATAGTGTAAACAATAAATCACGTTTGAGAATTCTGCTGGCTACTGTATACAGGCCACCAGGGCACCATAAAGATTTTATCAAAGAATTTGCTGACTTTCTATCAGAATTAGTATTGGCTGCAGATAAAGTCCTAATTGTTGGTGATTTTAATATACATGTAGATAATGAAAAAGATGCATTGGGATTGGCATTTAAAGACATTATAAACTCAATTGGAGTGAGACAACACGTGTCAGGACCTACTCATTGTCGTAATCATACTCTTGATCTAATATTATCACATGGAATAGATGTTGATGGCGTTGAAATTCTGCAGCAGAGCGACGACATCTCCGATCACTATCTAGTCTCGTGTAAATTACATTTAGCCAAGGCTGCAAAGCCGACTCCATGTTATAAATATGTTAGACCTATCACTTCTGCCACTAAAGATTGCTTTATCAATAATCTTCCAAATCAGTTTCATAATCTCAGCATCCCAGATAGCTTAGAAGAACTTGATATTACAACAGAAACTTTTAACTCTCTCTTTTCCAGCACTTTAGACACAGTTGCTCCGCTGCGCTTAAAGAAGATCAAAGAAAATAGTCCAACGCCGTGGTACAATGAGCACACCCGGGCCCTTAAGAGAGCAGCCAGAAAAATGGAGCGAAACTGGAAGAAAACAAAACTAGAGGTATTTCGGATTTCATGGAAGGAGAGCTCGATTGCTTACAGAGAGGCCTTAAAAGATGCTAGAACTAATTATTTTTCAACCCTATTAGAAGAAAATAAACATAATCCTAGGTATTTATTTGAACAAGTGACTAAACTAACGAAAAAGAAAGCTTCAAGCCCAGAAGTTTATAAGAAACACAGCAGTAATGACTTTATGAACTTCTTCACTTATAAGATTGATAATATCAGGGACAAAATTATAACTATGCAACCGTCTACTACAGTATCGCATCAGGGAGTATATTGTAGTCTCTGTGAGGAACATTTTGATTCATTTGTTGCTATAGGAGAGGAAGAATTTTGCAAAATTGTTAATTCATCTAAATCGACAACTTGTATGCTAGACCCTATACCGACTAAGCTACTGAAAGAGATGCTTCCAGAGGTCATAGATCCTCTTCTAGATATCTGTAATTCATCTTTGTCATTAGGATACGTACCAAAAACCTTTAAGTTGGCTATGATTAAACCGCTTGTTAAAAAACCGCAACTTGATCCTACAGAATTAGTCAATTACAGGCCGATCTCGAATCTGCCTTTTCTGTCAAAGATACTAGAAAAAGCAGTATCCTCACAACTGTGTTCCTTTTTAGAAAGAAATAATATCTGCGAGGATTTTCAGTCCGGATTTAGACCGTACCATAGTACTGAGACTGCTCTCATTAAAGTCACAAATGATTTGCTCCTATCATCCGATCGTGGTTGTATCTCTCTATTAGTGTTACTTGATCTTAGTGCTGCATTTGATACTATCGACCACAACATTCTTTTAAATAGACTAGAAAACTATGTTGGCATTAGCGGAATTGCACTAGCATGGTTTAAATCATACTTATCTGACCGATATCAGTTTGTAGCAGTAAATGAAGAGATGTCTTATCGATCACAAGTTCAGTATGGCGTACCACAAGGCTCAGTACTAGGACCGCTGCTCTTCACTCTGTACATGCTACCATTAGGAGATATAATTAGGAAATATGGAATTAGCTTTCACTGTTATGCTGATGATACTCAGCTGTATATTTCTTCAAAACCTAACGAAACTTACCAATTCACAAAATTAACGGAATGCATAGCTGATATAAAAAATTGGATGACCAGTAATTTCCTATTACTAAATTCTGAAAAAACAGAGATTCTAATCATTGGACAAAAAACTTCCTCACCTAATAACCTAGAATACTGTCTAACACTTGATGGCTGCTCTGTTAAGTCTTCGACGTTAGTTAGGAACCTGGGTGTGCTCTTTGATACTAATCTTTCATTTGAAAGTCACGTGTCTAGTATCTGTAAAACCGCATTTTTCCATCTTAAAAATATATCTAAATTACGTCATATGCTCTCACTGACAAATGCGGAACAATTAGTTCATGCGTTCATGACCTCAAGGCTAGATTATTGTAATGCTCTACTGGGTGGTTGCCCTGCACGCTTATTAAACAAACTACAGCTAGTTCAAAATGCAGCCGCTAGAGTTCTTACCAGAACCAGGAAGTATGACCATATTAGCCCGGTTCTGTCAACACTGCATTGGCTGCCTATTAAACATCGTATAAATTTTAAAATATTGCTGATTACTTACAAAGCACTAAATGGTTTAGCTCCCCAGTACTTGAGCGAGCTCTTAACGCATTATAGTCCTTCACGTCTATTGCGATCTCAAAATTCTGGCCAGTTGATAATACCTAGAATATCAAAATCGACTGCTGGCGGTAGATCCTTTTCCTATTTAGCACCAAAACTTTGGAACAATCTTCCTAACACGGTCCGGGAAGCAGATACAGTCTGTCAGTTTAAATCTAGACTAAAAAACACATCTCTTTGGCTTAGCATACACATAACACATTATAGATTTCTATAATTCAATGTTAGGCTGCATAGATTAGATCAGCCGGAACCGGGAACACTTCCCATAATTCCTGATGTACTTTGTACATCATAAGAAGGATGGCGTCTACGCTAATATTAGTCTCTCTGTTTATCCCGAGGTTTACCGCAGACCGCCGGATCCAGGGCATATCCAGATCTGATGAAGGACCATCACATGGACACGTCGACACGCATTATCAGGGCTGTGAAGGTCCATGGACACCTCACCACTCATCTCCTCACCGGCCGGATGACCCAACCCAACCAGATGAACTGGATAATATCGTGAAAGTTCTGATCCCATCTGACTCCTGACATTATACTGCCTAACTCATAATCATACACTGTTCATTCGTTGGCCAAAGGAGGACTGGCCCCCCGACTGAGCCTGGGTTCTCCCAAGGTTTTTTTCTCCATTCTGTCACCTGATGGAGTTTTGGTTCCTTGCCACTGTTGCCTTCGCCTTTTGGCTTGCTTAGTTGGGGACATTTAATTTTCAATTGAACAATACTATTACAACATTGTTTTCCTGTTATCTCTGTAAAGCTGCTTTGAAACAATTTGTATTGTAAAAAGCGCTATATAAATAAAGGTGACTTGACTTGACTTGACTTGTTATTTATATATTATTTTATTGCCATTACCTGTTTTCATACAGAAGTTTAGTTTGCTAAATATATAAAAAAAAATTTAGTTGGATATTGGATGTGAAAAGAAAGAAATAGTTCTTCCATAAAACTGCACTTTAGATGTGTGTGAATTTTCCACACCAGGAGTAATGTATATAGGCTAGTTCTATTTTATAGCGATTATCTGTTTAAAAAATGTTCTATCCAAAATGTTCTATTAAAGAGAAGGTAGAAAATAAATATTTGTGTGTGCTGTAAAGTGGTTTAAAAAAAAGGAAATCGGAATCGGCTAAAATCGGTATCGGCAGGTCAAACTCAAGAAAAATCGGAAATCGGAATCGGCCTAGAAAATTGTAATCGGTGCATCTCTATTAGTTTCTGTTCCTCTCAATTTTCCGATTTCGTTTTAACTCCTACGGTGGCCAATGTAGTCCAAGATTAACATGGCTTCCAGTACGACCTCCTCGACACGGTGCCATCGAGTGTTAAATTGCGAAAGGCGAAGCTTGAATTAACAGAATGTCCCTCTTTGGCTAATATACTTTCAAGATGGAGGGGCAACATGGCGACCGACATTAGAACCCCTTACCCGTATGTATTTTCAACGGCATATTATACACTCACGAGAATACTTTATTACTTGAACGAAGTAAATATACATTAATGAGCACATATATTTTTGAAAGAACTAAGTGTTTTTAGCTAAGAATAAACTAAAAAAGTTACACAGTGTAGCTTTAATTCAAATATTACTAAAGATTTGTTAAATATTTTATAAGCATGTTGCGTAGTCATGGTAATTTGTTTTATTTGTGGTAACGCAATCAAAACTAGGTATGCACCTAAATGAAAATTCTGAAAAGAGTTAAAAAGCTAAAAAGAGTTTAAAACTGCACATAAATTAAGAGAATTCAATTCAGTATTCTCTCTCTCTCTCTCTCTCTCCCCCCCCCCCTTGTCAATGCCATTCTTTGCCGACCGAACTACAAATTGTCTACTTCTGTCTGTGAAAAGGATGCACTCGACAACTTTGCGTGGCTCAATCCACTGCACGTTTTTCGCTTATCAACTTGTGCACCATAGATTTATATGTGTTACTATATTTCGTTTAACATTCCACTAGATATATTTACTTCATAGAGAGCCTTCTTTTTTTTTTCTCCCCATTATACTCTCTGTTGTCAGTGTTTCTTTGTCTGGACACAGACATATTTATACATGCATATATACAGGGCTTGACATTAACTTTTTTGCTCACTAGCCAATGTGGCTAGTGGTTTTCCAAAATTACTAGCCACGCAGCATTTTTACTAGCCACATTTTTGTTGTTGGAAAATTACGTTTTATATTAATAAAGTTGACAATGGGGCTTAGAACGTGCTAAAATGTACTAATATCATTAGCTCTGATAAGGTTGTGTGTAAAGTTTTGCATCGGTTTGTTTATCAGTAAATACTGTAATACAGAGTAGAACAAGTATCTGCATTAGAAACAACGAGCAAGGCATTAAGATTTCCTCCAGACTGTCAGAGTTGGTAACACTCAACTTCACACCACTGCTAAAAAAAAATAGAAGACGATTTGCTCAGGTGGCTCAACCTTCCAATCTCCATAATCGGCAGGATAGCAGCAATAAAAATGACGATTTTACTGAAAATTAATTACCTATTTTCAATGATTCCAACCCACCCCACACTCACCTGGTTTAAATCACTAGACTCCATTATAACTCGCTTCTACTGGAAAAATAAAATACCAAGGATAAAACTCACTACACTACAAAAAAGTAAGGTTCACGGAGGAGTAGAAGCACCAAATTTCCAATATTACTCAATGGCTAAACTGCAATACATATACAAATGGATTCACCCCACCCAATCTGATATTATATGGCTAGATATAGAACAATCACTATGCAAAGAATTAAATATAGCTGACATACCGTTCCTCACCAAATCAAATAAACAACACACATGTTTTAATGCAGTAACTATAGCCACCACTCTGACAGCCTGGTGGAAATTTCACCAAATCACAAATTCTACATTAGCTCCATCTAACCTCACCCCACTATGGAACAACCGTGACTTTATAAGCAATAAAAAAACATTGAATATTCACACATGGGCGGAAAAGGGTATCACCCACATTAAGCATATTTTCAAATCTAACACATTTAGACCATTTCCGCAACTGGCCCAGGAGTATGGCATCGGGAGCAACGAATTTTTAAAATACCTACAACTCAAATCTTCTGTGCTGACAAAAATAAACATCAGAGACACAAATTTAGAACTTCCACCGGCAATATCAGACTTGGTCAACATTTCCTCCCCAAAGAAACTTCTCTCTAAAATATACAAAATGATTTCAAACCAACTTCAGACCATATACTTACCAACAATAAAATGGGAAAACGATCTTTCAATAGCCCCTGATGCCAACTTCTGGACCCAAATCTGTAAAAACATCTATCTCATGTCCAAAAATGCGAATCTTCAGTTAATAAAATCCAAAATACTTCACAGAACACATTACACGGGCAACAGATTAGCTAAAATGGGTTTCACATCAGAAGTTTGCACACATTGCAATCAAAATTCTACAGATACATACATCCATGCAACCTGGCACTGCACTCCAATCAAACACTTTTGGGAAGAGGTCACACAGTCACTATCCACTATAGTTGGCTGCACATCCCACTGTCGCCTTCTCTTTGCTTGCTGGGGGACCTGACAATAATCACTGATAAAACTATAAACTCTAAAATGCTCCTCATAGCTCTAACCATCACCAAGAAAACTATCCTCATGAACTGGAAAACTAGAAATAAATTACACATTAACATTTGGAAAAATCTTATTACAGACTTCATTGCAATGGAATACGCATCTCCCCTTCATAATTACGCATCTGAAACTGACCTCTGCCGTCCAACACTTTCTGACCTCTTACAGCTATGAATCCTTTCTCTGTTTTCAACTCCGACTCCTCCCACCTTCTTAATCAACCCACGAATATTAATGCATTTTAGTTGTTTGAACTTGTTTATGTCATCATTGTTATTACTATCTTTACTGTTATTGTTATGATTACTATTTTCACTTTTATTTTTTCATTGTTGTAATTGCTGTTGTTGCTGTCTTTTGCTTTCACCATTGCGGTCACCACTGCCATCATCATTATCACTTATTATTAATATTATTATTATCATTATTATTATAATCATCAATATTGCCATTGTCAATGCTGTGTTGGAATTAAGTATCATTGTCATCACTACTGCAATAATTCCCCCCTTATCTCTTCATGGGTTTTTAATGCACCACAACATAGAATGAAAAAAAGAAAAAGAAAAAAAAGAAGAAAAAAAAGGAATATGTATATATGGAAAACCTCACAAACACCAGGGCAGGCAAGACAGGCGAGAAGTGGTTTCAACGGGACAGCATCTCTGTCCCAATTTGAGACACTCTCGCACTGTACTCCCTCTTTTAATGCACCTTAGACATTGCACATAACACACACAGAAAAAAAATAAAAAAATTTGGAAAAGATAGGGACTGATGAGATGTGGGGGAAGGTTATCTTATATTATCTTATTATATCATCTTTTATTTTATACAGGATTGACAATGGCAATTGTTACATAGGAGGAAGGATGGAAATAAAAATCGACCAACACAATATAGGCAATATGGTGGTAGTGGGGAGTGGGGTGGTGATGGTAATGACAATGGTAATAAATAATAAATGGTTACTTTGTTTACGCATACACACACATACCCACACTCACACCCGCTCACATACACACTTAAGGGGGTCGCACACCGGACGCGCAGCTCAGCGCCGCGTCGCGCAGTGCCATGTCTTTTAAATTCGAACACATTATTTTCTATGAGAGTACACACACCGGCGGCGACTGTCCGCGGCGCCCAGCAACGGCTCAGGACCGTGTTCAAAATCCTGCCGCGCCACAGGGCGCCCTTTACATAGTTTTATATTAAATTTACATCCATGTTGGTAACACTTTATTTGAAGGGGTGTGCATAAGACTGACATGACACTGGCATAAACATGACATAACACCTGTCATGAACATGAAGGAGTCTTTATGAATGTTTATGACTGTTGTCATTAAGTGTCATTCGGTAAATTATGACACTTTTAATGCAAAGTTGACATTGTTTAAAATGTCTTTGTTATGACAACTTGACATTAACAAAGACAAAAATGTCTTTGTTATGACAACTTGACATTACCCAAGACAAAAATGTCTTGATTATGACAACTTGACATTAACAAAGACAGAAATGTCTTTGTTATGACAACTTGATATTAACCAAGAAATCATAACCTGTCAACCTGTCACAAATATGTCATAACAGGTCTAATTATCAAACTTCAAGCATTTTGCAGTGTAATAACCCTTAATGACATCTTTATAACTAGTACAATGTGTTCCACTTTACTTGAGGACAGGTAATATTCATGACACAGTTATAATGTGTCATGACGGCCAAAGTTGTGACAAGTTGACAGGTTATGATTTCTCGGTTAATGTCAAGTTGTCATAACAGAGACATTTCTGTCTTTGTTAATGTCAAGTTGTCATAATCAAGACATTTTTGTCTTGGGTAATGTCAAGTTGTCATAACAAAGACATTTTAAACAATGTCAACTTTGCATTGAAAGTGTCATAATTTACCGAATGACACTTAATGACAACAGTCATAAACATTCATAAAGACTCCTCCATGTTTATGACAGGTGTTATGTCATGTTTATGACAGTGTCATGTCAGTCTTATGCACACCCCTTCAAATAAAGTGTTACCTTTATGTTTCTCAAATCATAGTTAATGTATATACGGACTTCACCCTGTGCTGCAATATACATTTAGTTTTATATTTATTTACAGAAATCAGAAAATTGCTGATGTTATCGGATTTTCAGGTGAGAGTTGTCCTAGACGTGTCGCAGTATAGGCCTACAGGTCTTTATTTTCCAGATTATTTCCACAAACGCATCTCCTGCTTTCTTTCATTCATGGCATAATTAATTTATTAAAACAACTCTGCAAAGATAGTTGTGATACGTGACATAAGGGCAGCCCTGCTAGTAGTTACACCGTCCGTGTCCCTTAATCATGAAGATATTTTTTTCTTTATCTCAGCTCTGCCTTTTCTCTTTATCTCGTTCTCCTGCACATTTTTTCTACGCACTGCTCGGCCACGCACACACGCACTGACTGAACGCTGTGTTGATGTGTGTGCATGCGACCAGTCGCGTGTGATGACAGAGATCGTACCATCAGGTTAAAATCAGGCGGGAGGCTGACGGTATACAGGTTTGAGGGACTGTGGCCCTGTGACAGATTTAACTTTATATTGTCGTTTGACAAAAGTCTGGATGTCATATTTGGCGCGCGCACCCTCGCGCAGCGGCATTGCAGGACAGCGTGAGACGCGCCTGCATGTGGTCTGGATTCTCCTGGTATTAAAAAAGATCGCTTTATTATCATCGCTGCCGCTGGTTATAATTAAGGGCAGACTCAAACAGCCCTCAGTCCAACGGCCAGCCCGCGTGTTTTGTTATTTCAGATGCCTTTTTGACAAGACTAAAATTTTTTAACATGCCAAAGTGGCTAGTGGGAGTGACTGTGTTACCCGCCACGGGTGAAATCCGAATGGCGGGTTTTAATGTCAAGCCCTGCATATATATATATATATATATACACTGTCATAATGTTCTGGGAATATATAGAATGGTTTGTTTATGAATTCCCTTTTATGCATATTTTGTAAGGTTAGTTTTCCCAGTGTGTTCCGCACCGTTGGCTCTAGTCTAACGCTGTCGGGTTTTTTGGGCCCGATTCAACATGTTGAAAGAGGAAACTCTGATTGGCTGTTCAGCTTAGTGAACGAGTCTGCTCACTGTTTCGCTATTATTCTATACACAGATTTGTGAACAAAATTTGAGAGAAATAGTACTTTTGTGTACATAGAAAAAGTCTTACATCTTTGAGTTCAGGTCATAAAAAATGGGGGCAAAAACAAAAGTGTTGCATTTATAATTTTGTTCAGTGCATGTATTTTTTAAATTACCTTTCTTGATCTTACGATGGAAGTTAATGGCATCCACAGATGCCGTCACAATGTTGGTCTTGCAATGACGGGCAGCAACAATCCCTGCAACCTCATCCATGAGCTTCATTGTCACACCTGAGGATAGCAGATATGAAGATGATTTACAATCAGTTCTCAACAACAAACAATTGTCATGACCACAGTTGGACTGCCTGACTGATATCCTCTAGAATCACAGTGTTGCGGTGATATTTAAATAGGTGAAATGCTATAATTTAAGGACAAAGGAGAACTAACAGCATACTATCTGCATATAACAGCAGCAGAAACATAAAAGCTAATGCAAGTTTATAGTCAGGAGTTCATTTTATTATCCTCCTCCATTATTTTGCTGATATGGCATTGCATGGCAGATACTCAATCTGAACATATAGTCATTTTGTGGTGAAATGTAAATCTTGAGAATTCTATTACATAAAGCACAAACAATACAGCAGCACACTACTGCTTAGTAAGCGCTGTAGTAATAATCATATAAATTGTACAGAACACAGCTGGGACAAAGTTCAGTGCTTTATGAATTATACACCTCTCTAGGCAGAACAGGTCACCATGAGTCTCAGGAGAATCAGGCCACTGAATCACAATACCTGTCTAACTAAGAAAATTCACTATTTCAGTGTCTATAACCATTCCAGCAGGTTAGTGTAAGGAACATACAGTATAAATAAGTTAATAAATTGTTATTCTCTAATAATATTTAGATTAGCCTAAACTCTAAACTCTCATTTGGGTTGCATTCAGATCCAGATCATTGTCGATTCACAATGGCCCATTTGACGTCATTGACACCATTGATACCAAATGCCACTGAATGTGCAGAGTGGGGGATAAGATTTGAGAGCTGCAGTAGCAAAGGAGGATTATCAGTGAATGATGAAATTATAGGTTTTCCCCACACAAAGCTGTCATATGGCTTCACAACACTCAATGTAGCACAAATGTTGTATGAACTATTTGAGAGCTTTTGAGAGCTTGACTGTGAACTGGAATCGTAAGGAAAACAGCTGTGTGAAGACTCCACAGAATTTCTAGTAATGTTCCACAAGAAAAAACATACAGTCTAAGGAATGACATGAGGGTGAGTGAATAATGGCAGAATATTCATTTTTGGCTGAACTGTTGCTTTAAAATCACTAGCTACGTTTACATGATAGTATTTACATGTACACTAAATAAAGTTATTGGGTTGATCTGCGCGTTTATATGTCAAAAGGTTCTAAACGGAATAGATTTTTGACATGCGCACAGCACGAAGAGTTATTAGGCAGACACTTTAATAACAAAACCTGAACTGGTAAGATAATAACTTGTAAGGAATAAGGTAATAATCCGTCCTTCGGGTGAGACGTTAAACCGAGGTCTGTGGTAATTAAAGGGTACCTATTATGGATTTTTGAAAATTGCCCTTCATGTAGTCTGTAACATAGATCTAAGTGAACGAAAACATCCTGCAAAGTTTTAAACATGAAAGTTCACCGTATACAAAGTTATTGTCTCTCAAAAGTAAGAGTCGACTCTGAGTCCCTGATATGAATCATTCGACGAACGATGCTTTTCCTTTGTCTAGATGACGTCAACTTGACAAGTTATTTGAATAAGATACGCCCAGTTATTGCGTTCGGAGACGCCAGGGAAAACTAACATCATGTCGATGAGACGCTGTGTTTTGAAGTGCGACGCAAAAGCAAACTTTTTTCATCTGCCCAGTGAGGAGCATTTGAAGACTAAGTGGCTACAGTTCATATATACAACTATACCACAGAAGTATAGACCGAACCTTGTTCTGTGTTCGCGTCATTTTGAAGATGATTGCTTCACAAACCTAAATGCTATAAAGTATGGATTTGCGAGCCGGCTGATACTGAAGGAAGGTTCAGTACCGAGTTTATTTGGATCAGCTTCCTTCTCCGAATCACAACCTGTAAGTATTATTAATATTAATTGTTGCTTTTATGTTTTATGTATCATGCTCAATAATTATTTTGTGTGTTGTGTACGCACAGCGCAGCTTCTAGGTCTTCAATGTCAATTGTATTTAAATTTGTGAAGTGTTTGTCGTTGTTAATGGAGTTGCCATAAAGAATATAGCTATAACGTTACCTCTTAGTACTGCATTATCAATATGTTTATGCGTTGGGCTAACGCAAACAAAGACTGAATGTGCTTTTACCACTAAACTTTGGGCTATGGTCGCTAACATATCACCGCAGAGTACCGTCACGCAAAGGTGCGGTTTGGAAAAATGACTCGCTAAACGATTCATATGGGAGTCGGTGAGCAAATCAGGTAAAAAATAAATGCATATTATAAGACAACAAAGGTGTTTTTTGTCATTGCATGCTTGTAAAACTGTTGTTGGGGACTCCCAGAACAATATTAAGAACATTTTAAATGCCATAATATGTGCCCTTTAAAAATCCCATGGCACTTCTCGTAAAGAGTAGGGGTGTAACCCCGGTCTCCTGGCCACATTCCCTCCAATGGCCCTTGCCAATCATGGCCTCCTAATAATGCCCATCCATTGAATTGGCTCTATCACTCTCTCTCCTCTCTCCACCTATAGCTAGTGTGTGATGAGTGAACTGCCGCAATGCCACAGTGGATGCTGCACACTGGTGATGGTTGAGGAGAGACCCCGACATGATTGTAAAGCGCTTTGGGTGTAAAGTAGTACATATTCATTAACTCATTCAATAATCCAACATTCAAAAATGCAAATACGAACACAGAACATACAAATATTTGGTAGAGCCCTCCATTTTATATAAGATTGAACTATTTTATATATGTTTTAGTACTGAATGAAATAGCAACAACAAATACAAACAACATTTATCCTGCAACAGTAAATTCATTTTACAACACTCATGTTGCAAAGGAAATTACAAGTGCCGTCTTAAAATTTGGCTAAATCTTACAATGAATTAATCAATTAACATGCCTCATTTTCCAAAAGCATTTTTGGGTCAGGACTGTGTCAATGATGCCTAAATACTGCGTAGGTAGGCAGCTTCCAAGATTTTGTAATAAAGCTAATATGTCTTTTACTAACTGATGAGGAGTATGAACAGCCAGTCTTTGAAGTCATTAGTGTGAATATTGCTAAGTTCAGGAAATATATGGAAGATGCTGCTGCTGCCCAGCTTTGAGAAATCTGACCTGATGTAATTCAACTTTAACAAAGATAAATGGAAGCAGACTGCATGTAATATAAGGTTTTTAACAGCCATTTCCATTGTTCAGGACCTGATATAAATGGGTCACCATCATGGCAGCAGAAATGACTTCACGAACTTCTTTACTTACAAGATTGATAATATCAGGGAGAAAATTATAACTATGAAACCGTCTACTACAGTATTGCATCAGGCAGTGCATTGTAGTCTCTCTGACGAAAAATTCTATTCATTCAGAATTTACTAACTCGTTAAATTATCTAAATCGACAACATGTATGTTAGACCCTATACTGACTAAGCTATACGGACTAAGTCATAGATCCTCTTCTTAATATCCTTAATTCATCTTTGTGATTAGGATAAGTATCCTCACAACTATGGCTGTTTACACTGTCAGTGAAATGACCCAATTCAGATTTTTTGCTCATATGTTACACAGATGATGTGTGTCACGGTGTGGGTTCATGTCTTGTTCCTGTCTGTCTTGTGTTCCCCCCATTATTGTGTATTTGGTTTAGTCCTGTCTAGTTTTCCCGCTCCTCATTTGTGTTCATGTTTTCCACCTGTTTCTGATTAGCCACGCCCCCTTGTTATCTTGTTTAGCTTGTTTGCCTGTCTATTTATACCTCTGTGTTTCAGTTGTTCCTTGTCAGTCGTTGATGTTACTGTCTCGCTGTTCTGTGTTCCTGCCCTGAGTTTCTGTTTATGTTACACGTTTTTGTTTTATTAAATAAGTCCTGCACATGGATTCTCTCTCCACTTCATTCCTTGCCTCAGCATGACAGAACGACTGACTACTAATGAATCCAGCAGGACTTCCAGCAGGACAGGAAAATCTGCAGCTAAGTAGGTGCCTTCGCCTGATCTTAACTCCCAGGATGGCTGCCGCCATGCCTGATTGGTCTGAGTACCTGCGCACCCTGTCAGATCTGCGGGCTCAACTAGATCTTTGCACCCTGCCAGATATTCGTGGTATGCAAGATCTCAACATCAGCCCTACCGAGCCCGCACTCACCGTCAGCCACGTCGAGACAGCCCAGCCAGAGACTGCTCACGTCGAGACAGCCCAGCCAGAGACTGCTCACGTCGAGACAGCCCAGCCAGAGACTGCTCACGTCGAGACAGCCCAGCCAGAGACTGCTCACGTCGAGACAGCCCAGCCAGAGACTGCTCACGTCGAGACAGCCCAGCCAGAGACTGCTCACGTCGAGACAGCCCAGCCAGAGACTGCTCACGTCGAGACAGCCCAGCCAGAGCTCCACGTCGAGACAGCCCAGCCGGAGACTGCTCACGTCGAGACACCCCAGCCGGAGCTCCACGTCGAGACAGCCTAGCCGGAGCTCCACGTCAGCCACGTCCAGCCGGAGCTCCACGTCAGCCACGTCCAGCCGGAGCTCCACGTCAGCCACGTGCAACCAGGGACTGTCCACGTCCCGTCTGCACAGCCGTTGTCTGCTGTTCCTGAGCTGGTGTCTGCTGTTCCTAAGCCGTGGCCGCCCGAGGGGTCTTCACCGCCGTGGCCGCCCGAGGGGTCTTCACCGCCGTGGCCGCCCGAAGGGGCTTCACCGCCGTGGCCGCCCGAGGGGTCTTCACCGCCGTGGCCGCCCGAGGGGGCTTCACCGCCTGGTCCACCCTGGCCCCCTGAACTGCCGTGCCCCCTGCACGGACCTGGCCCTCCATCCCTCCCCCAAGACCGCCTCCACTTCACCACCCTCCTGAACTTTTTTTTTGTTTTGTTTTTATGGGCGTCGGGAGCCGCCCATAGGGGGAAGGCTATGTCACGGTGTGGGTTCATGTCTTGTTCCTGTCTGTCTTGTGTTCCCCCCATTATTGTGTATTTGGTTTAGTCCTGTCTAGTTTTCCCGCTCCTCATTTGTGTTCATGTTTTCCACCTGTTTCTGATTAGCCACGCCCCCTTGTTATCTTGTTTAGCTTGTTTGCCTGTCTATTTATACCTCTGTGTTTCAGTTGTTCCTTGTCAGTCGTTGATGTTACTGTCTCGCTGTTCTGTGTTCCTGCCCTGAGTTTCTGTTTATGTTACACGTTTTTGTTTTATTAAATAAGTCCTGCACATGGATTCTCTCTCCACTTCATTCCTTGCCTCAGCATGACAATGTGTAAACGTGTAAACAGGAAAAAAACGCATGCATTCGGATGTTTCGAGATTGATTTCAGGCCTTTCATTTGTGGAAATAAATCAGATATGTGCCAATGCGACTGTCATGTAAACAGGCAGATCGGATTTTCTGAGGCATTACCCCCGTTTCACACATACTCCGTTTGCAGTGCGTATGCGGTGCGTATTTTTTTACGTACCCATGTTAACAGGTTAGAGCTTTCACACTGCACGCGGGTGTGGTCCGTCGATCCGTTGCAGGTGCAGAGATCGTTTCCGCACCGAATCTATTTTTGCTGTGCTGCACCGCACTGAATTAAAGTGGCAGTGCATTGTTCACATTAAAATAGACATCGATTGACATTAAACTATATTAATTTCATCATATATGCATAATTACAGTTAATGTGTTCTACAGTTACTAAATTACAGGGTCAAGAAAAACAAAAAAGTATGATTACTGTATAGTCCTAAAAGTTGCAAAATGCCATCATATTAGGGGTGTGCAAAGCAGCCGGTATTTGTATCTGTATTTGTATTTGTTGAGGAGGGGAAAAGTATTTGTATTCGTATTTGTATTCGAGTAAAATTTTAAATAGGTGTGGGGTGGGGGTCAGGACTAGCTTTCGTGACGCACACACGCAAGGTCTCTCGCTCTCTGCCGTTAGCACGCTACACGGTTTGAAGCAGTTCTGTCTCGCATTCGCGCTCTAGATTTACGGGAGATTTGAACTAATTTGCGGGCATCAGGGAGCCGCTATCAATATGCGGGAGATTCCCTAAACTTCCGTGAGACTTGGGATGTCTGCGTACCATATAACTCCCACAAGTGCATGCAAACAATTCGACACAACTACACAAGCATTGTTTTAACCTTTTAAACCGAACGTTAACGTTACTATGTCAACTGCCTACTGTCTAAATTACCAAGCTAACAGAGCTACGTAAACAGAGCGAACATGAGAGCACCCGACTGCAGACGTGAATAATGCAGCGTAATGAAATAATCTCCCGATCAAACTCTGCTTCCCGAAAGGGTAACACTTTATTTGAAGGGGTGTGCATAAGACTGACATGACACTGTCATAAACATGACATAACACCTGTCATGAACATGAAGGAGTCTTTATGAATGTTTATGACTGTTGTCATTAAGTGTCATTCGGTAAATTATGACACTTTTAATGCAAAGTTGACATTGTTTAAAATGTCTTTGTTATGACAACTTGACATTACCCAAGACAAAAATGTCTTGATTATGACAACTTGACATTAACCAAGAAATCATAACCTGTCAACCTGTCACAACTTTGGCCGTCATGACACCATTATAACTGTGTCATGAATATTACCTGTCCTCAAGTAAAGTGGAACACATTGTACTAGTTATAAAGATGTCATTAAGGGTTATTACACAGCAAAATGGTTTAAGTTTGATAATTAGACATTTCTGTCTTTGTTAATGTCAAGTTGTCATAATCAAGACATTTTTGTCTTGGGTAATGTCAAGTTGTCATAACAAAGACATTTTTTGTCTTTGTTAATGTCAAGTTGTCATAACAAAGACATTTTTGTCTTTGTTAATGTCAAGTTGTCATAACAAAGACATTTTAAACAATGTCAACTTTGCATTAAAAGTGTCATAATTTACCGAATGACACTTAATGACAACAGTCATAAACATTCATAAAGACTCCTTCATGTTCATGACAGGTGTTATGTCATGTTTATGACGGTGTCATGTCAGTCTTATGCACACCCCTTCAAATAAAGTGTTACCCCCGAAAGTTATAAACTGCCTCCGGAACCCAGTTAAGGTACACAAATCTATTCAACAAAAATAGTGATGCAGTTAAGTGTTTTTTCGCTCAGCCGAGCCCTCTCTGTTGCTGTGTGGAGCAACCTGTGTTGGTCACCTCTTCTCACTCATCCGGGCATGCACGGCGGTCTCGTGAGAAAACGCATCTTTTTGATATAAAGTTTTTCTTGTTCCCGAATACAAATATTTTTTAAAGTATTTGTTCGAAATAAGTATTCGTAAAAAACACGTTATTTGTGCCTTTCCGAACACTGTATTCGGGTTCGGCTCCACCCCTACATCATATGTGATTTTTTTCCCCCAACAAATCACAATGATTAAAATAAATGTTCATACTGTTTCAATGTCTTAAACATTGTCAAAGTTAACGTTTGGATTTAAAATCAAAATTACTTAGCCATTTTTGATTTTGTGGCACACAGAAACTGCGGATCAGTAGCGCACTGCAAACGCAGCATATGTGAAAGCACTATAGCGCGTACTGCTCCTGTAGACTACTGTATACGCACCGCAACATGCACTGCTCACGGAATATGTGTGAAACGGGCGTTAGACTACGTTTTCCCGGTTTAACAACGAGCGCAACCACGACTCACATCTACAAAGGGACGGATGGCCCGACAAAACGTCATGTCGTTGTAGAAGAGAAATGTGGACAAACGTTGACACAAGATATCAAAGGTTGGTTTGCTCATCCTAAAATTGCGGACCCACTGCTCCTCGTTAAAGCCCGCCACGATCTCGTGAAAATGCGTATCTATAGCACAAATCTTATTTCTTGTGCCATTTACTTCAAAATTTGTTTTTGAGTGCATATGATATGCACATTTATGGCACATAATACACACGCACTCCACACCCGTAATCCTACCCAAGGGGTTTACAGGGCATAACATATGTACACAAAAAAATATTATTGGTGTATAAATGGCACGAGAAATAAAATTTGTGCTATAGATACGCACTTTCATGAGAAAAGTCTGTTTTCTGTTGCCACCTGTTGCCTGAGATCTCTTTTGCACACAATAACTGAAGCATATACGCAGGCTTCAATGATGGTCCTTTTTGTCGTCCTCCGCCTCCCCGGCAAATTTCGTCTATATCGCAAAGCTAGAATCAAGCATATTTCGCGTTCGTCCATCTGTGCAGGAACCCACTTTAAGCATGCGCAATGTTTCAGATAGTATGTCAAGTGTAAACATGAATCGGATATGGGTCACAATTGAATGAACGTGTAAACGGACGGCCAAAAAAATCAGATATTGGCAACAAATCAGAATTGGTCATCAAGACCTGCAGTGTAAACAAGGCCTATGTTCCTTTTTAGAAAGAAATGGTATCTGCGAGGATTTCCAGTCAGGATTTAGAACGAACCATAGTACTGAGACAGCTCTCATTAGAGTCACAAATGATTTGCTCTTATCATCCGATTGTGGTTGTATCTCTTTATTAGTGTTACTCGATCTTAGTGCTGCATTTGATACTATTGACCACAACATTCTTTTAAATAGACTCAAAAATGATGTTGGCATTAGTGGTTAAATCAATAATACTTATCTGACCGTTATAAGTTTGTAGCAGTAAATTAAGAGATGTCTTATTGATCATACGTTCAGTATGGCGTACCACAAGGCTCAGTACTAGGACCGTTGCTATTCACGCTGTACATGCTACCCTTAGGAGATATCATTAGGAAGTATGGCATTAGTTTTCACTGTTATGCTGATGATACTCAGCTCTATATTTCTTCACACCATGACGAAACTTACCAATTCACAAAATTAACGGAATGCATAGCAGATATAAAAAACTGGATGACTAGCAATTTCCTACTACTTAATTCTGAAAAAATAGGAATTCTAATTATTGGACAAAAAAAACTTCCTCACATAATAACCTAGGCTAGAATACTGTTTAACACTTGATGGCTGCTCTGTCAAGTCCTCGTCGTTGTTTAGGAACCTGAGTGTGCTCTTTGATAACAATCTTTCATTTGAAAGTCACGTGTCTAGTATTTGTAAAACCACATTTTTTCATCTTAAAAATACATCTAAATTACATCATATGCTCTTAATGAAAAATGCAGAACAATTAGTTAATGCATTCATGACATCAAGGCTAGATTATTGTAATGCTATTATGGGTGGTTGCTCAATGGCCTTCGTCTGATTGCCCTCCAATGTCTGTGGCTGCTGAGGAGCTGGAAGTGGTCATCGTCATAGACAGAATGATGAGCGAGCTAGAGATCATGAGGGACAGTGTAACGTCTAGCATCACAGCCAACACTCATCCACATTCTACCTCTCGGAGCCTGAACCCCCCTCAGCCTAGACGAGGTCCTGAACAGTACCCAGCCAGGCCGGATTCAAGCTAACCATATCCTGCCCAAGGCAGACAGTTCTCGCCATTATCAGCGACTCTGGGAGGAGTACAGGGGGCCGGCGCCGAAAATTACTCTCTTTGTCCATTAGGATCCAATGGAGTTCTCTAGGATGAAACTAGCCTTAGCAAACCTTCTACCCGTTGAAGCTACAGAGCTTTTCAAGTATCAGATTCTTGTTGATCATATGAAACTTGAAGAGGCCTGTCTCATAGCCAACTCCATTATTATCTTGCCCAGGCCTCACACAGACACCATGGCAGCCTTGACGGAGAAGTTCGGCCAGTCACACCATGTAGCCTTGCAGAGGATCGCTGCAGTTATGGATTTGCAACACCTAAGCCCTGCAGAGTCTTTTAGATCTAAGGAGTTGTGGCGGGTTACCATTGACAAATTTGCTTAGGGATATACCTAAGGAGCTCCTACGGAAACGTATCAGGCAGCTTATCCGAAGAGCCAGCAAACTACCTCTGCCGCCAGTGTTACTCTGCAATCCTCGCTCCTTGCGGATCAAGATGGATGAGCTGTGCATACAAGCTGGAGTTTGCTATGAGTATCGTATTTCATGGGAATATTAGATGACAAATAATATGGTTGTAAAATATATTTTCATCAAAGCATCATAACTAAATACAGTCAAAAGCTGTGAGAGAGTTAAGTATTGGAAACTTAGTGTTAAGCAAGAAAAACCCAAGTCAGGTCACCTTTATTTATTTAACGCTTAATACAATAGAGATTGTTTTAAATGATATCAAAATTATTCAATGATGCAAACAGTTCATTCTGGCTGTTAAGTAGCTCTAAGAGAAAAGAGTATCATTGTTCACCTGAAGTCAATTCCGTTGTAAAGATAATCAATTATTCAATTAGTTAATTTCATCTACAAAGCAGTTTTGCAGAAAAACAGTGATGCAATCATCAACAGCATCTCAGTTCAGATCTCATGCAATAGCGTCAGTGCAATCAAATCAATAATATTTTTGTATATTTAGAGGGCCAGCAGATAGCACAGATATAGAACAGAATGACACTCCTATATTTCTATACCGAGATTACTTCTAATTTACAGAGCCATGCGTGTTTTGTAAGCTCCCTTGATACTATACAGGCAGAGACTTGACTACTTGAGATCACTGTATGAGCTGGTTTTAGCAATGGACCCTGAGGACTCTCAATTCCAAGTGAGATTCCTCCAATTTACACATGGCACCAAAAGCAAACTCCACCCCCTAAAACTCTCTCTTGACAATTTGTGGCAAAGCTTCTTCCCAACTCTCAGCTAGTGAGAAATCACCATCTCTGGATATGCAGTGGTGTAAAAATACAGCAGAAGCATGAAATGTCTGTGTTATAAAAGGAGCCCTGTCTACCCTGAGTTGCAAACCATGGTCAACAAGCATGGTCTTTCTAGTGAACCTGGTTGACAAGCAAAGTAATTAATAAGAGCACTGGGAGTACCAGCCCACCAAAACCCTTATTCTGGGACATCAGCATCTATTCTACCATAATGGTTAGTACAGTCATTTTAGGCTCTGTTTCCACCTGTTTTAAGATGCATTTTCGGTGGTCTGATCACGAGTGGTCAGCCAAAAGACATTACTGTTTCCACATGTTATTACCATGTTTCAAATGCATCTCCAGATTTGGATTTAGCGGAGAACCTCGCTTCTTATTATGTTGCACCCTAATACACCACGGCACTTCCACAGTTGGCCAAGTGTCGCAAGTAAACACTGCATAATCAAAAGGATGAGTAGGGCAAAGAACAAACTCATGTAAACTGTTTTTTAGTTTCATGCATGTATGGCTTTTCTCTATTCTGTTGTTTTCATGGTCTAGTACAGGGGTTCTCAACTCCAGTCCTCGCGACCCACTGCTCTGCATATTGTGTATGTCTCCCTTATTTAACACACCTGATTCAGATCCTCAGCTCGTTAGGATATGGACGAGAGTCTACCCTAACGAGCTGAGGATCTGAATCAGGTGTGTTAAATAAGGGAGACATACACAATATGCAAAGCAGTGGGTCGCGAGGACTGGAGTTGAGAACCCCTGGTCTAGTACATCAGGCAAAACACCTAACCCAAATAAAACCAAATAATTACCATAAATACAAGCATTTCCATTAATATTCCAGTATCATAAGGATAACTCCTCAATATTATGAACAGTGCACTGTGCATTACACTTATTTAAATTCATGAAAGCTCCCTCTATCCATCTCCATCTGCCTTTGGTAAGGTGAAATGAAAGTCAAGCTGACTCACTCTCATGACGGGCAGAGAGTTTTTGCCATTGCAGTTGAATTATGAAAGCGACATTTGAAAACATGCTTTTCTTTTTTTTCCTGGAGTTATTTATAAGCCTCCATTATTGTCAGTCAAAATTATTTCTATCGGCTGATTTGCATAGACAAATGCATCTAAACTTGGTGGCACAGTAAATATTTTGGTGAAGTGTACATCTGATTAATTCAGAATATCTCAACCACTGGTTTTGCATCAGTACCCAGATATTACATTGAGTGACAACCTAACACACATCTCTTGTACAAAAAATAAAATAAAAAAGAAACACTTACATTTATAATAGTATCATTGATTATATAGATTCAACAACCTGCTACACTGTCAACATAATATTGACTAAATAGGAAAATTGAACATCATAAGCAACAGTGTAATTTATTTTCAAACCTCAATTAATATAGCCTGACTATATTATGTTGGCATGTTATCTAATATGACAGAACAAAAAAAAAGTTTTACTCATTTCATTATTTTGATATTCTAATTACAAACAATTACATGAATTTTTGCATTTTGTTATTTGCATTTACAATTTTTCATGACCTACCAGCTAAGAAACACTGATTTATAGCCCATTTAGTCTTTCAAAAAAATCAACTTGTCAATGGGACATTTTTATACTTGCTAAAACAAATATCGGTCTGTTGGACATAGTAGCAAGCAAACCCAGAGCAGCAAACCTAAGGGTGCTTTAGATGCACAGACAAAGAATGATGTAAGGTTCTGGGCACTCAATGGAAAAACAGCAATTAGAAAACCTATGCCAGAGGAGCCCAGTTTGCTGCTAGCAAGCAGTTAAATTATTAGATTTCTTGTGACGATTACCCCAAATTTCTCCCCTCTACAGGCTGAGCATAGAGACACAGTGATAGATGACTAAATATTCAGAGCCACAGTGATAGATGACTAAATATTCCTCTTCAACTTTGCACTCTTGATGTTCTATTTTTGTTTTGTCTTTTTCTCTCCACTACATTCTCTTCACTCTATACCAACAGCATATAAAAAAATTCACAAGCTCTTTATTTCAAAGTATTACACCCCCTCTCTCTTTCTTTTAATCACAATGGTACAATAAGAAAAAAAACTGCTTCGTAATGAAGTGTTACCATAGAAACGGTTTCTGGGATATTTTCGAACATCCTCAAAAGTCTGGGGAGAACAAAAATTCCTTGTATATTTGTATATTGTATGAGTACTTTCAGCTGCTCAGCAAGGCAGCTTGCGTGAACAGCTTTACTGAATTTAATACCTTTGTGAGTCATAGTGAATTTACTTGTGGATGTTAAACACATCCTGCAATAGCTGTCAAACATTTGACCTACAAAAAATTACTTTAGATAAGTGACTACAAACTAATAAAAAAAAGTCATTATATAGCATATTAAATAGTTGACCCAAAAATCTCACTTGTGTCTTTTCAAATCCATAAGCTATGATTTATTTTCTATAAATCACAAGTCAAGTCAAGTCATCTTCATTTATATAGCACATTAAATAATATAGATTGTTTCAAAGCAGCTTTACAGTGATAATAGAAAATTAAAGTAACAGAGATTGTTTTGGCTTTACAGTAGCTCTAGAATAAATTTATTGTCCAGCTAAAGTTAGTTTTTGATTGATTCACTTACATTGCAAAGATCATTAATTTGTAACTTAGGGGCCGCTTACAAGACACCGTTTTAACTGAAAAGAGAACACGTTTAATGTGTTCTGGTCGTTCAATTGTACAACAACAGTGTTTGGTGGCTCGAGAACGCAAACTTTAAAATAGGTTCCAAGGTGCAAGTTTTGAAAATTTTTAAAAAACGTTATCATCTCCGTGTAAACTTCAAAAACGAGAATCTGTGAAACCGGTGACAACGTGCACACATATTATGCGTTTTGTCTATAGGTATACAAAAGCAAAACTTATTGAAGAATCTTCATGCAACTCTTCAGTACAATAGTTCCCTATCAGTCACTCACATTCAACGTAACGTCGACATGACAACGTGGGAGCTCTATCATCTTTGAGTGTCTACAGAACGAGCCAATGAACGTTGGTGTGCGTGAATCGCGTCCCGCACCCGGCCGCAGCGCGGGTATAAACAGGAAGCGGGCGCACACACTCATAGTCTTTCACTTCAACTTCTGTAAGACTGCTGTTTACGTTGAAGAGTCTTCAAAGACTCTTGCTTCCAGTGTTGTGTGACGGCGTGATCAGCGGTGGCCGCGAGCATTTCAGCTCACAAACTGCTGTTTTCAAAGCACTGCAAATTGTGTCTGTGTCGGTTTCGTGTATGTAACCTCGTAACACCGCGGCTACCCCTGGGTACCTCAGCACTGAAAGAGTTATTCTGGTTTTACTTTTCAGGATGTCATTCCGCTTGTGTGTTTCTGGATGCGGTCGTTCCCTGGCGCCAGCAGATGGCCACATTAGCACGCTGAGGCAACCTTTGTGAAAGTCATATTCCCGCAATGGGAACATGAACCAATGGCAGCGTTAAGATCAAGACTCGCTTACCTCAATGGAGGTGCAGTCCCCTCACCTATGCCCCGATCTAGTGTCTATTCTGAACCTCAGAATATACCTACTTCTGTGCATGACCAGTTTTATTTGAG
This sequence comes from Chrosomus eos, assembly GCA_036326025.1. NCBI lineage: Eukaryota > Metazoa > Chordata > Actinopteri > Cypriniformes > Leuciscidae > Chrosomus > Chrosomus eos. Next base: position 9,482,768 of record CM070836.1, on the reverse strand, counting down.
GATCACTGTGAGGGCTTCCCCGCCGAGGCAATCTCCATGGGTCCCTCACACCTCACAAGCACTGCCGCCTTTGGAGCCTTCATAGGAGCGTGCTAGTCCTTCTCATGGATGACCAGTCGTGTCCTTTGGAACGGCGTCCTCTGCTCCCACTAAGCCTCAGAAGCAGCCATCATCCAGGAGCAAGCCGCAGGAAGCCAACCCCGCCAGTCCAGGCCGCTGCCAAACCAGGAGGCAAGCGGAGGTGCAAATGACCCTGAGACAGGCGACCCAGAGGTAGATCAAGTTGCTCTTCAGGAGATGGTGAACGCGCCGCTCTTTTCCCCGGAAAATCTTTTGTTTCCTTTTGTTTTTGTTCCACCACTGGCCCCCGTATACGAAATACAAGAGCAATTTCTGAAACCTCTGGGTCCCAAGAGGGCGTGCTTGGCTGTTGACGATGCTATGCCTTGTCACCCTCAAGCCCTTCTTTCATCGCTAGCAAGCAGCAGTGGCTGTGTCCCGAACGCACTAACGCCTCTGCACACTCAATCTGCCCTTCGACGGAAGCAGGTACGTGTTGCACCACACACTCATACCCCACTCTGGCCTGCTATGCCGTCCGAGTCGGGTCCCTGCATTCCGCCGCACTGCCCCACCACGGGTACGTCTTTGGTGCCGTTGGTCCCGCTTGCGCGGTGTCTGGGAGCCTGGCTAGCACTTCCCAAGCCGGTCTCGCTGGCTCATCTGTACGATCAGACTCGGCTATGCGATTCAGTTCGCACAGCGACCCCCAGTCTCGTCAGGGCAGAGATCACAGTCCTACTGGCGAAGGACACGATCGAGCCGGTCTCTCCAGCCGATATAAAGACCTGCTTCTACAGTTACTTCATTGCGCCGAAGTATGGTGGTGGGTTACAGCCAATCTTGGACCTGCGTGTCCTGAACCGGTCCCTTCACACGCTGCCATTCAAAATGCTTATGCAGAAAAGCATTTTCAAATGCATCCATCCCCAAGATTGGTTTGCAGCGATTGACCTGAAGGACGTGTACTTTCATGTCTCGATTCTCCATCGACACAGATTGTTTCTTCGCTTTGCGTTCGAGGGACGGGCATATCAGTACAAAGTCTTACCCTTCGGGCTGGTCCTGTCACCCCGTGTCTTCACGAAAGTCGCGGAAGCGGCCATTGCTCCCGTGTGCTAGCATGGTGTTTGCCAGAGGTGGGAGACTCGAGTCATATGACTTGACTCGAGTCAGACTCGAGTCGCAATTTTCTGGACTTGAGACTTGCTTGATTAGATCTCTGATAAGACTCGACTTGACTTTAGACTTGCTCCTTGTGACTTTAGACTTGACTCGGACTTGTGCCTATTTACTTGAAATGACTTGTGGAAAAAAAAATGTTTCAATTATTGTGATTTTTTTCTATATATTTTCCAAAAAGTCGGCGAACCCAAGCTATATGCATGCGTAAACCGCTAGACGCTATCAGGAAGCCGCTTGCCGTCTGCCAAAACAGCAGATCCCTCCGCGGACAACATGGACACAGCAACAACATAGGAGGGAGCGCGGGTGGTAATGCACTCACTATGTGTGTGCGGGTTGAGGGAGAATAAAACGATTCGCGGGACACCCGCAACTAGAACTATCTATGAATAAAACATAAAAACTAATACATTTTTATTCATCTGTTGCAGAAAAGCAATAAGAAATTCTATTTCTAACAAAATAGAAACGATTTACAGGCCAAAGTTTCTATTTCTAACAAGTTTGCAGCGTTAAACGATGCAGCCAATCACAGACATATGTGTTGATTTCTTGAACGCAATAATGGCCAATCAGAAGCATTTACGATAGACTCCCCTCACCGCTCAAAACGGACTTTTTGTTCAGTGCTGAATTCTGAATGCTGGCAAACCCTTTATTTATAACAAACAAAGTGTATATATTATGAAAGCTTCATTGATAATAACAGAGATCGGTGAGATCGCGATGAACTGATGTCGGCTTTTTAGAAATTATCAAGGGAGCGCACTTTGCGCGCAGTCTTAGTTTACACTTTCATAGGGGACATCACAGCAAAATAACTATATGTAGGGCTAGCACAAGATGGGAAAAGTTTTATTAATCCTTGTTTACTTGTTAATTTAATTTATTTTTATTTTAGAGCATTTAAAGTGCTTCTTAATGATATTTTATTTATTACACACAAGTTAATTTATTTATTTTTGTAACCCATCATCCTCTGTGGGATGAGTAATTAAGTAATAAAAGTCCCAGAGTTAAAAAATGTGTAAAACTAGCCTGTGTGCGACTTGGTATGACTTGATGACTAAGTTGCGACTTGACTTGACTTGACAAAGAGTATGACTTGACTTGACTTGACTTGACCCTTAAAACAGAATGACTTGACTTGACTTTGACTTGCAATGTTAAGACTTGGACTTGACTTGAGACTTGCATTTAGTGACTTACTCCCACCTCTGGTGTTTGCATTCTCAACTAACTCGACGGGCATTTGTGCAAACACAGGGTCATGGTGCTCAGTCACCTCAGCCACCTAGGGCTTTGGGTCAACTGGCAAAAGAGCAAACTCACCCCCGGGCAGAAGATCTCTTTTCTTGGTATGGAGTTGGACTCGATCAACGATCACACCCAGAACAGCAGCATCACTGAAAAAGGCATCTGGGGCATATGGCAATTTGCTCATGCCGGGTCCAAATTACTCTGCACTTTCGCCAAACTCTCAGCTTGTGGTCTGTGGTTTCTGTGGTCACCACGGATGCCTCTGCCACTGGCTGGGGGGCAACGTACAACGGGCATGCAGCTTCAGGTCTGTGGACAGCACTGCGACCATTGCGTACATCAGGGTGTCTACCCTCTTACCACATGTCACAACTCGCCCGCCAGAGAGACAAGCTCTCACGGCAGAAGGTGCAGCAGCTGGTTCCCGGAACTGGTGCTCCTCGAGACAGCCCTCCCTTGGCCCATTTCTCTGAGAGAGGACCTGCTGTGGCACCCGCGTCCAGACGCCGACACCTCCGTGTCCTAATTATATTGTATACTATATTCTTATTTATTAATCCAAGCAATTTGTTGATGAAACATTGATTAAAATGAAGATAAAATTTATACAAAATGAAATTCACTTTAAAGAAAGGCTTCCTACAAAACAAAACTTAAGTGGTCAAAATTATGTCTGACCCATTCCAAATGTTTTCGATACACTGGTCATCTTAAAGGGCACCTATTATGGCATTTAAAATGTTCCTAATATTGTTCTGGGAGTCCCCAACAACAGTTTTACGTGCATGCAATGACAAAGAACACTTTTGTTGTCTTATAATATGCATTTATTTTTACCTGATTAGCTCACCGACTCCCAAATGATTCGTTCGACGACTCATTTTTCCAAACCCCTCCTTTACGTGACGCTAATTTGCGGTGATTGATGAGATGACCCAGTCAGTTATTTTTTGCGTTAACCCAAAGCTTAAACATTGATAAAGCACTGCAGTACTACAATACGCTCTATTCTTTATGACAACTCCAATAACAACGACAAACATTTCACATATTTAAAAAAAATGACATTGGAGACCTAGAAGCTGCGTTGAGCGTAACTTAGGCTACACAACACACACACACATACATACTTATTAAGCATGCTACAAAACCCATAAAAGCAACAATTATTAATAATACTTACAGGTTGTGATTCGGAGGAGGAAGCTGATCCAAATAAACTTGGTACTAAACCTTCATTCAGTATCAACCGGCTCGCGAATCCACTCTTGAAAGCATTCATGTGAAGGAATCGTCATTAACATTAGTTTATAAGCCGGATCTTCAGATCCATGCAAATGAGTTGAAGTTTTGGTCTAGTGGCTGTTCAAATGGGAGACCATATGAGATCACAGAATAACACAGACTAAAAAGCTGCAAGCTGAATTCTAGAGGCCTTTGCAATGTGTCTTCTGAGAGAGTGTGCTTGGGGACTAGAGTATGTGTATTAATGGACAGAGATTGAGTGTGTGCATTTGAGGAGAGAAGGCATCGATAAAACTAACAGATGGGTGCATGAATGCATCTGTATTTCCTCCAGCCAAGCTCCAGCAGGAATGATTATAGAGTGCAGACAGGTTACATCCATCACAGATCAAGTGTGAGTGTTTATATCTGTGTGTGTTACTCAAAAAGAAAGCCTTTTTGGCAATATGCCACTGTTGTTTCTGTAGCAAGACCGTGGGAGTTGTGTGTGTGTGTGTGTAAACCCAGTCTTTACCATATATTAAAATACTAAATATGTTAAAGGGCCCCTATTATGGTTTTTAGAATATTACCTTTCATACAGTGTGTAATATAGCTGCCTGTGAATGTAAACGGTCTGCAAAGTTTTAAAGTCTAAAGTGCACAATGAACAAAGTTATTGTCTCCCAAAAGAAATAATCAAATCTGAACCATCAAAACGAGTAGCACAAATTTTTTTTATTTTCACTTCCGAATGAAAAAGGTGCAAAGGATCAGTGGTTAAAATGATTTTTTTTCAACTATACCACAGCAGTACAATTGCAATTTTTTGTTGTGTTCCTGTCAATTTACTAATGAAAACGTTTGCACTTGAAAGAGGGGTCAGTACCCAGTTAATTTGGACCAGCTTGCTCCTCAGAATCACAACCTGTTAGTATGACTAATATTTGATGTTTATGTTTTCTATAAATTGTTCAAAACACCTAGTTGTATATGTTATCTTGTGTACACCCAGTGCACCTGTAGGTCTCCGGCTAACTTGCGTTGTAGTTCTGCTGTTACTGTACGTTCACAGTAGCTTCCAAAGCTACCGGAAGTCATTCATTTTCGAAGGAAGCTGGCTCCTCTCAGCTCCAAGGAGCGTCAAATCCATCGGCGTCGCGTTTTGGTTGCCTTGAGTGTTTTGAGCGTCAATCAGAAAGTTGAAAGTAGCTCCCCAGGTGAAAAAAAAGTGTACTTTAGTGCACTAAAAAAACACTTAAATACAAGAAAGTATATTTGTAGTACATTCTTACTTTTTGTGCTAAATAAAACTGTAAAAATTATGCACTATAAATACACTAATTTAAAGTATATTTTTACTTAAGTAGTACTTAAGTGTAATTGCGAAAGTATATTAAATACATTGATATTTTAAATGTATTTTTAGTGCAATTTTTTTGCATTTTAATATATTTCTAACAAGTATGCTAGAAGTACATTGGTAATAAATATATGCTTAATTACACTTTTAAGAAATATGCTAAACACAAGCATAATTTTAATATATTTCTAACAAATGCACTATAAGTACATTGGTAATAAATATATTCTTAATTATACTTTTAAGAAATATGCTAAACACAAGCATAATTTTAATATATTTCTAAGAAATGCACTATAAGTACATTGGTAATAAATATATGTTAATTATACTTTTAAAAATATGCTAACACAAGCATAATTTAATATATTTCTAACAATGCATATAAGTACATTGGTAATAATATATGCTTATTATACTTTTAAAAAATATGCTAAACACAAGCATAATTTTAATATATTTCTAACAAATGCACTATAAGTACATTGGTAATAAATATATGCTTAATTATACTTTTAAGAAATATGCTAAACACAAGCATAATTTTAATATATTTCTAACAAATGCACTATAAGTACAACAAGTATAAAATAAGTATAAAAAGTATGCTACAATTACTTTGGTAATAAATAAATAAATGCTTAGTTACATTTTTAAGAAATATGCTAAACACAACCATACAATTTTTTGAAGTTTTAGTGTATTTAAAGAAAACATACTTATGTTGCTCTTTGTGTAAGAACATAGCAAAATGGTTAAGCTTTTAGTATGTTTAAAGTACTTTTTAAACACTTAGGCCTACTGCAATATATTTTAATATTTATATATTTATAATTTTAATATTGGGCGGGGGGATTACAATTATAATGTACCAACTTATAATGTATTATAAACATTTGTCAACTATTATTAAGCATTGCAATAAGCCTACTTAAAATTAATATTGTTCACTTTTACTTGATTAAAGGCTGTTGTACATTACCATACATTAATACTACTGAAATTCCCACAAGGATTTTAACATATTATTTGAAATGCATCATAGATACATTTTCCACAGATGTTTAAATGTTTTCATAAAAGATGTTGTACTTGTTTAAATTTGAACAAAATGCATAACACCTGTGACTAGTCCTGATTGGTTCCAGAGCCGTTGAACGGCTGTGATTGGTTCTTATGATCATGAGCTCATTTCACTCAAAGAGCTTCAGTTGCTGCGTATGTTCCTTGAATGTGATTAGATTTAGAAGTCTACGTTTAAACTATTAAATAAGAGCGATCGTGTTTCTAGGACTTGGAGGAAACCACGCGATTCATGTAGTAGGTGCTTTTTGCGATTAACTTTTTCAAACGTGAACTGTTTTGGTGAATCGTTTATCGGAGGGATATCAATCTCTCGGGTTTCATTACAATATCTCAGTTTTTCTTTCGAAGATTAACGGAATTCTTAAGTAATAGCCATCCTTTAGGCCTACATTACAGATCAGATATGATGACGCACAGACTGTGAAAAGGGTCTCTTAGCCAATATTTGCCTTTATTACCCTTGTTAGAAAATGCAATAACGAAAGGTTTGTGTCGGGAAAAACACACTGTTAAGTTATTTTTTGTTGTTGGTTGTTTTTTTCCCCTAAGGTTTGTTTGGGAAATGATTGTAAAATGTAAAAAAGAAAAGAAAATCGTGTTTTGTTCATATTTAAGATAAGTACTGTATGCTGTAGACTTGTGTGTGAATAACGTATCGAAAAATTAAAGTGTTTTTCAAGAAAGAGATGCTGTTTGTTTGTACATAGCCTACCTGTGCTGTATTGTGTGGTATCCTTTTAAACGTAAAACGTTTACATTACATGAATTACATTTACTTTAATCAAATATAATTTTATCAAGTATAATTTTAGCATAAATGAGGCAGAAAATGCTACTGATAACACAGTCATAGTGTACGTACTTGACTTCTTTTTAAATAACCATTATTTAATTGTTTTATAAAGGTACTGTTAACAGAGTTAAAATATATTTGAAATAAATGATTTACTATATTAAAAATATGTGAGCAATACATAAATATGATTTGTATATATTCTTATATTTTTAAATAATTTATACGTGTATTTAAAAATGCATTAAAAATGGGTTCAATAGTACTAAAAGGGATAACAAAATAATAAGAAAAAAAGCTGAAATAGTATGTTAAAAACATATTTAAGTTAAATACTAAAAATTTTTAAAGGTTGAAATAGTATATTAAAAATATATTTAAGTTCATCTTCAGTGTGTGTCAAAATAGCAGTTGAGTACACTTAGTTGATCTTAAGTTTATCTTAAGAAGTACTAAAGTTAAGCTTAGTATATTAAGTACAAAATTAGTGCGTGAAAATAGAGCACTAAGTACATTATGGAAGTGTACTAAGTGCACTTAAATGTATTTTAGTGTACTTTTTTTGACAAAGGAATACACCTTAAGTATAATATATACATATTTATAATGTATTATTATTATATTTTAAATAATGTATTAGTATAATTAAAATGCATTAAAAATGGGTTTTAGATATACTAAAAGTGGTAAGAAAATAAAAAATTTTAAAGGTTGAAATAGTATATTAAAAACATATTTAAGTTCATCTTCAGTGTGTGTCAAAATAGCACAGTTGAGTACACTTAGTTGATCTTAAGTTTATCTTAAGAAGTACTAAAGTTAAGCTTTTAGTATATTAAGTACACAATTAGTGCGTGAAAATAGAGCACTTTAAGTACATTATGGAAGTGTACTAAGTGCACTTAAATAATGTATTTTAGTGTACTTTTTTTGACAAAGGAATACACCTTAAGTATAATATATACATATTTATAATATATTATTATTATATTTTAAATAATGTATTAGTATAATTAAAATGCATTAAAAATGGGTTTTAGATATACTAAAAGTGGTAAGAAAATATATTTTTTTAAAGGTTGAAATAGTATATTAAAAATATATTTAAGTTCATCTTCAGTGTGTGTCAAAATAGCACAGTTGAGTACACTTAGTTGATCTTAAGTTTATCTTAAGAAGTACTAAAGTTAAGCTTTTAGTATATTAAGTACAAAATTAGTGCGTGAAAATAGAGCACTAAGTACATTATGGAAGTGTACTAAGTGCACTTAAATAATGTATTTTAGTGTACTTTTTTTGACAAAGGAATACACCTTAAGTATAATATATACATATTTATAATGTATTATTATTATATTTTAAATAATTTATTAGTATAATTAAAATGCATTAAAAATGGGTTTTAGATATACTAAAAGTGGTAAGAAAATAAAAAATTTTAAAGGTTGAAATAGTATATTAAAAATATATTTAAGTTCATCTTCAGTGTGTGTCAAAATAGCACAGTTGAATACACTTAGTTGATCTTAAGTTTATCTTAAGAAGTACTAAAGTTAAGCTTTTAGTATATTAAGTGCAAAATTAGTGCGCGAAAATAGAGCACTTTAAGTACATTATGGAAGTGTACTAAGTGCACTTAAATAATGTATTTTAGTGTACTTTTTTGACAAACGAATACACCTTAAGTATAATATATATATATTTATAATATATTATTATTATATTTTAAATAATTTATTAGTATAATTAAAATGCATTAAAAATGGGTTTTAGATATACTAAAAGTGGTAACAAAATACATTTTTTTAAAGGTTGAAATAGTATATTAAATTGAAAAAATTAAATGTCCGCAACACTGCTATTTACTCCCATATTTAATAAAAAAAGGCAACGTTTCGACCCTACTGGGTCTTCTTCAGGCAACTGGCAAAACACATTTGATTCAGAGTTATGTAGGCCTTACAATCTGACCCACCCTGTGATTACAATTAGCTTGATTGGGTCTAAACAAGCCTAATAACCTCTCTCATTAATTAATTAAGAGAACACTTGCAATTCCATATGTACATCACTTACCAAATTACAAACATGCAAATAACAAGAAACAGTGCATACTCACATAAATGTCTATATATATATATATAACCAACAACCAAATACATGTACTTACATAAATGCAAATTAAGACATATACATGGAAAAAAAAAAAAAAAAAAAAAAAAAAAAAACATTCATTATAAGAATGGCTTTATATCAAATTCCTCATTCAGACCATAAGGAGACATAGTGTTCAAATAGTAAATCCAAAACGTTTCCCGTTGGAGAAGCCTTTTACCGTGATCTCCTCCTCTAAACGGTTTGTTGACCCGCTCCACCCCGATGTATCTAAGGGCGCTGACATTGTGGCCAGCTAATTTAAAATGAGCGGCAACAGGACTGCGTTCATCTCCTTTTCTAATGGTACTTCTGTGCTCACTGATTCTGGTCCGTAGCGCTCTCGTTGTTTTACCAACATATGATAAGCCACATGGGCAACTGATTAAATAAACAACATGTGTAGTGCTACATGTAATAGTACCACGAATAGATAATGTTTTACCAGTGTGTGGATGATTAAAATGTTTGCACTTATGCGTATACGAGCATTGGGCACAACTGCCACATCTATAATTTCCATCTGGCATACTAAGAAAAGGCGTTGTAACTTTCGGACGTATATCACTCTTAACTAGATGGTCTTTTAAGTTAGAAGCACGCTTAAAAATAAGCTTGGGTTTTTCTGGGAAGACTCTGGTCAATTTAGGGTCCGAATCAATAATGTGCCAGTGTTTATAAACAGATCTTCTAAATTCTGACACAAGTGGAGAGTATTTTACACAACACAAAGGAGACTTATTTGGGGTTTTTTTGCGTCTATATCGAAGGCACTCGTCTTGCGTAATCTGATCGAAACGTTCTCTGGCCGAATCAACCCAATCTTGTTTATAGCCTCTGTTGCGGAATCTTTTTGTCAGGTCCGCAGCCTGCTTTAAGTAAGATGTGTTATCACTGCATATTCTGCGTACACGATTAAACTGACTGATTGGGAGACTTTTGACCAACGGCCTGGGATGAAAACTGTCCCCATGCAATATAGTATTGCGATCCGTAGGCTTACGAAAAAGATCAGTTTTTAAGAACGTACCATCTTTATATACCTGAATATCCAGGAAACTGATGCAATGTCTATCATATTCCAAAGTAAATTTCAAATGTTCATTACAAGAGTTCAGATACTCATGAAAGCCATTAAGTTCATCTACTGTGCAGTCAATAATCAGAAAAATATCATCAATAAATCTCTTATAAAATAAGATCTTAGAATAAAATGGATTTCTCCGATGCAGCACAAATTGATTCTCAAAAAGACCCATATACAAACAAGCGTAATTTGGGGCCATTTTGCTTCCCATGGCAGTCCCTTTCTTTTGTATAAAAAACTCGTCCTGAAAGCGAAAGAAGTTATTGGTAAGAACTATGTTAGCCAAGTCTAATATGCACTCAGTGCTAGGTTTTGGCTCAAACTTACTTAAAGAAAGAAAATACTGAAGTGCTTCTAGGCCACCATCATGTGGGATATTTGTGTACAAGCTCTGAACATCAAAAGTAGCCAATAAACAATTATCAGAATTAAGATCAAAGGTTTTCAACGAATTTATAAAATCGATAGAGTCACGTATATAAGAGGGAAGGGTAACCACTTCTGATTTAATAAAATAATCAACGAAGGCAGATATATTTTCAGTTAGGCTACCCAAAGCCACTGACAATAGGTCTTCCCTTCAGAGGGGTATCTAAGCCCTTGTGGATTTTGGGGAGTGTATAGATTACCGGGATCACTGGATGTTCAATCTTAAGAAACTCAAAGGTACTTTTTTCAAACTCGCCATTACTGAAGTGATTTTCTAAATGGGAATCTACCACATTCTTCAACCTATTAGTGGGATCAGATGATAATCTCTCATAGAATGTACAGTCACTTAATTGTCTTTTAATTTCCTTTTCATAATCCACAGCATTTTGCAAAACAACAGCTCCCCCCTTGTCAGCAGGTCTTACCACAATCTTATTGTCCTTACTCAAATCCAGTAAAGCTTCTCTTTCCTCTTTTGTCAAGTTATTGTACAATTTATATTCTTTTTTATTTTTCAGTAGACACTTAACATCATTCTCAACCAAACGACAGTACGTGTCCAGAGAGGCATTACGGTGCTTAGGAGGAATAAATGTCGATCTTTTCTTGAAACGATTATGGGACAAGTCACTAGTGGGAGAGGTAGCAGGTAACAGGACTTGGTCCAAAGAGGAACCACTCCTGGTTGGACTGTCCTTCATATCAGAGTGGAAAAACTCCCTCAATCTAAGATTACGAAAGAACTTCTGGAAATCAATAATAGTCTCAAAGTCATTAGTATGAGTGGTTGGAACAAAACTCAATCCTTTACTTAAGGCTGACGTACAGGCCTCAGACAAAGTTTTTTCAGAAAGATTAATTACCGTACTCTCCTGCTGGTCTGAATCCGGGGTTGTCTGCGACCTTTTTCGTTGACTTCTTCGACATCGTTTTTTCTTGGAGACGGGTCTGCTCTCCGCCATCGTTGTAGGTTTTGAGGTTTTTTCAGGCCGTATCCTAAAAAAGACACTCCCCGCTCTGATTGACCACTCAAATCTGAGCCTGAATCATACGATGAGGAAGACAGCCATGGTTTTCTATTTCCTTGTTGTCGTTGGCGTACAGGTCGTGCTCGTTGTCCCTGGTTGTGCTGCAGTTTGGCTTGAGATTCTGGTTTTCCATCCTTCCAGAAGTAGACTTTACTCTGCTTGTAGTCCTCAACATCCCGTGCAAACTTGGTCCTCTTGACACTCCTTATTTCGCTGGTGCAGTCAATACGATGGCGTTCAAGCTCCTTCTTGATTTCCCCAAGTCTTTTCTTGTCAGACAGCACTTTCAATTTGATTTCTGTTTGCTTGAAATCTTCCCTTGTCGTTTCCAGTTGAACAGTGATTTCACTTATAACGAGGGCCATCAGATCAAAAGAGCATTTGTTTAATATTTCGCACCAACGTGTGCAGAAAATAGAATTGTCCTGGCCTAGAGCAGGTGCTTTTTGCAGTCTCAGACCACGAGGAATCATCTTTTTTCTTAAATAATCACTTAATGTTACAGCATGTAAGTGCTGTCTGATCTCTCGTTCCTGTAGATTAAACAGTTTCTGAGTCAATGCATCACCCTCTTTTGGATCTGTTGTGTCCTCATCAAAGATGGACTCCTTCAGCATGATGCGGTCATAATCCTCTTGGTTAAATTCAAAAGTTCCACTTGGGCTGGCGTCGTTATCTTCCTCAGACATGGCTTAATTGTCAAAAGGGCAAGTGATTTATCAAGGGAGATAAAGGGAGTGCTCCACAAATTAAGTTACAAATTGTGTTGATCAAGTTGTTGTGTGCACATCCCACCTTCTGGCAGGTGCAGGACAAAAAGAACTACTGAATTGAAAAAATTAAATGTCCGCAACACTGCTATTTACTCCCATATTTAATAAAAAAAGGCAACGTTTCGACCCTACTGGGTCTTCTTCAGGCAACTGGCAAAACACATTTGATTCAGAGTTATGTAGGCCTTACAATCTGACCCACCCTGTGATTACAATTAGCTTGATTGGGTCTAAACAAGCCTAATAACCTCTCTCATTAATTAATTAAGAGAACACTTGCAATTCCATATGTACATCACTTACCAAATTACAAACATGCAAATAACAAGAAACAGTGCATACTCACATAAATGTCATATATATATATATAACCAACAACCAAATACATGTACTTACATAAATGCAAATTAAGACATATACATGGAAAAAAAAAAAAAAAAAAAAAAAAAAAAAAAAAAACACATGATGGTGGCCTAGAAGCACTTCAGTATTTTCTTTCTTTAAGTAAGTTTGAGCCAAAACCTAGCACTGAGTGCATATTAGACTTGGCTAACATAGTTCTTACCAATAACTTCTTTCGCTTTCAGGACGAGTTTTTTATACAAAAGAAAGGGACTGCCATGGGAAGCAAAATGGCCCCAAATTACGCTTGTTTGTATATGGGTCTTTTTGAGAATCAATTTGTGCTGCATCGGAGAAATCCATTTTATTCTAAGATCTTATTTTATAAGAGATTTATTGATGATATTTTTCTGATTATTGACTGCACAGTAGATGAACTTAATGGCTTTCATGAGTATCTGAACTCTTGTAATGAACATTTGAAATTTACTTTGGAATATGATAGACATTGCATCAGTTTCCTGGATATTCAGGTATATAAAGATGGCACGTTCTTAAAAACTGATCTTTTTCGTAAGCCTACGGATCGCAATACTATATTGCATGGGGACAGTTTTCATCCCAGGCCGTTGGTCAAAAGTCTCCCAATCAGTCAGTTTAATCGTGTACGCAGAATATGCAGTGATAACACATCTTACTTAAAGCAGGCTGCGGACCTGACAAAAAGATTCCGCAACAGAGGCTATAAACAAGATTGGGTTGATTCGGCCAGAGAACGTTTCGATCAGATTACGCAAGACGAGTGCCTTCGATATAGACGCAAAAAAACCCCAAATAAGTCTCCTTTGTGTTGTGTAAAATACTCTCCACTTGTGTCAGAATTTAGAAGATCTGTTTATAAACACTGGCACATTATTGATTCGGACCCTAAATTGACCAGAGTCTTCCCAGAAAAACCCAAGCTTATTTTTAAGCGTGCTTCTAACTTAAAAGACCATCTAGTTAAGAGTGATATACGTCCGAAAGTTACAACGCCTTTTCTTAGTATGCCAGATGGAAATTATAGATGTGGCAGTTGTGCCCAATGCTCGTATACGCATAAGTGCAAACATTTTAATCATCCACACACTGGTAAAACATTATCTATTCGTGGTACTATTACATGTAGCACTACACATGTTGTTTATTTAATCAGTTGCCCATGTGGCTTATCATATGTTGGTAAAACAACGAGAGCGCTACGGACCAGAATCAGTGAGCACAGAAGTACCATTAGAAAAGGAGATGAACGCAGTCCTGTTGCCGCTCATTTTAAATTAGCTGGCCACAATGTCAGCGCCCTTAGATACATCGGGGTGGAGCGGGTCAACAAACCGTTTAGAGGAGGAGATCACGGTAAAAGGCTTCTCCAACGGGAAACGTTTTGGATTTACTATTTGAACACTATGTCTCCTTATGGTCTGAATGAGGAATTTGATATAAAGCCATTCTTATAATGAATGTTTTTTTTTTTTTTTTTTTTTTTTTTTTTTTCCATGTATATGTCTTAATTTGCATTTATGTAAGTACATGTATTTGGTTGTTGGTTATATATATATATATGACATTTATGTGAGTATGCACTGTTTCTTGTTATTTGCATGTTTGTAATTTGGTAAGTGATGTACATATGGAATTGCAAGTGTTCTCTTAATTAATTAATGAGAGAGGTTATTAGGCTTGTTTAGACCCAATCAAGCTAATTGTAATCACAGGGTGGGTCAGATTGTAAGGCCTACATAACTCTGAATCAAATGTGTTTTGCCAGTTGCCTGAAGAAGACCCAGTAGGGTCGAAACGTTGCCTTTTTTTATTAAATATGGGAGTAAATAGCAGTGTTGCGGACATTTAATTTTTTCAATTCAGTAGTTCTTTTTGTCCTGCACCTGCCAGAAGGTGGGATGTGCACACAACAACTTGATCAATGAAATAGTATATTAAAAATATATTTAAGTTCATCTTCAGTGTGTGTCAAAATAGCACAGTTGAGTACACTTAGTTGATCTTAAGTTTATCTTAAGAAGTACTAAAGTTAAGCTTTTAGTATATTAAGTACAAAATTAGTGTGCGAAAATAGAGCACTTTAAGTACATTATGGAAGTGTACTAAGTGCACTTAAATAAAATGTATTTTAGTGTACTTTTTTTTCACCTGGGTCAACTTTATGGTAATGAGCTATGACGCGGTTCAGCGGCAAGCAGCGGCAAAATGGCAGCAACCAATCGGAATATAGGAAGTCCTTCGCGCTGGCTGATTCTGGAGAAACATACGATGTAAACTTTCGTTCCTACCAAAACATTAGATCTGAGAAAATGGAGGAGAAGCTCATCATCACCATTGCTGTTTTTTCCTATCATTTATGACATGACATATTTTCAACATTCATGGTTGTGTGTGTCATATTATTATGGCATGTAGACCACACACCAGAGCATGTGAGTAAAGCGGAGCAGTGTGACGCTTAAAAAAAACTAAAACAAAAAAACTTTAACATATGTTTCATATGTTTAAATAATACGTTTCATATTTCCTCTATGTTGATTATATGAAAAGGGAACCACATGAGATCGATGAGTAAGATAGGATCTTAAAGGGCACCTATTATGGAATTTTGAAAATTACCTTTCATGTAGTGTGTAACATAGATCTAAGTGAACAAAAACATCCTGCAAAGTTTTAAATATGAAAGTTCACCGTATACAAAGTTATTGTCTTTCAAAAGTAAGAGTCGACTCTGAGTCGCTGATATGAATCGATAGACGAACAATGCTTTTTCTCTAGCTATATGACGTCACCTCGACAAGTTATTTGAATAAGATTCGCCCACTCATTGCGCGCGCCACAGACACCAGTGAAACTTGAAAACAATGTCGACGAGACTCTGTTCTGAAGTGCGAATCAAAAGCGAACTTTTTTTTTTTCACTGCCCAGAGACAAGCATGTGAAGAATCAGTGGCTAGAGTTATATTTACAACTGTACCCGAACCTTGTGCTGTGTTCGCGTCATTTTAAGACTTCATCTTGCTTTATACAACATGAAACATTTATGCTGTCTGCATGTAGCTCAATGTGGTGCGTCACATCCTACACCACCACAATAAAAAAATAATAAATGAACAGTCTTAATTAATAATTTGTGCCTATTTACAATGTGATATTACCTTTAAGATAATTAGGACACCCACTATGTAATATATTTTATCCAGTGTGGTTTGGGTTGTGATTTGGAAAGTTAAACATTTGAGGTAATGATATTATTGGTGAATATACATGTTTTCCCTGTCTGCACAGCCTTGGCTATGTCAGAAAATAAGAAAAGGTTGTTTGAGAGGTTGAAAACAAGTAGTATTAATTTAATTTGATCTTCATATATTAATATATACCATCTAATAATATTTAAAAGACTTGTTTTGTACACGTTCACCATGAAAATGTACATGGTTGACTTGTGCTCATAACATTAATGCAGTTTGCAACATGGTGCTGATTAATTATTTTTGCTTTAAGAGTCCAGTACAATTTTACTTAAAACATGAATTAAATATGATCTAATATACTATGTAAAAATGTTCAGTCTTTCCATCATTACCAAACTTTTTTGTCATCTGAACCCATTTACATTTAACTAAGCAGATGTGTCTTAGTGAGACCTGTGTCGAGTGGGCTTGTAGGATGACAGATTCAGATTCCAAACCTTTAAAAGATGAGAAAACATGATCCCACGCATAATGCCTACACAGGATAGCTATTCATAGCAACCTGTCACATAGCTAAGTTATATGAGCTCTGAATTTTTAAAATCCCCTCTCAGCCTCCACATTTTTCACTCTCAAGAACTAAAGCGCATCTCACCGTATTGACTTTTAATTTGAAAAGTTTTGTTTAAAGCAACATCCACTCTCTTTGTGTACTTGAGCTAAAATGACAAGTAGAAACTGTCATTATAGGAACAGCTCACTTTAAATGAAAAAGCTGACCTCATTTACTCACCTTCGTGTTCCAAACAAATGTGGTCTCACTGTAGCTTTATGTGAGGAACACATAAGTTGATATTTTTGTAGTTTGTACTTCAATCAGAACTGAATGCAGAATGCTCTTTTGTATTCCGATTAAGTTCCTGATTTTTAGTTGAATATTAATTGAGGTAGCAACAGGAAGTAGAACTGCAATTGACCCTTCGCGTGGAGCTTGATTGACAGGTGTTCTGACCAATCATACTTCGCCATCCGCCATTTTGTCGGATCAAGCTTAGTAGATTAACATGGGAGGATTTGAACTTGAAAAACTGAATATACTGGCGCCTTTCCGCGGTTAAAACAACATTCCTTCTTATGTTAATTCATGTTTATTTGATGCTATAAATGAACTAGAAGGAAGAGATGATCGGATCACGAGCAGCTTTAACTGATGCTCTACAGCAACCTGTCACGGCACATTAAAGAGCCACAAAACGGTATTTATTGTTCAAGTTTCTTTCATAAAATGCCCATATTTGAAAGGTGAGACTTTATTTAACATGCTTAATATCAAAAGTAACCGAAAAGTAACCTGGTCTGTCCTGTCTGTCCGCGTGTTGTCAGTCTCCTCTCTGCTCCGCGATGTATTTTTCACTGTGTGAGAACATGGTGAGAGCGTGATAGCGGCGTAGCTTGTCGGAACATAGCGACAGTAACTAAGGAGGGCGGGTCTTTGCGAAGGGTCAATTAAGAAAAAGAAATTTCATTTTTAATTAGAAAACTTTTGACTTGACAGCCCTGTTTGAAATTGTTTGGGATTTTTTTGGATTGGATTTTTTTTTGATTGGATCTTATAGCCTTGCTGGCAGAGACTATTAACGGACAAATGTTTCTTCATGCAAATACTTGTTGAATTTCTATGAATTATAATTCAGTAAATTTCACTGATTCTTATTTCACATTCCAATTCAACTTTCTGTGTGTTGTGGTAAATTCAAATTTGATTTATAAATTGGAAGGTGGCCTGAATTTTGTTTAAACCAGTTTCTCGCACTACGTCGATGATGCTATGGGGAACGCCCTCCACTTGAACCGGTGTCTGAAAAGCTTGACCGGCAACACCCTATGACGTCACTACTAGTGTGACCCGGAAGTATACAGGGGCACCTAGAGAACATGACATCCTAATTTCATCTTCAGGGACTGTTTTGTCTGATTTGCAATCACCTGAAAAAGGTAAGAAACAATTATGGCGTGTGATAAGTGATAAGCATTTCAAGAAGTGTGTGGATCAGTGTCTCAGGTATCTGACACCAGCTGACACACACAACTTGTGTGTTTACTGTTTGGGCGAAGAGCACGCATGATCAGCTCTTGAGAGACCTGATTGTGCAGAATGTGAGAGTTTTCTGCTAAGACTCCGCTCTTGTCTGGCCCTCTTCTCGAGGTAAGAGGGACAGGCATCTGGGCCCAGTGGTTCGGGTCCTGCTTGTGCAGAGGCACAGCGGAGACTCAGATCGTGGGGTTCCCAGATGGAGCTCGTTGATGAGTTTGTGAGAGGTGTTTCTCTCTCACGCCCATCAGAAGCTTGCGAGGGTGAGCTGCTGGAACAGGATGTGTTATCTCTTACATCCTCTGATCCAGCAGCAAGTACTCTGCTGGCACCTAGCCCAAATGAGCAGGAGATGGCTGATGAGCTATTAACTGATTTGTATCTGTAGAAGTGTTATAAAGAGATTTGAGAGTTATGATGGATAACTTTTTTAGTACATTTAAGTATGTTCCTCTCACAAAGCTATCATGACTTTAAAAGCTTTGGAATATAGAGCGGATATAGAGTCGTACGGATAAATTATTGCCCAGTTATGATGTTTTTGTCATTTCTTGAACAGTACAGCTATGCCTACTTAGAACCGTTAGTATGGGGAAAAAACAGCATAAATATTTTCAAAATCTTCCCTTTTGTATTTCAAAGGGGAAAAACAACAACAACAGTATACGGGTTTGGAACAACATGACGGTGGGATGACAGGTTTTTAATTTCTGAATGAACTGTTCAATTAAAAGCACAGGAAAGGAGAGAGAGAGAAAGAAATCAAATGCATCTTGAAAAAAATAAAAATTAATTATTTATTTATTGATATTAATTTGAATGCCAAAAAAGTTGTGAATGAGAAACATACTATGAGAAGGAAATGAGATGAAGGGGAAAGGACCGTTCCATTTCCATTCAGGGAAATCACAGCTGTCATATTGCTTTGTGTCGTGAAACATAGGTTGCCAAGGGTCAGGCATAAACCCAAGGACCTCCCCCTTCCCACTGACAAACAGGCTGCCTCTGATCCTTTAGAAACCCATTCAGGATATTCAGTAGCTTTGGTCTGCTTTCATCATGCACAATGGGGAAAAGCAGACGTGGAAACAGACGGTGAAGGCAGAGAGCAAGTGTGTGCGCATGTGTATAAGCCAAACGTCCTTGCATAGAGACACAGCTGTGAGAGAAAGCTTGGGGGGTAACGTGTTATTTTATTTTCTGTTGCACTGGTCTGCTCATGGGACTGATTGAACTGTCTTTCAATCTAAAAAAATCATATCAATATCAAAGTTGTGCCAATGACCTACATTAAAAAGTATTACTGATGATTGTTTTACAATTTATTATGGTGTTTTTTATTATATTGATGCAATTTATTAAAAACAGGGTACTTTGTCCCAAAATCACAAACAAACATAAAATATATTTTGGCTAAAGAAAATTAAGCCTCTTTTTGTACCATTAAAGGGGCGGTAATGTGTGTGTATGTGAAGTTTTAGCTCAAAATACCCCACAGATATTTTTATATAGCATGTTAAAATGTCACTTTTTGAGGGTGAGCAAAAAAGCACTGTTTTTGTGTCTGTCCCTTTAAATGCAAATGAGCTGCTGCTCCCAGCAAAGAAGGCGGAGCTTCAACAGCTTGTGTCCTTTTACCTCACACAGACATGCACTGAAAATTTCAAAAACTTTTAGCCTTTTATGTTCAAACCTAAGTCAGACAATAATGGAGACTCAAGAAGAAGTGATAACATGTAGAATGCAAAATGACATTTCTGAATGGTTAGTTGATGAATTTATGTAGCTTATGTGTAGTTATGGTAAATGGACTGCATTTATATAGCGCTTTCACAGACCCAATGGCCACCAAAGCGCTTTACATATTGCCTCTCATTCACCCATTCATACACACATTCATACACCGACGGCAGTGTCAGCCATACAAGGCGCCATCCAGCTCGTCGGGAGAAGTTGGGGTTAGGTGTCAGGTGGAACCGGGGATTGAACCACCAACCTTTCGGTTTGTAGACAACCTACATGAACCACTTAGCCACTGCCGCCCCGGCAGTGTTATCTGCCGTCATTGGCAGATAGTTATATTCTAGTCATTGATTAGCATATTCTGTCATGATAATCTATAAATCGCATTCCCGGGGGCTGGGTTTATGTAAATTTTAGGGTTGGTAATGTCAATAATGTCATAAAGGGAGGAATGTCATGTAGTCCCTACCTGCCGTCTGTTGCAGTCCTTAAAAAGCAATTTCTTAAAAAGAAAATATCCCCCTTTTTTTTTACTTTGAGTGTTGTAACTTTGCAGATACTGTTTATGCTTAATCAGCAACATTACACACTAACTAAAGTTAGAAAAGTGAAATCATAATCAACCATCCCTTTAAGATATTTTGAATTGTGAAATTGTCTTGACAGTTCAGCAAATTTTCTCTCCAATTCACATTACTGTTGTGCATTTTACTTTTACATTTGTTTGTAATAGAGCGCTAGCCTGGTCCCACCAGACTCTCATACATTTAACTACATTTGTACATAGAGTCTGGCACTGCTCCATTGACAATCGTTAACTTCCTTGTAGGCGGGTACTCTATTGAAGTCTAAAACTATTGGATCTGCCCAGAGTCACTCTGGATCTGCCATAACCAATCGCTAATGTTTGGTCGTGACATATGTATTTTCCCGAACCCCGTGGGGAGGATGGCCACCAACAAAACTAAGCAAAGATTGTTCTTGCCCCGGCTTTAACTTCTTGATATTTGGCAGCGTTGCCACAACGGACCGAATGGCCTAGCTCGCATCTTTCTCCGCTGCCATTACTGAACTACAACTCAAAAAAAATCGTTCTCTAGCCACTACCTCTGTTCGCTGATTGGCCCGGTAAAAAATTGTTTGGAGAAAACCAAGGGGGTAATCCATCAACCGGAAACTGAAGCCTCTCCGGGCGCCGCCATTGTAACAGACCATCACCTGCTGTTAGCATTCCATTGACTCCCATTCATTTTGGCGTCACTTTGACAGCGAATAACTTTATATCGGAGACGTCCATTTGTCCATTATTTATTTCTAAAGTGTATAAAAGGCTCCATTACTTTGTATCTTACGTTATGGCCGATTTAGAAGCCGTTTTTGTAAATATAGGCTAACGATTGCGTCATAACCCCGCGACTCTGTCGCACACAATAGAAATTACCGTATAGACAGGATGAGAAGCTTGCGGGCAATCGGGGGGACGTGGAGGCATACAGTCAAGGGAAAAGCCCATAGATAGTCATAAAGTTGCTCCTGCTGCGAGCTCACGGACAGTTAATACTCAAGCTCTCCGGCTCTGCAAGATCCGGAAGGGAATGATTCAGATTTCGGCTGGCACAGCTACTAGGTTGCTCACGTCACATCTCCGTCGTCAAGCTCAGTTTGAGCATGCGCAGTACGCTCAGCCATCAGGAAGTGAGTGCTTCTAAAGGGCTTCAGTTTTCTATGTTGAAATCTATGACCGCTGTGTCCATTTCTTTTACTGTCTATGGAGAAAACTAAAGTCTACAGCAGAATCCCCGACGTAGTACTGAAGGAAAATGAAAATTGAGCGGAAGTACGTAGGAGGTAAGAAATTTTGAAAACTAAGAAAACTAAGGAGGTAAGAAAACTATTGCCAGACTAAAATGTGTGAAATTGACCGAAACATTTTGAAATATAAAACATAGGCAACCTTTCAATGCTAAATAAATATAAATTTATGACACAATGATGTTTTATGCTCTATAATATAAAACACAGTACGATATAAAAGTAATATGAGTGTTTACCATAAAACTTCAAATAATCTCCATTTCAGACTGGCCTTTATTTATCCAAACCTGTCGCCACACCAGGCGTGTAAAAGAGACGGGCGTCTATTTGGGACTCGGCTATTATTTGAAGTTTTATCGTATGAAACATGATGAATATTAGAATGTTTAGACCACCGTTTACTGTAAAAAACTGCTTGTGAATATCTGGTCAAACGTAGATGTTTATAATGTGCTAAACAATAAATGTTTCATTGAGTAAATTGTCTCTGCAAGTGCTGTGAGTTTGAGTCACTTAAGAGGTGCATTTGAAAAGGCAAAACACATAAAACATTAAATGTTTTTACTCCAAACTCACTTCATAACATCAGTCGAGTATTTTAAATAACTAGGGGTGTGACAAGATCGTCAGATCACGAGAGACGTGTGAGGGTGAAATTAGTATAGAATATGCCACCGCTACATTCACATTACATTAGGATGTCCACCACGGTACCGCCTTCAGTGTCGTTTTGCTGTTTTCACTAAAAAAAACACCATTGAATTTTAATAAGAACATTGTAAACTATTAAACGTCTGCTCTACTCATCCAGCATGAGCTGCAGTTGATTGTCGCACACAGTGCAGCAGGAATCACGGTTCACCAGCCTAATGCCGAGTTCACACCGCACGATTTTCAAGTAGTCGGGTAACTGTTCTTTTCACACTGCATGACTATCTGGGGTAATATTCAGTTGCTGGTATGTTTACACTGCACGATGGATCGGCGACAGGGGGTTTCACACTGCGTGACTTAAATTCTTACAAAAGAAAGAATCGCCGACAACTTCTGTCTGGTCCGCAAACTACGTTTCAGAAGTGATAAGGAAATAATGCAAGATCACGCATGTGTGAGACCGGAGTTCTCGCGCGAGACTGAAATCTCTATCATATGTTCAAAAAGGTGGTTAAAATCACTTTACATTCTAACATTACAATCTAAAAACAAAAATAATACTTTTTTTTTTAAAAATTGACTAAAAACTAAAATAAAAATGAAAATAAAAACAAAAGCACAAATTAATTATATTAGCCTGCATTTGATTACCCCATTATATTATTTTAAACCTACAAGTAAGTATATTTTAATGAAAGTGACATCACTTTCATAAACATATACTTACTTGTAGGTTTAAAATTCCACATGACACATTTATTGTCACCAACAACAAAAATATTAGCAATATGTTAGTCAGAATTATTGCACTAATATTCTAATTGTGCTCCCTCTTTTTGGCGCGCGCGCCTGGCTGCGC
This sequence comes from Chrosomus eos, assembly GCA_036326025.1. Taxonomy (NCBI): domain Eukaryota; kingdom Metazoa; phylum Chordata; class Actinopteri; order Cypriniformes; family Leuciscidae; genus Chrosomus; species Chrosomus eos. Next base: position 9,459,582 of record CM070836.1, on the reverse strand, counting down.
TCATTCACGGAAGCTTGAATTTTTGTGGAGATTCACTTGCAGAAGGCTTGTCCTCTCCTGACAGTGAAATGGACATATTTGTTTGACTTCCTAACATTTACAGATGGAGAATATACCCGTGAAATGTAATGACTCGTTTCCACAGAGCGGTACGGTACGGTACAGAACAGTACAATAACAATACGCAATTATTTCCGTTTCCACTGTCAAAAGTTGTGAATGGTACCAAAATGCCGAACCATACCGTACCACTTTTCCGGTACCTTTCCGTTGGGTTACCTAGCACAGTGGTACGGTACCTAAAGGGTGGAGCTAGACTCACTGCAGAATGTTGATTGGTTGACAGAGAATCATCAATTGCGTGTGCTACAAGGGGAATGACAGCATAAGAAGTGCATTAATCTGTGGTTTATTTATAAAGATTTATAAAAATTTAATCCAGGTTGTGAGATCCATTCCAGGCGATCACCGGGCAAAGTAAAGTGCTGCCTTGGCAACCTGCCTTGGTGGACAGTATACAAATGGCTAAGGGGCAGAAATATGCTACTACGAGACAGTCTGTCAGTGGTCGTGGGCGGAGCATGAGAAATATGACATCATATTACTCCGAAAATCCAAACGGCTTGATTATTAAGAGTGTTTAAGCTTTTTGAGGAATAAAAAAAATAAAAGGAGTGAATGGATTGTTTTCATTGTATGGTGGTTGTGTCCACACACTGCAAAGACACATTTATATGCCAACACTATATAAAAGTGAATTTTGCATCCGATGACCCCTTTAAAGTTAACATGAAATCATTTTTTTTTTCTGTTTTATTTACCACACTATTATGTATGATTCACCAGTGCACTTTATTTAGAAAATGCATTGGTGAATCATGAAGAAACAACATGACATTATTGACAAAAACTTGCTTGATTCATCTCTAAAAAAAACTTTCCTTTAAAGCTAACATCACGTAGGTCACCTAGCTATAAGGAGAGAAAATAATGTTCTCCAATTAGCTATTTAGCCATTGTTTTGAGTACATGTTGTAGGTAATGCCATCTTTCTAAAATCTTGTCAAAACATAATGATAATTTAATGGCAGATAATGTTAACATAATAGAGATTATAGCAATAATATTGCATACCAATTTGAAGAAGAAACATTGTGATACATGTAGATGCTATGAAGGGTGAACCACTAACCATGTGCCAATCTATTGACATCACTTTTGTTTTTGAAGTCATGACCTAGCGGTTAATACATATTGTGGTTATATGAATTTGAGTCTTGCTTGTGTAATTTCCTCATTCTATTCCCCTTTTCTTAACATAATTGTTTGTCCTCTCCGCCAGTCTCACTTTATATTAGGTGTCTTTTACTACTATGTAATTGCATAAAAATATGATGCAATATAATTATTGTGTACATGCATAGTTAAATTTCACTTACATTTAAATTAACCTTGATGTAATTAAATGTGTATCTGACATAAGTCAAGTCACTTTCTATAGTGCTTTATACAAAAAAACCTGAATTGTTTTAAAGCAGCTTTACTGCTTTAATCTGAGAAAAACATGTTTGTTGCGACAATCCAATATTGGAAAGAGGAGCCCAGGACCAAAAGAGCAGGTTCCAGCTAGGAAAAGTAATCTATTATGAGTATTTCCACCTGCTCACCCTCCAAATGTGGAACCACCCACAGCTCTAGCCAATGATGGCTTAACCCTCTGTGGTCTGAGCTGTTTTCGGGCTCTTTCTGTGTTTTGGTATGCCCTGACATTTGTGCTTATTTCAGCTACTTAAAACATACCATTTGCCAACATATAAATTTGCTGTATTCAGCACAAACTCTGCTACAATAATATGTGAGCAAAATGGATGTACATGTTTGCATTTTATAGAAAAAAAATAATATGCGTGGTTAGTACGTTTTGGGAAAAAAAATGTCACCGCAATAAGGCCATTTAACACATACTGAATAGTTGAAAACAATACTTTTGAGTTACTATTCTTGTAGGCTAGAACTTTTACTTCAAAATGAAGTGAAAATCATTCTGACCACTCTTTCAGAAAGATCAATATAACGATTTGAATTTCTTACATCAGTTTTTGGGTCATTACTGCTGTATGCGTGGGAGTGTTAATGCCGATGAATATTAATGTGATTTACACCTGGGGAGACTAAAGACACTCCCCCAATGTGCTAATGCCCCATCAAGGTGCTGTGAGGCAGCCTGAACTAAGAATGATTCGATGTATAAAAAGTTAAAAAGAACAGCATTTATTCAAAATAGAAATCTTTCCTAAGAACATAAAGACTTAAAGTCATTCATATCACTTAACACTTCCTTTCAAAAAAAAAACATAAAAAGACCAAACTTGTTTTTTTTATATAAAAAAATATATAAAATATTGCTTATATAGTGCTTATATAAATAAAAAAAGTGCATTCAAAGAATCCTAAAAAAACTATCACAGGTTAAAAAAAATTAAGCAGCATAACTGTTTACAACATTGATTTTAAAAAAAAATTATATCAGAATGATTTCTGAAGGCTGATGGTGACGATGTAAACACAACAAAACAAAAGCAAAAAAACTGTTAGCACATTATCCAAAGTAAACTGATGGACTATTATGATTATAGATGCACAATGTATCTGTTGATGGACAGAGAAACATCTATTGATTGGTAGACTGCGTAACCGCGAGTATCTGTTTATGGCTCATCGACCGCACGCATTTACTGATACACTCAATGAACGGCTGTACCTAATACAATATAAAACATCTCTAGTTAACTAGTAGATAATTCATTTAGTCCGCTCTTAAATAAGAGATCTGGAGCTAAAATGTTTTGTTTTTGAACTCAAGCTGAGCGCTCGTGTCCTGCTATCAGTGTCATGGATACAGTGAGTCTCTTGTGGCGGCGCGCGCACAGAACGTGCTTTTCAATCTATTGCCATTGCGGACACTATTCATTCCGGTGAAATCACAAAATAAAATGCACACAAACGTGTGTCCTATATACGTGTGTGTTTGATATAGACTGTAACCACTGATGAACATATTCGGTTTTGATGAGAGAAAAAAAATATGCTAGTGGTGGATTCGAACCTGTAACCTCTAACACGCTTGGCAATTGATCTAGCTGCTAACCACTAGACCACAGGAGAACTCAAACAAAACTTGCAGATCAATATATTTCACTAAATCATTACAAACTAAGCAGTTATTTAAAAAGTTTACACGAGCGTATAGTAGGGTGGCCATACGTCCGGATTTTGGCCGGACAGTCCGGATTTTAAGCCCCCTGTCCGGCGTCCGGCGCAGCCTCAAGCCGGACACTCATTTGTCCTCCTTTTTGGAGTTGCGCTGAATTTTTGAAAAAAAACAAAAACTTTTTTTTGTTTGTTTTAAATTAACTTAAAATCCCGCATAATGATAGCGGCTCTCTGATGCCCGTAAATTAGTTCAAATCTCTTGGAATCTAGAGCCGCGCATGCGAGACAGAACATACGGTATGTGCTCCAAACCGTGCAGCGCGCGGCAGAGAGCTAGAGTTGCGTGCCCTCAGCACCAACCCAACACATACCAACTACCCCCCCCCCCCCCCTACCCCCCCGACCCCCCCGGTCAACAAAACCACCGATCACCAAAATATATGTGTCCTCCTTTTTGGTGTTATGGAAATGGCCACCCTAGCGTATAGGCCTACACGAACGTTGTGAGTTAATATTTACTATAGTCTGAAAATGCATTTGAGCTCTATGATCAGAAAAGGAATTATAAAACACTAAACTTACTCGAACTTGTATCCTCGGGGTCAATCCGTTCTTCAAAATGCAACCGCTCGTCTGAGTTTCAAATTCCACTGAGGAAAAGGATAATTATTCCCAGCTGTCCATAATCCTCTGAAGGAGTAACGTTAGCGTGCTTCCATCCCTAAAACGCGATGAACTATCAGTGAATCTCTGATGAAGAATCTTCATGTTGTTATGCAGTGATCGGGGGCGTGCCGCGTGTGGGATGCATATCGCCTATTTACCATGTCAAAAGCGCTGGGGGTGTGGCGGGCTCACCTAATTATATATAATGAAGGGAGAGCGAAAAAACTGTAACTCTCCTTGGTTTCAAACGGATTACATAAACTGGAAATATTTAAAAAAAAAAAAAAAAAAATACTTCATTTGAAAGAAGAGAATCTCAGCTTCATAAAGACACATCTCTTGTATCTCTGTGACAAGTATTGACAGAGTTAAAGTGAATGTTTCGGACGCGTTTCAGAACGGACCTCAAAGACAGAGAGAAGGGAAAACGCGCATCATGTTTATTTTTCTTTGTTTGACGAAAAGCACAACACTTTGTTTTTATTGTGAGTATCCACAAAAAAAATAGAAACTTAACAGGATCTAATGATGTACAACACTTATATTTAAGATCAAAATTAACAGAGTAATTTGATTCTCTTTTGCACTGATAAGGAAAAAATCCAGCAAAACGCGGGCACGCGGTTTTCGACCCCAGAGGGTTAATGGAGCTCTGCTTCACTCAAGTTTGGATGGTCCTGAATAAGGACTCCCCCAGGATGAGGTGCTGAAGCACACAATGGCCTAGAGACAAACCGTCTGAGGAGTAAAAAGACTGTTAACCTTAAACCTTCTTGAAAATGGAAGATGCAATTACTGCCTTGCTGACCAGTCATGCCAAACAGAGGGAGGAGCTAAGTGCCCTTAGGGATATCAGTTAAGACCATGTGTTAAGTCATCTCCAAAACCAGAGGAATCCTAGACCTAGACAGACTCCAGAGGATGTTGTGGAAGCCTACCTGGAGGTATTTGAGAGGACCGCAACTGGCCTGAAGAAGATTGGGGTGCCATGTTGGCACCTTTTTTGATGGGGGAAGTAGGTAAGGACTGCCCAGTGTATGAGCGTTACTGGCCTCTAGTCAACTGAAAACCCTCTCAAAGGCCTAAATGTCAAGTTAAGCAAAGCTCCAAGAAAACCCCAGTCCCCTCCAGGGCCAAGAATCAGGGAATGAGTCTGTGATCACAGAAAAGGTAGTGGTAAATGGCCACTCTGGAAATGAAGCAGAGAATCCCTCCACCAGCAAAGACTTCTGAGTTCCCCCAAACAGAAGTGATGAAAGTGACCGGCCAGGGCAGTTTGGCACAGCTCAGCTACAAGACCCTAAACTCAAACAGGTTTGGAGATGCATCAAGGTTGTTGACGACCAATGACTGGAGGGGGTAAGTGAACTAACCTATCCAAATTTTGTTGTTAAAAAAATACCTTACTATAGCAGGTCATTAAGATTGAAGAAGAGGTTGTTGAACAGCTGCTGGTACCTAAGCCCTATATCTCCAGAGTAGTGCACTTGGCTCATTTGCACCTTCTGGGTGCCCACCTGGAACAGAGAAGACATACTGAGGAGTTTTACTGGCAAGGGTGAAGCGAAGAGTTGAAGATTCCTGTATACAGTGTGCAACCTGCCAGAAGACCAGCCAAAGGTAATCTATAGCAACCCATTGATTTCTTTACCCATTATCGAGATCCTTCAAAGAATTGCTATGGACATCTTGGTAACATTTTGGTTATAATGGATCACACCACTTGGTATCAGAGGCCATACCCCTATGGGCAGCAACTGTTAAAGTGGTGGCCAGATAGATAATCCAGCTTTTTAGCCAAGTAGGCATTGCAGAGGAGATTCTAACAGACCAGGGTATACATTTAATGCCCAACGTTCTGAAAGAGATGTGTAAACTGTAAAAGGTGAGCCAGATTTGTACCTCTGTTTATCAAACACAAACAGAGGGGTTGGTTGAGAGGTTTAATCAGACCTTAAAGCAAATGTTGAAGAAACTGATTGAGGTGGATGGGGAAAACTGGTATCAGTTGCTGTCCTATGTGTTATTCTACAACAGGGAAGTACCATAAAGGTCGACAGGATTGGAGAGGTGTGATGGATACTGCTAAAGAGGTCTGGGAGAACCAACCGTCGCCACATCACTCTATGGTGGAACATGTGGAGCAGATGCACTAATTGGTCTCCACCCACGAATGCAAGTGTCTCACCAAGTGGCATGTTCCATATGAAGTGGTTGAAAGAGTTGGTCCAGTGAAGTATAAGGTAAGGCAGCTTTGCCAGCACAGAATCCACCAGACCTATCGTGTGAATTTACTCAAGAAGTGGTATGATTCAGAACGATCTGCTGTCCACCCTGTCATCCCAAGTCCTTTTCTTAAGTGCCTATGGAAGTGGAGATGGGAGTTCAAACCAAAAACAAGAACTTCTGAAGTTAGTAAGCCAACATTCAGATATATTCTTAGATGTAAAGTTTGGATGGTCCTAGGAACAGACTCCCCAAGGAAGAGGTGATGAAGCACTGGGTGGCTTAGAGCAGTGTTTCTCAACCCTGCTCCTGAAGGACCCCCAACACTGCACGTTTTCTTTGTCTCCCTAATCAAACACACCTGATTCAATTCATCAGCTCATTATCACATGGGGATATATGTGATAATAAGCTGACTAGTTGAATCAGGTGTATTTGATTAGGGAGACAAAGAAAACGTGCAGTGTTGGGGGTCCTTCAGGAGCAGGGTTGAGAAACACTGGCTTAGAGGGAAACCGGCGGAAAAGTATAAAGACAGAGTTTACCTTGCAATTTTGTCTTTAACAACTTAGTCTTTCTTCTGTTCTGGTTTCCCTCTTTAAGGTGGTCTAGCGTTGAAACAGACGTGGGTAACAAAGCCACAACAGATACCTCAGAACGGGAAGAACCTAAGTTCCAGTTTAAATTGCTATGCTCTTGGCTAAATAAAATAATTTCTGCAATGTTTTGCTGTTTTGTGGCAATTTAAACCTTCCCTCATCTTGGGGCCCTTGTCACAATGTACATAATAAAAACCTTTTCAAATGCTAAATGTAAATCCAGCTGCAGCTCGTCTGTAAGGGCAGGTGGGGCTCTGCAAAAATAACCAAAATATCCATCCAAAACATAAATTTCTATATAAACTGAATCAATTAATTAATTTTAAATGTGTAGCATTCTGCAACAAATATTTTTCAGATAGTTTAGACTATTTTAAGTAAAAATGAGCAGGGTATATTAAAACTGAACAACATATGGCTTCAGCAGGCATGTATTATGATACTAAGAGGGGCAGCGCTTCTCTGAGCCCTCACTAACTCTACAGTGCTCCACAAATTTTCCAATGTAAATCTGTGGTGAAAAATGGAACTGCAGTAAGCTCTAATTGAGAGCCATTGGGGCAGATTTCAGACCGCCCCACTTATTTATTTCAACGTTACCATATGTAAACCTTGCTCCAGACCAAGACAATATCAATCTGTTTCAGCTATGTGTGTATTAGTCTGCATTAGGTAAGTAACTAGTTTGCATGTCTGTTCTTCCTATGTGGAGAAGCATATCAAATGAATGAAAGTATATATCCTTTAGTTTAAAGGAGCTGTATGTAAGAAATGTATTTCAATTAATCATAAAATGGCCCTGATATGTCACTAGACATTAAGAAATCATGTTAATGTCAAATACTTATATTACTGACAACAGTAGTCTGGCCAGGATATTGTCATTTAAAAAGTGAAGTTGCAGCCCTCAACTGATGTTGATGTTGTCATGTTGTGTTTTGGTCTGATGCTCCACCCTCCACCTATCTACCAATCACAGAGTCAGTAGTGTTGCGGCATCCGGGTTGCCAGCTCTGCTCTAGTTACCACAGCTGCAGCTACACCTATCCTGCTGGATCCTGCAGCCTATCTGGCAACCTCGAGTCAGGGAGGAGGGGGAGGGGATGCAGTAATTTGAAAGTGATTGCAGTACCAGTTTTGGCCACAATCTTACATACAGCTCCTTTAAATCTGCTCATGTGAATAGTTCGGTTGTATGTGTTTTATGTTGAAAATGAATAGATATGACTATTTTTCTCACTTGAATTTCTCTGCAACTAGTAATATTCTAAAGCAACTCTCAGAGACAACAAACACTACATTAAGGCAATTCTAAGATGGCCTTCTCATGTGCCGTGACTCGTGTGTGCTTAAAGCCTGTCAATCAACATTAGAGCACCACCCTCAGGCTGAAAAATGCAACCTCTGCCAAGAGTGTTCAGCGGTTAGAATATAAAGCTTATTAAATGTTTATGATAAACTAGCGCCCTACCTAAATTGCAATGTAGTCAAAACACCTTTTGTCCAACATCAGTCTTGGAGTTGCTTTAATGAAAAGTACTTGGACTGACTAGGGACATGAATTTCCCATCTCACAATATGATAAAGTTTTAATTATTGCACGATCTAATGTTTTTGCATTGTTTAAATGAGCATTTACAGATAATTATAATAACAGCACATTTGCATTGAGAATGAACGGGCAAGCACAGCACTCATTTCTTAGTCATCCAACAATTTTCCATGACCAGATTCATGATGATAAAGGGATATTCTCCCATAAAAGATAAATGTAAAAGAAGGTGGATTATGGCTACAGTGATAGGTGATGCATGGATGACCTGGAATAAGCTGGAAATTTCTATGTCAGCTGGTTATATCTTGTTATGATTATGTGTGGTTTATGATACATTTAAAAAATGCAAAGAACGGACTTGAGTTCTTGTGGAGACCTGTCTTGCTATGCTAACTCGGAAGGACACAGAACGCATCTTTGTGAAAAATGAAATGTGCTGTGATCTTGATGCTGACTGTCCACCCAAAAATGAAAAGGCTATCATCAATTACCCACGTCAATCCAAAGACTTTTGTTCATCATTGAAACACAAATGAAGATAGTTTAACAAAATCTGAGATTTCAGTCCCTCCATTGAAAGTGTATTCACACAAAACTCAGACACTTTAAAACGTTCATGAAGAGATTGTAAAATAAATCCAAATGAATCTAACGGTTTAATCAGTCTTCTTAAAGAGACACAAAACTTTATATGATTAACAGATTTAAATTAGGCTGTTATTCATTGATCAGCGAACATACACGAAGCACTCAAATTTGATAAATGGAAGCTCAAGCACGCTCGATGAGAAAGTACCAATGAGATTTATTCATGTGTCACACCAGCATGTTTAAGCTTCTGCAAGATCCAATGAGGTTTGTAATTGATGACAGAATTTTTATTTTTGGAATATTTTTAACTACCCCTCAAGTAGTGTGACAGCACCACCCAATGCACAACATAACACATATTACCACAAACAAATGTCATAACCAACTAAAATATTTACATTATTTAGATATAATTGTATCTTTTTATGTTACCACATGGGTAAATGAGTATGTATATTCAATGTGTATATTTCATGTTTTGTCAAAAAATATTATTTTTAATAAGCCAATAAAATGTACTGCAGGCTTTCCCCTGGTCATTATTTATTATATTATTTAATAGAATTCTGGGATTACTAACACTTCTCTCAAGTCTGCATTCGACACATCATCAATATCAAAACACATCCAGGTACTTTCATGCATCAATTCAAAAACAACAAAAAAAACTACTAGTTTGCTCATACAAAACTTGCAGCCCCAATGCTAGAGTTGTGAATGGTTTTCAGGGTGTTGTGCAGTTGCTAATGTGTTTCTGAGTGGTTGTTGGTGCAATGCGGTGTGGATCCTAGTATGTTCTGGGATAGTGGTTATGGTCCACTTCCAAAGATGTATGGTATCCATGTCACTAGCAAGGGTGTTTTCTTAGTAGCCAAAACTATTATGAATACTCTTGCTAAACACTCTTGCTTTATTATGAAATATGATTTTTTTTTGTTGCATAAAACATATCTAAAATATCACTGTCTAACAGCTACACTAGCAAATAAAATATCAGAGGATGGTAATGTCACTTTTGCCTCCCTGGAGATCATTGTATTCTCTGTGAGCTCTTATAAAGCATGTCATGAATTTGAGAGGGAACTGCTAGATCAATCAATCAATAAATCAATTTTATTTATATATAGCACACTTAAAACAACCAAATTTGACCAAGGTGCTTCACGGGTTAAATACAACAACAGGACACTACTCACACAATAAAAGTACAACAATAAAACTTTTATAATATACAATATATAGTGATATTAAAATTACCAGGAAAATAACAGACTTAACTCGGAGGAAATTCCAAAGAAAAGAGATGTGTTTTTAGCAATGATCTAGATACAGACAATCTAGTCAGTCAGTCTCCATTGCACTACAACTGGCTGATTATCCTAACAATGCAATAATGCCTGCCTATCATGCTCACAGTCAGTCCACAAATCAACCTCAATGGCTCAAACTGGCAGAAATAAACTAATTACAAAGTAAACACTTCACCCACTCACTTTCAGCCCCATCTGAATCAAATGAACTTGAATTACTGATCTGTGATTGATGTAGTTTTTAGTGAGCACTCAGTTCTCTCATTTAAAGACGTCCACCCATTTCTTGTTCTGCTTTCCCTTTCTCACATTATTGATGAACCATAACTTTTACTTTTATCCTCTCTTCTTTCTTACAAATGTGATAAATACAGTGTGTGTGTGTGTGTGTGTGTGTGTGTGTGTGTGTGTGTTTGTGTGTGTGTGTGTGTGTGTGTGTGTGTGTGTGTGTGTGTGTGTGTGTGTGTGTGTGTGTGTGTGTGTGTGTGTGTGTGTGTGTGTGTGTGTGCGCGTGCGTGCGCGTGTGTGCGCGTGTTGTGTGTCTAAAATTAAGGTTTAGATTTAAATATGGGTAAAATATTCCCTGTTACAGCATTTACATGGACTGTGCTGCTGATGCTCTTGTGTTTATGTAACTCATTCAGGTCAGTGAGTTAACTTCTTGTCATGCATGTATAAATAGGACAGTGGTGGTTACAGCTTACCCTCTACATTGCAAGGAAATGCGACCAAATGTTGTTCTAGGCTTCTAAATAATGTCATTAGCCACTGGCTAAAAATTGTTCGATTTCATTCGCAAGTGACTGTGTTAGAGGATAAGAACACGTATAGAACATGTATTTTCACTGCGTATTGTATCATATGACCACCTACACTAAAAAACTCTGAGTGTTAGTGATGGGTCGCTCATAAACGATTCGTTCATTTAGAATGACTCTTTTTTTTTTTTCCCCTCACATGCAAAGAGAGAGAAAGCGAGAGAGTCTTACATACACAGAATGACGCGGTAAATGAAAATCCCATTCTTTTTTGTTTCGTTTGTAATTATTATTAGTCTGAATAATCTTTTAGAGATATTAGTTTACAGACACACTGCATGATCAATAGTTTCTTAAGCATTACCACTAGTCAATAATTTTCCAAGTTCTGTTAAATATGACACGTATGCATTCATCAATTTTCATTCATATATGGTTTCCAGGTTTTAGCAATAATTACTACCAGACCACTCTCGGATTTAAACAAGATGACAGATTTCTAACTGAAATAGAACCTCAAAAGAGACTGATTTGAAATTCTTGTCATGGGAAGCAACTTTACCAAGCGTCACCCATACATGGTAGACAAATAGCGCACCATAGACTTCACTAACATTCACAGTAGATAACAACAGTCTAATGTTAGCATGTTTCTAAGATGACTCTAAACACTTTTGTCAGAACTATTTAAAACCGTTTGAATAGAAATGTAATAATCATACAAGTGTTATTAAATTGATTACCTCCATGTACAAAGCCATGCAGTGTGCAGTCAGATGGGCCAACGAGGTGGATCAGACTTGACTGACTAAATGCAACAGTGTAGGGCTCTAATGAAAAAGAGAAAATGGAGTAAAAACAATAAAATACACACATATTAATATAATGATCTGCAAGCAAAAAAAAAAACAAAAAAAAATCATTACCGGAGACATTAAATAAATACATACAGTACATACTCCTGGATGTATTATTTGACAATTAACTTGACAGTTCTTTGGAAAATAATTGTATACATACCCTTTGTCTGTCTATCTGTGCAGCATCAGAGCAAAATAGCATAAAATTATGTCAAAATGAGACTTATTCATAAAACTGAGTGATAGATGAAATGTCCAACAATATCAACAACAAAATATTAAACATGCTAAGGAATTATGATGTTTGTTGGACATGTACTATAGAAACACCATGTTTTTGAATATACAGACAACAGTATCATTTAAAGTACCATAGTAAATTCTTATTCTAATAGAAAATCTTAATTCATTCAATATTATGGTATCAAAGTACCATGGTATTACCACCTGATAGTATTACTGTACCATGCTATTGCCAGTGCTTTTTGCAAGATACGTTTCACATCTGCTAAATATTGACCCGGATGTGGTCAATCCATGTGATCACTAACACATCAAAAACAAGAGTTCAATGAGGATAAGGATGTGTAATGACATGAAGGAGGAAGTGTTACCTGGAAGAGAAACAGACATGATGATCTCACCATTCCTCTCTTTGGTCTCTAAACGCTCTAATTTCTGAGCTTCATATCTCTTTTTTCCTGCTTCCTCCTGCTCTGAGCTGGAGTACTGCAATGGACAAAAACATGTCAGCAGAAAGATTGACAAGTAACTCATTTGTAAAAAGAAAGAAAGTCAACAAGATTGACAAATGTCAATAACATTTGAGTAATGTCTAATTGTACATTCTGACGTAAACTACCAGAGAACTTTGAGATAAACTACTTGTACTTGAAAATATTTGAATAGTGACAATAATAAAATATAGATAAATCTTGAAATTTGTATCGATACAAACTGCATGTCCTAATGTCACTCCTTAGAGAAGATACAGTGGGTCTCATTCACTAATAATTGTGTGGATTTTTTCATATTTGTATGCACAGAACTTTTCACGAAAAATCCCTGCCTAATTCACAACACGGGCGTATGCACAAGAATTTGTTCTTATCCTCATTCTAATGTTAGTGAATTTGGAGTATTCTAAATGTGACCACATGCACATGGTTACATGAACCATTTCCATATAAGGGCTTTCTGCACAACCTTTCCTTTACAGCCTTTCGTCGCTCTCTGCAGACGCACTCTCGCCAGATCCTAGAGCAATGCCAAGTGAGACATTCTCAAAACCAGTGCAAACACAATAAACACATTTTATACAGACCCATATTGCAGACCTCTGATTGTACATATGCATATATCTGCAGCTTTATTCAGAGAAACCTTGCAACTGAAGATATAACGCAGCTTTTATTACTCTTTTGCTGTATAACATTAAATTGTATTATTTTATAATATAATAATAGTTGTGTTAAGATGAAATATAATTTTTAACATCATTATAAGCAGCAGGGCTGGAAATGACTGTTTTTTTATATATGTTGTTTTTTTATATATATTTTGTTTTACTTTCCAGATGTACTTAAAAATGAAATATTATATAATCTATAATAGCATTAAAGATACATTGTCTAGGAATCAGCATATGTGCTGCATACAGAATTGAACAGGTCCCACAAACCTTTTAATTACATTTGTCCTCGGGTTAAAGAAAATATTTTGGATGGCAGCCTCTCAGTTTAGTACTTAAAATCAACAATTATTAAACATTTAAATTTTTAATTTTTTAATCTTAAGTTTTAAGGGAAGCTGATGTGCATTCTAAAATGCAAAACCCTTTTTGGATAAAACATTGTTTTTCTTAAACAATGGTTCAAAGGGTTGAAATGGGATATTTATCATTTTATAAAACTTTTTGTTTTGAAGATATACCATCAGGGCCGTACGCAGGGTTTTATAAATATCTTGTTAGGGGGTGTTGTCATCACCCCCTAACAAGTCAACAAGTTCTTGTCAAGTGATCTTGCTAGGGGTGTTCGGGGGCATGGCCCACCGAGAAATTGTTGATTTTCCTGATCTCGACATGTGCATTTTAAGGTGTTTGAAAGCCAAAAGAAAATGGACGACAGTAGCTTTAAAAGCATGCCAGTGGGCAGTAGCATAAATTATTTTGTCAAGCAGATAACAGATTCTTAAACATGAGAATTAATTTAAATGTCGCAATGAATGAGCCACATTACAAAATGGAAATCAGAATTTTTTTATGCTTATTGTAGACAATACACAATCACATATTCGAAAAGGGAGTGGCCTTAAAGGATTCAAGGATTATTTTAGCATAGATGTTCAAATGCCAATGCAATCCTTCTGTTTCCAGAGGAGCAATAATGTATGAGAATCAAAGATCAGTTTCAGTTAGCCTACTTTTTCTTTCGTAAATTAATCGTAAAATGTTTTTGGACTAATCTGTTCATTTAATGGTTCAATTGTTCACTCATGAAGACAGTCATTTGTCGCCACCTACTGTCTTAATGATGCAAGTTGTGCAAACACAGACAATAATAATGGCAATATGAAGTTTTCTTTTAAAAAACGTTGCATGTTGCTACCTAAACATGTTATTTTATTCTAATTTAATTATCTGAAATAATTTCAACTGCTAATTCAATTTTTTCTATTTTTTTTTTTTTCAAACAGTCACTTGTCTCCACCTACTGGTGTAACAATGTAATCGATACAATCTTTATTTGAAGCATCAAGTTACTTTCAAAAGGTGATTTATTTCACTTCTGTTTGAGATGGGGAAACTGGTTGTCTCCCTCGGTTGCAAGGCTGTAGTTTGGGTTTGAACATTGAGGGGTTAAAGTGTGAACCGTTTAACTGAGTATCAGAAAATGCTCCCCCGTGAGGTTTATTTATTTGTTTTTTTGCAAAATGGCCCACACATGCAAAGTTGGTTGATAACAATAACTTGTTTACAAAGTCCCATGGGAAGTCAAATTATCATTGCTTAAAGGGACTATATGGAACTTTTTCCCCAAAATAAACATAACAATAGCCTTTGTATTTTACCATTTATGACTCAAACATCTCCTGTTGAGCATACTGACACCTTGTCCGCTCACAGTGGGTGCACCTATAAGCCTGTATCCTATTTTTCCTATTTTCTGTCGGGTCGGAATTTTCCCGCACAAGCGCGTTCATGTTAAACGTTTCAGATCACTCTGCCACCACCGCTAGTCAGCAAGTAGCCTACACTCGCAAACTTATCTCAAACAATATATGTTTTTGACTGTTCTTACCCCTGTAAACATAATGTTGACCTCCTTGCAGGCAGCAGATGACTGCTGACGTGTGCACGCACGTACGAGCGCTGCAAGAAGTGTTGCCAGGTCCGTATGCCTGCACTGTTTCTGCGGGTTGTTTGTGTGTAGTGCACGGGTTGACGCAATTGTTTTACTAAATGGAACATGATTGTTATCGGGAAAACACCCGGGAACGCTATTTGACTATTTTTGGCCGTGATTGGGTTAGTTTTGATGAGCAATTGGGCTGGTTTTGTTGTGCAGACCTGGCAACCCTGGCTGCGAGAGCAAGCAGAAAGGAAGATCAGTTCTGTTTTTTGGCCACAGGTGTCAGTCGCGAGTTTAAATTTCAGAAAAACGCATATAGGCCCTTTAAAATTTTCTTATACTGAGAATGTTAGTTTCCTGTCATTGGATTATCTTTTATTTTCCCAAAAGGCATATCCGTCATATTATCAAAACACATTTTACACATGAGGAAAACCAATTGTTTAGTCAATAATTCAAGATGGTCCATACTTTAAAGCTCTTGATTCTAATTTGTACTTGGCCTTATGAAAAAGTAGTTCTTGTAATTGTATAATATAGTAGTTGTTACAATAAGGATATAATTATAGGTAGACCATTGATGGCTCGCATTTGAACTTTTTCTTTCTTTTTTTAAAGTCTATACCCTTAACAGATTATTTATTATAGATTCTACTAGTTAGTTCAAATGTAGCCTACTACAATAAAAACAATAGAACTTGATAAATTGTAGTAAAGCTGGTCATGAGAAGTTTAAAAAGCTTGAGGATGTTTTCCCCTTGTTTTAGTGGGTGGTTTTAGATCATGTTTGACTTTCTCCACAGCGTTTTACTACATTTTCAATAGAATTCAATGGGTTGTACATTTTATCAACGGCTCGCACAAATCTTATCACACTTTTGGAGCGCGCTGGTGAACGTTCCAATAGTGATTCATGCTTATAAAGGCTCAGATTGGGCGATGTATACAATTAATTAATAGCCTGATTTTGTGTTTCGGTCCGAGAACCGGCAACATGCGAGAAGTGCGGCACGCTAAAAAAAATGAGGGTGTACAGCACAAAGTGATTTTGCATACGTGTGGTTTCTGTTGTTCATATATTTTTTCATACATTTAGAATAAATTTTAGTACGAAAGATTTTGATGGATCATCATTTGTTCATGAAAACGGTCTTACACAGATTTCACGTACAAATTTGTGCTAACGCATGCTTAGTGAATGAGAACCAATGTGTTTACTGATGTACAGACTCTTACCTCAATAGGAGGAACTTCGATGACTTTGGTCACATTTTGAAGGGAGATTGGGACATACCACAGCGTTGCTTTGTTGGTCACTTTTTTGGTACCTACGAAAATGCAAAAAATAATAATCAACATACTCAGAAGTGAATATGAACTCAAAAATCTCTTCAAATTCAGTGCTGGTTCTCTAAAAAGCACAGGAGCTGTTGATAATTTTGTCTCTAAAAGGTCAAACAAAGTTACCGCCAAAAATAAACTGGAAAACATTTTCAATAACCGGAAAAGACCATATCCTCCAAAAAACTACTGATACGTTGCCACTAAGTTTCTGGTGTTGTCATGGAGACTTCAGCATCTCATAGCGAAGCTGGTTTGCTCTCTAAAGAGCAACTGAGGCTATTTTGGGTAGGCTGTGTTTATTAGACACGAGAGAGATTTGAGAGAGGAAAACTATGTGCTTGAGCGGATAAGTACACAATTAAGGTCGTCACAGAGAATGGCAAACCTTCAATTAATGAAACTATCAATGACACACCAAACATAAGGAAATTCTGGATTTAATTAGCATTCTAAAATCTTGAGATTTTTAAGTTTTGGTTTCCTTCAAAGAATGCTATTTGGGAAAAGTAATCCTCACATATATGCAACTAATAATTTCAATTTTAAGAGAAGAGAATGAAAATTAACAATAATTTGCTAAAACTGAAGATGATTTTTTTAGGAATATACATTGCATTGTATATGACTGTCCATTTTGTAGAGACTAATATGGCGGATAAATAAAAGCCGTTTCTTCTACATTCTATGAACACAAAACAAATTATTTAAGACTGAACTGTACCAATTCAGCAGAAAGAGGAGGATTAATTCTGACAGACTGCTTTTGGGAATATCATTTGCATTTTACACACTGTTGAAGTCATCCAGACAAGCCGGTTGCTATGACAACAATGCAGGGATTCTGCGGCTACCATGGCAAGAGAATGGCTTCTCTAATTGGTTTCCACAGCAGCTTGTCTAATGGTTCTACACAGCAGGATATTTACATGTTCTCCACAAGCAAAGAATCATGGCAAAAATAGCTCTCTCACTGGACAGATGAAGTCAGATACCATAGTATAAAGTATACCATTTTTCATTTTTAATAGTATTTTCTTACAGTAAAAGTGTAAAATGTAGATTTACTGTCAGCAACTTAACTGCTTTATACTCAGAAATGCCCTGAAGTAGGTAGAATTAAAAAAAAATTAAAATATATAATGTACAACAGGAAGAAATAGGCCTGGAATGCCGCTGTCCTGGAGAGTTTAGCTCCAAACCTGATAAAAAAATTAACCTGCCTGTAGCTTTCTAGTAATACAGAAGACGTTGATTAGCTTGTTCAGGTGTGCATGATATAGTTGGAGGGAGCTAAACTCTGCAGACCGAAGTTGCCCATCCTTGATGTAGAATCTAAAACTGTACATAATTGTAAATGTATTTAAAATTTTCACCTCATGATTTACAAAGTTTTAAATATCTGGTACAGGGTAAAATCTAGGTCTAGTATACTACAGAAAAAATATAACAATAAAAATATAGCTTCAGAGTAGTGACTGTAGTGAGTAGTGTAGCTACCTACTGTAAAGTAGCTTAGGTTACACCAATGAAATACATTTTTAAGGTATAGCTTTTAAGGAAATAGCTTTTACAGTGTACTATAGATCTAGTCAAACTCTGATCCAACAATTATCTGAAAAAATTGTCTCTTAGCAACAAACATTATTCCATCTAACAACTTTTTGAAGAGTGGTGGTTTTATATGCTGATTTACACTGCTAATTCAACTTTATTTGATCTAATTACTAATACGTGCATTTCCTTTGTACAGACTGTGCTGACTATAGATAACAAAAAAGTCTGCTGAGAGTAATCTAGTAAATGTTTTTATAGTGACTTACGTCTACCAAAGTAGTTTGGTCTTGATTAATATCTTAGATTTTCCATTACTGCCAGCCAACATTTTAATCAGTGGTTTCAGTATGGAGCTAATGGTCAGATACAAGAGAAAAGTCGCTGAGCAGTACATGTGCGTACAGAACCTTGAGTGATTACAGGTGTGCTGTACAATTTGTTTAGAGATGGAATAGCTTTTAAAGGTTCTGCCAACCTGCATTCGCCCCTACATTTTGCAGTATTTCCACCCCCCTATTGAACTTTTCTACATTAACGTTTTCATTAATGTTTTCTACATCTACATTAACTATTCAATTATATTTTGATCTGGTTTATCTCTATTATATTATTAATTATTTTTTATTATTTTTTATTAAGTAACAGGACATTGTCAATTGGAAATCCAATTCCTAAATGCATAATATATATTTTATTTTTAATATAAAAACTTAAAAGGATTATGGAGGTCTTTTAGGGTTATGTATGGTTTGTGTTGGAATTAGAAGTATTTATATTCTTATAGCTTCACAGCATGTATAATTAGCTTCATTTATAATTAAAAGTTGGAGAATATAAAACACACAGTGTATATAATCAAAGCCTATGGTATGTCCTTATTTAGATAGAGAGAGTGATGGACTGATGGACAGAGCAAATGTTCATTTTAATGTGATTTTGCATTTGTAAAAACACGTGTGTAGATGGCTGTCCTGCCGATGCAATCATCACGGCCCCTGCATTCGGAGTCTGGAGACCCCTAAGGAGTGTGAGCGAGGCGAGGCTGACAAGATTGGCACTGACTGACTGTGTGTGTGTGTGTGTGTGTGTGTGTGTGGTGTGTGTGTGTGTGTGTGTGTGTGTGTGTGTGTGTGTGTGTGTGTGTGTGTGTGTGTGTGTGTGGTGTGTGTGTGTGTGTGTGTGTGTGTGTGTGTGTGTGTGTGTGTGTGTGTGTGTGTGAGAGAGACCCAAAAGAAGAGTCATGTGATGGCCTAGCCTGAGTTCACACATGTATATAAACAGACACAAACACATACCCAGCCTTTAAATGTGTGTCAGACCAGGAAACAAAGGTTTATGGAAAGATTTTTTTTCCCAGAACATTGCCTCTTTGTTGTATATTGATGTTATGTAAAGGATATGTAATGCTGAAGACAATGTATGAATGGAATGCATGGAAAAAAATATATATTTTGCAAAAAGAGTTACATTGAGGGCTAGAACTAATACTGTCGAGTCGACACCATCTATGATGATAGTTACTGTTGCAATTATGCACTCAGGTGGCAGCAGTTTATTATTAACCACATTAATGAAGCCAGCCAATAATAGCGCAAAGAGTGTATGAACAAGGGCATAAAGGGGAAGTGATTTCCAGGCCACGGTTAATTTACATTTATGGATGCATGCATGCATGCATGCATATTTATTGACAAGCAAAACAACTTTAATATGTTTTTGTCCTGCAGGTACTGCTTTCGGTGGGCAAAGGGCAAAGGTTTTTCTCTATATTCTGTTTATATTCTAGAGGAAGACACTGCGTTTGCAGAGTAGACTGCTTTCCTATGCAGGTATCGCTCTGCAACTGCCGCTGTGTTGGTGACGCGTGACGTTAACTTAACATGACAGAAGCACATAAAGTATGCCCCCATTCTACTCGGTTCCCTGCGGCTCAGCACAAGCCTTTAAAGGGGCAGCACTGAGACAGCCTGAGAACACTCCACAGAGGCGCCTTAACACAACACGCTAAGGACAATGAATGATTAACATGTATAGAGCTTTAAAATTAAACATTGATTGTGTGGACTGCTGCTTACATTGAACGAATTATGGGATATAGCCATTGCTTGTCAAGGAATAATTAAAAAGCTTTAATGTAGCAGTCGTTTAAGAGTAACTTTAACAGCATCACTTCACTTAAAGCCTCTGTGTACACTGCATTATATATATATATAGGTCTTAATGGAATATAATGCATTCATAATGCTTATAATGTACTTAATAATCAGGTCTTACACAGAATTGCTTGTCTATAAATATTTACACTTTTTGATAGTATAATGCAGTCTAACTGCATTATACACAATCTAATGAGTTCTAATACACATTAAGAAGTATTATAATGTATTATAACTGTTGTTACAATCATTTTTTTTAAATATATAATGCATTACAATGTGTAAAGGGCATAATGAGTTAGTGTTATGAATATTCAGTTATATGTTACTACTTTATCCAACCTTATCCTTTATCCAACCTTATCCGAATACGTACAGTCTACTCACAATAAAGGGTAATTCCGGTATTTAGCACTTTGGTAACACTTTATTTGAAGGGGTGTGCATAAGACTGACATAACACCTGTCATAAACATGAAGGAGTCTTTATGAATGTTTATGACTGTTGTCATTAAGTGTCATTCGGTAAATTATGACACTTTCAATGCAAAGTTGACATTGTTTAAAATGTCTTTGTTATGACAACTTGACATTACCCAAGACAAAAATGTCTTGATTATGACAACTTGAAATTAACAAAGACGGAAATGTCTTTGTTATGACAACTTGACATTAACCGAGAAATCATAACCTGTCAACCTGTGACAACTTTGGCCGTCATGACACCATTATAACTGTGTCATGAATATTTTACTTGTCCTCAAGTAAAGTGGAACACATTGTACTAGTTATAAAGATGTCATTAAGGGTTATTACACTGCAAAATGCTTGAAGTTTGATAATTAGACCTGTTATGACATAATTGTGACAGGTTGACAGGTTATGATTTCTTGGTTAATATTAAGTTGTCATAACAAAGACATTTCCGTCTTTGTTAATGTCAAGTTGTCATAACAAAGACATTTTTTGTCTTTGTTAATGTCAAGTTGTCATAACAAAGACATTTTAAACAATGTCAACTTTGCATTAAAAGTGTCATAATTTACCGAATGACACTTAATGACAACAGTCATAAACATTCATAAAGACTCCATGTTCATGACAGGTGTTATGTCATGTTTATGACAGTGTCATGTCAGTCTTATGCACACCCCTTCAAATAAAGTGTTACCAGCACTTTGAGTATTTTCTAGTTTGTTTTGGATGAACTAGAGTGGTGGACACAGAAATTTAGACGATGGGTCCTGTCTCGCCTTTTTGACTATTTTAGAATCGCCTCTGACCACTTCAGAGTGGCTGTCTATGAGCATGCACAAACATGTCCTTAAAACAACCCTTAAATGTTCATTTTCAAAACTGTGCAACTCACCGAGTGGTTAGTGGTGTTCATTGATGATTAAAAACAAATATATCGGCGCAATGTATGATTTCAATCCGTGTTATTTGCTATAGTGGAACTTATTTTTCAGATACCTCACAACTGCGTATAAATTTATCCTATAAAATTAGTCAATTACAGGCCGATCTCAAAATTTACCTTCTCGGTCAAAAATACTAGAAAAGGCAGTATTGTCACAACTATGTTCCTTTTTCGAAATAAATGGTATCTGCAAGGATTTCCAGTCAGGATTTAGACTTTACCATAGTACAGAGACAGCTCTCATTAGAGTCAGAAATGATTTGCTATTATTATGTGTTCGTGGTTGTATCTCTCTATTAGTGTTACTCGATCTTAGTGCTGCATTTGATACCATTGACCACAAGATAATTTAAATAGACTTGAGAATTATGTTGGCATTAGTGGAATTGCATTAACATGGTTTAAATCATACTTATCTGACCATTATCAGTTTGTAGCAGTAAATGAAGAGATGTGTTATCGATCTCAAGTTCAGTATGGAGTACCACAGGGCTCAGTACTAGGACCGTTGCTGTTCACTGTTTACATGCTTCCTAATGATATCTCTCAAGGGTAGCATGGCATTAGTTTTCACTGTTATGCTGATGATACTCATCTCTACATTTCTTCAGGCCCTGACGAAACTTACCAATTCACAAAATTAACGGAATGCATAGCTGATATAAAAAACTGGATGACTAGTAATTTCCTACTATGAAGGCGTCCTTCTCTTCTCTTCCCTTTACCTCTGTACAGGTACAACATTGTCAAAATGATTCCGGTTCACATGGATACACGGAAGCGGCAAAAAATTATGGATTATGAATTTTTAAGGCCAGATAAGTAATTTGGTGAGGTCAATTTGTAAAGAAAGACTACACGCTTACACGTAATACACATGTGCACGCCATCAGCGTTTTCACAGGTGCTTATTTTTTAAGTTTACACAGAGATAACGTGCCCCCAGGCACTGTAGTTATGCGAATTAGCAGGCCGGAACCTGTTGAGGGTTTTTTGTTAGAACGGTGTTGTGTAAGTGGCCTCTAAGTAAATAACATCTCTGTTACATATGGTAACCGTAACATGGAAACATATTCGTTCCCTGAAGGAATACTACTAGGAATCTCGCTAGACAGACCAATCTACTTCAGGGTAAAACTAAACAAGCCAATGCACATTGGCGTGTAATCATTTGCATCAGCTGCTCAGCCTTGCAATGCGGGTATATAATGAGAAGCAGGTGCGATTGCACTTCAGTTTTTTGCTGAGGAGCCAAGCCTGATAAGCTGGCCGCCCCGGCAGCAGATGTGGTGACGGGACTTACGTTTCTGTTCCCTCCTTCAGGGAACGAGGGTTACCATATGTAACCGAGACGTTCCCTATCAGTCGGTCATTCTCGACGTACACCGTGACCGACTAATAGGAATCCCTACCAAAGTGCCACAGCTGCTGCACCCCATCCAGCGCCCTGTGCAAGCCTCTACCCCTTCTTGCCTGGAAGGACGATAGATGGAGGCTTACACAGAGTGAATCTGTCACTGTTGTTCCATGATAACCCATACAGTGAGATATTGGATAACACTGAGAAAGCGTGCCCTTTCTGTTAGGAATGAAAATGCTGCGGAAGCCACTTTCTTCAAGGAGTTATGTGGGAAATACATATGGACTAGCCCGAAGGTTGTTACAACATATGAATACTGGGTGAATTAGCCCAAGGAAAAGACACAGGCTTTCGATAGGAGCAGCCGTGGAGAAAATATACACATATGGGATCCCGTAGGGTCACACATATGGGACCCAGCCTAGATCTGGTTCTCAAGGATTCAGCGGATAAAGGCCTGGCACCGAACGCTGAGTCATGTCTGGGCCAAGGGTGTTGGAGCACTCTGGAGTAATAAGGGTGCACAGTAGGATGCAGCAAGCCTACAGAGTCAGACCTCTCGGTGCTTCTACCCATTTAAGGTGAGAACACGGGAGGAAACCGACTCTACACGTAGGCTATAATATCTAGTGAACCTGTTAGGCATCACCCAGCAGCAGCTCTAAAGATATCTGTTAGCGAGGAGCAATGTGTCAGCGCCCAGGAGGATGCAACGCCTCTCGTGGAGTGAGCATGCAACCTGAGCGGGCAGGGCAAGGCAAGGCGATGCCATCCACTATCCAGTGGGCCATCCTCTGAATGGAGACAGCCTTTCCCTTCTGCGTCCCTCCGTAACAGACAAAGAGCTGGTCTAGGTCCTGAGACTTAGAGTTATGTCCACGTATATAAACGCAGAGCGCGATTGTGAAAGAGCAAAGTCAGGGCTGGGTCTGCCTCCTCCAAGGGCAGCGCTTGCAGGTTCACTATCTGGTCCCTGAAGGGAGTGGTAGGAACCTTGAGCACATAGCCAGGCCGGGGTCTCAGTACTACGTGGTTGTCACCTGGCCCAAACTCTACGCGCGATTCGTCGACCGAAAATGCCTGCAGGTCCCCTATCCTCTTGACAGAGGCCAGTGCAACCAGCAGCAAAGACTTCATGGAAAGAAGCTTTAAGCCTACTGACTGCAAAATCAACTGCTGGCGGTAGATCATTTTCCTATTTAGAAGCCTATTTCCTATTTTGGAACAGTCTTCCTACCATTGTCCGGTAAGCAGACACATTCTGTCAGTTCAAAGCTATACTAAAAACACATCTCTTTGACCTAGCATTCACATAATACATTATCGACTTCGATAATACAATATTAGGCTGCATAGATTAGGTCAGCAGGAACTGGGAACACATCCCCTAAATCCTGATGTACTCGTTACATCATAAGAAGAATGGCATCTACGCTAATTTTAGTGTCTTTGTTTATCCCGAGGTTTTCCCGCAGCTTGCCGGATGCCGGCCGTTTCCAGATCTGACGAAGGACCTTCGCCTGGACCCGATGACAACGCAGTGCTGAAGTGCCAACTAGCCTCTCCCTATGGAGGATCCCTATACCACTCTACAGATAAAGCGTTGTGGAAATTTCGTTTTGCGTACCTACCCAAAGTGATAAAATAAAATTCTGCATCAATTTATACGCAAGACTAGTTTGTTTAGGCATGGTTTGTAGGGAATTACAAACCTGCACACATATATTCAAAAGCACATAACTATAAAATCAATTCTTAATGCGCATGTGAATGCAATCAGCGTTTATCACAGGTTCGCGCTTAAAGTCTGTTTAGAGAAAACGTATGTTTTGTATGTAGTTTTAGCGGCCCCTAATCTAATAACAAATGATCATTTCAACGGAAGTGAATCAATCAAAACTAACTTTAGCTGAAAATAACATTCAAGAACCGCTATAAAACCAAACCAATCTCTGTTACCATAAATTATGTTTATCTCTGTAAAGCTGCTTTGAAACGATCTACATGTTAAAAGTGCTATGAGGATGACTTGACTTGACAAAGGCTTAAAGGGAACATTCTGAAGTACTCGAAGCTCCAGGGAAAGGTACCAAGAGGGTATGGAGGGGGGTCATGGAGGATTTAATCGTCTCGCCCCCCCTAAGAAAACTGACGACCAGGTCGTGCTTTCCTACTGTTTTGCCATCAATGTGTTCGTGATATGATGAAATAGCTGCAGCATGTATTTTAAGGATAGAGGGAGAAAGCCTTCGCTCCAACCTTTGCTGCAAAGGAGGAAAGCACAGACCCTATCGAACATTCTTCTCCGTGAGAATAACACCACTCGACGAACAGGTTCCACTTCAGGGTGTACACATGTCTAGTGCAGAAGTGATGGTGTTAAGTACCTCAGGGGATAAACCCAGAACCTCCGCGTTCCATCCAGGGATGAGTGCCATAGAGTCACCCGTCTCTGAGTCAGAAGATCCTTCCTCAGAAGAATGGGCCAGGGAGGAACTGTCACAAGGAGCATGAGTTCTGGGAACCAAGTCCGCGTGGGCCAATAGGGAGCCACCAGAAGGACCTGCTCTTCGTCTTCCCTGACTTTGCACAGAGTCTGCGCAAGTAGGCTCAATGGGGGAAGCGCATATTTGCGGAGGCCCAGAGGCCAGCTGTGTGCCAGTGCCGAATGTTCCCTCAGTCAGGGAGTAAAACAGCTGGCAGTGGGAGGTCTCTGAAGAGGCAAAAAGGTCTACCTGAGCCTCCCCGAACTCTCTCCAGATCAGCTGAACCGCCTGGGGGTGGAGTAGCCATACTCCCGGGAGCACAGCTCTTGATAGCTCGTCGGCCACACGGTTGAGCACAACGGTGACATACATGTCTCGAAGCGACCTCAGACGCTTCGACTCCAGAGTAGGAGATGTCGGTTGATTTACGCAACAGTTGCAGTGTTGTTCGTACGGACCAGCACGTCCCTTCCTTGTAGCAGCCTTTTCAAGCAGCTCAGAGTGAGACGTACTGCTCGAGGCAGTTGATGTGCCAATGCAGTTGGGGGTCCGTCCACACCCCTGACACTGCATGCCCGTTGTACATGGCACCCCAGCCGGTGGTAGAGGCATCTGTGAACACCACAGCATGCCTGGACACCTGTTCCAAGGGGACACCTGCCCACAGGAACGAGGGGTCTGACCACGGGCTGAAGGTCTGGCGGCACGCCAGTGTGATTGCCACCCGCGTCCTTCAGGTCGATTGCTGCAAACCAATCTCGGGGACAAATGCATTCGAAAATGCGTAAGCATTTTGAACGGTAGTTTGTGGAGACTACGATTCGATGATATGTCTAAGACCGATTGTAACCCACCAACTTTCTTGGGTACAATGAAGTAGGGACTGTAGTGCCCTGACCTCATCTCGGCTGGAGGGACCGGCTCTATCACGTCCGTCGGCAGTAGGAACCCTGATCCTGTTGGCGGCCCGGGAAAGCATGGCCATCATCTCCGGGTACGGGTCTCGACCGCAGATCCGAGATGGTCATCTTCCCACAATGGGTACACGACTCATCCACGAATGCTGCCTCAGCATGTTCGATGCCCAGACACACGAGTCAGCGATCGTGACCATCCCGTGACCCCAGGTAACGACCACATTCAGAAACACACAGATAGAAAGTCATCTTGAAAAAGACACAATCTATTTGTGTAAGCTCTTATAGGGACTGCTCTCACTGGTGCTGAAGCACGCAGGGGAACAGTCAATGCGAACACAGACAGGAATGTGCACCTGTCTGTGCGCTGTCTCTCTCTCGCTGGCAGGTCTTACCGGTTGTAAAAACAGCTTTTGAGTGCTCTGAAAGGCGCACCTTACCAGCTGTTATAACAGCTTTTTGTTTTTTTATCAAAACCAGAAAAACAAAAAAGACAAGAGAGAGAGAAAGACTGCTCACGCTGCTGTGCTGTAACACCCGCAACAGGATGGAGAGGTCCAGAAAGGCTCATAAGACTCACACTCTGTAGACAGCATTCGAAATGCTTGGCTCCGAAGCAAAAAGCTGAAGTGCAATCCCACCTGCTGCTTAATATATACCGTGCTGCGAGGCAGAGCAGCTGATGCAAAAGATTGCACGCCAATGTGCATTGTCTTGTTTAGTTTCACTCAAAGTAGATTGGCTTCTCTAGCGAGATTCCTATTTGTCGGTCACAACATATGGCAAGTGACCGACTGATAGGGAATCAAACAGCTGGACCAACTTTAGCTGGACAATAACTTTATTCTAGAGCTGCTGTAAAGCCAAAAAAATCTCTGTTACTTAAATTTCCTATTATCACTGTAAAGCTGCTTTGAAACAATCTATACTGTTAAAGGCGCTATATAAATGAAGGTGACTTGACTTTCTTTTGATTTTGGAGTGATATATGACCCAAACATGTTCTTTTACTGGTTTTGTTCAATTCATTGTGCGACTAGATGCTCTGTTCCCAAGTTTTGAACAAATAGAATTTTGGTTAATTGAAAGAGCTTACCACCAGTGGTGTAGTGCAGGGTATACGCAGGTATACGGCGTATACCCACTTCTTTTTCAGTCGGCATTGCTTCTAAATCCCCTCTGATGCGCATCATTTAGTAGCTAATCCAAACTCATGTGAATAAAAAACACCCAGTCAGGGTCGTTTTTTAAGTGTAGCCTATATAATGAAAGTTGTGAAATAATTCCCTAATATTAACTCTAATTTGGTGCTGCAATGATTCGCTCATCGCGACGATAACTGACCTCCTCATTTGAGCTGCTTCAGCACTCAAACACCCGCTCGTCAATGTCAAAATGTTTGAGACCAATCAAAGCAAGCGGGATTTATGTTCACAGAAGCGTGAGCCGAGCGCAAATCCCAAAGCGACGCTTCACTTCAGTTAACGATCATACAGTGCGGGATGCAAGTAGCTAAAATAAATAGCTGGGGGTTTTTTTTCAATAGAAGTTTTAAATGACCGACAGAAATAATCAGTTTGATCAAAGACAGTGGAAATTATAAGCTCAATTTAACAACACAAGCACCCTATTTTAAATATATTGGCATTATTATTGTATAAATATATTTGTATAACGTTACTTTGAATGTGTTGTTTGTATCACTCGCCTTGTCTGTGTTTGCGCAACTTGCATCAATAAGCCAGAAGGCGGCGACAAGTGACTATCTTTATGAGTGAGCAATTGAACCATTGATTAAATGAACAGATTAGTCCAAAACATTGATTAATTTAGGAAAGAAAAAGAAGCTGAAACTGATCTTTGATGCTCATACTAATTGCTCATATGCCTCTGGACACAGAAGGATTGCATTGGCGTTTGAAATGTATCATCTATGCAAAATAATCCTTGAATCATTTCATATGTGATTGTGCATTGTCAACAATAAGCATAAACATTCTGCATTTCCATTTTGTAGAGTGGATCATACATTCTATGTTCTAGTAATTCTATGTTCTACTCTATTAATTCTATTCTATATTATATAGTCTTGCATATTCAATACTAATATGCAAGACTAGTCTTATGTCACTGTTTATAACACAGAGCGTTCATCCTTTGCTGGGACGCTTAAAAACAAATTTGGGGGCATAAATTAAGAGTATACCCACTTCTCCAAGCACCACTACATCACTGCTTACAAATAGCCTATTTTAGTTCCGTTCAAGGCACGTCACTTTCGATCAACCCTGGGGTTCTCCTTTCCACTACTAACTTGAGGGCGATTTGATACTGGCTCCACACCTGTTTGTGTGCGTTCCTGAAATGACGATTTCCTCGGGTAAATATTTATTAGCAAGTTATAGGCACTGCGTGTAATCTAGAGAGTGAATATGATTTCAGGGTCGGGTAAGTCGTTTCTTTTTGGGGGTATAACATTGGGCATTCGTGCGGTCATTTAATCATTTTGTTTCCTTTAAAGGTGTTTGGGATCTCTCCCTCCTGCCCTGTTTTCAGCATCGAGTGTTTTGAGGAATTGCCGTTGTCCTGTGACTTATGGGTTGTTGGTTTTTTGTGTTTACTTTTATGTCAGTTTTCTTTTGTGTTGCATTTGGTCCGTGGTTGGGCCTTGTTTTTGTATTTTTTTTATTAGGATTTTTTTAGTAGGATTGGTTATGCGTGGATTTGAATCATAATGTATGGTATTAATTTGTATTAAGTTTTTTATGTTTTGATACTATTGTGAGTGGAATATGTAATTATATTATTCCTCAAGTCTTTCAGTTATAAGATTGTATTGGCTGTTTGTTTCTTTGATTTGTGAGTTTGTATGAGTTAAAGCTGCTGTCCGGAACATTTTTAAGTTAAAAATAATCCAAATTAATTATTTAAAAAAAAACATCTTCAGTCAGTGTTCAAAACTATCTGCTTGCCATAGCTAGATTCAAAACGGTTAGCTTGTAATTGATTTTAATTCCAGTGGTACTGGTGGGTTTTCGCGGGAAATTGGAGCATGTCTTTGCGTCATTGCGTCACATCCGTACACATAAAGAAGTTGTTTCGGCTAGCCGGCTATACTGCGCGTGAGGAGATGTAGAGATAGGCTTTTCTCGCAGCACTTTACATGATTAAACTTATGGCGGATCCAGAAAGATCCAAACAACAATCATCAGTGTCAACTGGAGATTAACCAGTTATAAAACCCAAAAGACTTCGTACTTCGGATTTAAGGTGGAAAGAGAAAGGAACCGTCTCATGCGAACACAAGGATTACACATCGGTGGGGCTTTTGAAAGGTGTGTGAACTCCCGAAGGGGTTTGAAATGGAAGAAGAGACAGCTTTTTCTGCTGAACAAGTAAGACATTTCAATAGTTCAATCGTGTAACAGTACGTTTTCTTAATTCACAGATTTAAGAGTTTTCTTTGTTGTGCCTTTCTCGTTTAGCTATTATGGAGAATATGAATTCTGAACTACACAGGTAATCATAAAACACATTAAATAACGTTAGTCACGCAATGGTGATGTTGTTAACATGAACAATTTGAGAACAAAGTAGGCTATGATTTGCACGGTTGCTGTAAATCATTAAATCGTTAAATCTAACGATCGCTTGTCATGTCGAATGCTTTTTCCCCTTAGTTGATCAGAACAAAAATGGATGTTACTTGTTCAGAAGAAATTTTCCGGTGAAAATTCTTATGTTAGTCAAACTTTCAAAAAGTGAATCTGTGATTCTGAATGACAGTATCCACACAGCGCGGTGATTGACAGCAGCACTCGCCTCAAAACACTGTGTTCATCCGCGCTGTTTCATGCCGATTTACAACCCACGTAAAGATTATAATTCCGCGAATCACTGCAGTTACAGATTTCGAACAGAGATGGCGACAAAAAGGGAAAATGCTACGGACTGCAGCTTTAATGTATTACTGTGTTTTTTGTCTGCTTGTGCAGACTTGGGTACTCTTTAGAGTAATTATTCTTTTTGTTAATTGTGTGTTCTCATTGTGTATGAGTGACACTCACCTAAAGGATTATTAGGAACACTATACTAATACTGTGTTTGACCCCCTTTCGCCTTCAGAACTGTGTGTTCTCATTGTGTATGAGTGTGTACACTCACCTAAAGGATTATTAGGAACACTATACTAATACTGTGTTTGACCCCCTTTCGCCTTCAGAACTGCCTTAATTCTACATGGCATTGATTCAACAAGGTGCTGAAAGCATTCTTTAGAAATGTTAGCCCATGTTGGTAGGATAGCATCTTGCAGTTGATGGAGATTTGTGGGATGCACACCCAGGGCACGAAGCTCCCGTTCCACCACATCCCAAAGATGCTCTATTGGGTTGAGATCTGGTGACTGTGGGGGCCATTTTAGTATAGTGAACTCATTGTCATGTTCAAGAAACCAATTTGAAATGATTCGAGCTCTGTGACATGGTGCATTATCCTGTTGGAAGTAGCCATCAGAGGATGGGTTAGAGTTAGAGTGTGCATCGATCTACACTTCGGATTCTGACCGGAAATAGTAGACCATCCGGGTATCTTTGAAACACTCATTTCAACATCTACGATTTGGGACGTACTAATTCTATTTTCGAATACTATTTAGGATGGATAGTATGCGAATTGGGACGCAGCACATGTGTGTGGGCATTTGTGAATTTTTCTTTTGTTAGGTGCTGAAGGCTTCAGGCAGGGATCCTCCCTTGTTTCCTTCACGTGCTGGTGGTGGGTTGAGCACTGTGTGCAGTGAGGACCACGGATATTGTGTGAGTGACAAGTTTGTTTGTTTTTTTCAGAAGTGAGAGGTTGTTTTCCTTGTCCTTTAGCCCTCAGCCTTATCTTTTATATTTAGAGTGTTTGTTTCATTGTATTTTTGTTATTTTCTGTGTTGATTTATTATTGTTGATTAACGGTGATTCCTTTTTCGTGTGAAACAACATTTTATGGTACGCTCACGGTTAATTTTAATGTGATTTGAATTAATAAAGAGCCTTTTTGTATGGTATTCATGTCTCTGTTCCTTACTAGTGCAACGAACCTGTGTGCCTTAAATTACAATTCAGTTTCAGACATTCTCTGTAAGATGTCAGAGTGGTGTAGTCAGTTCTCTTAAAGCTGTATTTTTCTATTCCTAGTTGTTGGGCCTTAGCGCCCTCCCTACGTTGGCCCCTGCAACAGTTGCAAGTGATCAAATGTGGCGACTCCTAAGTGGAGGGAGCCCAGAGTTCTCTTGTTTGTAGCAGCTTCCGCAGTCACTTCCTCCACTACTACTGGGTACTTCGCCCACGCCAAGCTGGATCACTTTTTGCCACATGACAATCCTGTTGCTGTGGTAACAATATGTGTCTTGGGGATAGCGCTTTTGTTTTAGCCGTACAGTTTCTTCTTCTCTTATAATGTTTTAATTTTCTTTGATACGCTATATATTTGATACACTACCTGTCAAATAAATACAATTCAAGGTGATCAGGTCGGTTTTCTATTATAAAGCACCATATTTGTCTATATGTGTCTAAAGTTAGCATCACATTATATTCAGATTAGTTAAAGTGTTCATTGAGCTATAGCACCCTCTTGAGATGAGGTCAGAGAAAGAGGAATTATCTAGAATCAGCTTTTGCAATATTTGTTTCAATAAAATGTCTGCTAAAAATCTATGCTACTCATATGAATATGGCAAAGCACCTATTTTTGTAGGGTGTTTGGCTCTTTTAAAATGAGCAATAAATTGCTACTTTCGTAGTCAACCTGAAATTGCATTTGCAGCTCATTTTACTTATATAATGAGATATGCTGGGCTGACTGTCGTTTGGCAGTGTCTCAAACCACACTGATCTTTGACACAGGACTCTTGAATAATAAAAGATAACTTTTAACCCAGAGAAATGAATGTACACGATGACACAACACCTATTTTAACTAGCTTCAATGGAATCTCAAATATTCATGCAAGTTGATGCCATCTTTAGACTATTTAGTCCATGTACAATGTAGATGTTATCATACAGTTATCACTTTAAACAAACTTCCTTGCATTTTGTGTCAGGTTTTTAGTCTTGTATTCTTTAGTTTTATCTATCTGTGTTACACTAACCATAATTGTGAGGACTACATCATTCTTATTTAAAATAAAGAAATTCATAAATATATTTGAAAAAAGCCAGAGGTTGACAGTACAGCTGCTTAAAAAGAACAATGTTTTCATAACACCTCAGAGCTACAGTGTTTACACTTTTCTTAATTATTAAATGAGTAGATGTGAAGGTGGATCATGTCAGGTTTTATGTCAATCATATTTAATGGCATGATTTTGGTTTGATTATGCAAAAACTGTGAATGAGCTAAGAGAGCTGTGGCGCAGGGGAAAGTTTTTAATGAATAACTACTTTGTGTGGTCCACACATAAGTCAATAACATAATTTCTAAAGACTTGAAATATAGTGCATTTAATATATGGAAAACTATTATGAGTTGGGTTTTTTTATGTTTCTGTTATTTTAAGAGCTCGACAGCCTTTGTTCACTATATGCTATCAATGTATGGAACATGAAAATACATTTTGTTCCACAACAGAAGCGTCAGTAAAATGAGAGAACTTTCATTTTTGTGTGAACTATTCCATTAAGCAATCCTTTATGACCTTTCACTGACCTGTGACTATGTTCTCGGACAGAACATTGATCTGCACCTCGACTGAGTGTTTGGAGGTGTAGGTAATCTCAGCACTGACATGGGCTACTTCACCGATGAACATTGGGTACAGGAAGTCTGTGCGCTCCACCCGGGCCAAAGCAGCTAAACAGTGATCCTATTTGCCAAAGGAAATTGTAATTTATTTGCACTTTACTACCAGGATACTACAACTCAGTGTCTAAATAAATAGATACATTTGAACTGTGTGTGTATATTGTGCTACATATATGTAGTGCCATCTACTGGCTACAGCAGACAATGACCATTTTTGAGAAAAAGGCTTGAGATTTAAAGAAATAATTCACTTAAAAATGAAAATTCTGTCATCATTTACTTATGAATTTATTTCTTCTGCTGAACAAAAAAGAAGATATTTTGAAGAGTGTCGGTAACCAAACAATTGATGGACCCCATTGACTTCCATAGTACTTTTTTTCCTACTATGGAAGTCAATGGGGTACATCAACTGTCTGGTTATCAACACTCTCCAACATATCTTCCTTTGTGTTCAGTAGAAGAAAGAAATCCATACAGGTTTGAAACAACTTGCGGGTGAGTAAATGATGACGGAATTTTAATTTCAAGTTAACTATACCTTAAAGGTCCCATATTGTACAACTTTCTGAAGTTTTATTTTAGGTTTTGATGTCCTTAAGAATATATATTTGCGGTATAAGTACCTAAAACCATCTCAATATGCGTGTACAGCTTCTTTATCAGGAGCTCTGCCAAGAACAGCTCGATTTTGTCCTGTCTACTTAATATTCATGAGCCTCTCTTCTGATTGGGCTGTTGTTTTCTGAGTGACCCATCAATGGTCGGGGGGAGACTGAAGACGGAGACTGAGTAGTTCTGACATCACAAATATCCGGAAGTCACAACAGCTCGTGAAAAGGCACATATTCTTTAAACAGGCTGTGTGCATGTGTCAGTGGATCGACTGTTTTAAAACTTATATGGTAGTTACATAGACCCTAGACCTCTGTCATCATAAAAAAACCAAGAAAATTACAGTTTTGACAATATGGGACCTTTAAGGAGAAAGACATTTTATAGATTTTTAAAGATTTAAGTATATATATTTAAGCATTTATACTAAAATTATGCATAAATACTTTACTATGTAAATAATATATACATTTTTTCACATTACAGTATGAGGAAGACATTGTTTTGCATTAATGTAATGAGAATCTGTGAGATAAAAGGCAAATAAAAAATTGATGATCTTAAAATGGCCATAGCTGATATTGCAGCAAAATATACTCATTTCCTGAACGGCTTTCTGAGATTCACCAATCACTTATCAAAATCAGAATGTCCATTAGTTACATCTTTACCATGCTCATCTGTTCTAGAAAAGCACAAAATACATCACACTTTATATTTATAAAGAAGATAGTAGTTACTAAAGGGTATCAGGAAGAGGAACTCACCCCGTTTTGAGTATTGCAGTGGCGTGTGCCAATGATGCATCCTGCTTCCTCAATCATCTTCAGGATAGTGCCACCATGAACATTACCAACAATGTTGGCATCATCAGGACGCATGATCCTGAAAGATTTATAAAAAATGTTTTTTTTTCATAAATGTGTTTTTCACATATAATTTTTGGCTTCTAAGAGATGTATTTATTGATGTCCATATTCAGTATTGACCAACATGTAGATGTATACTTTTGAATAAATTACTGTAACAATTCAAGTGCTCACAAATTTTATCCATTGAAAATATTAATATGACAATATTATTAAATTACATTATCTTTTAATATATCTTCTGCTGCACACATGGAGGCAGGGCTTTGAAATACATAGACCACACTGACTCAATCCCCAGGCTTCAAGACTTGAATGATTCATACGACTACAACCATTACTATAGTCAATAATTATAGTTCCCATCCCTATTGTCTAGCCGTATTGAACCATCACTCATTTTCTGTCTTCTGCATTCCAAACAGTTTGTCAGTCGGAGATGCAACATTTGATCCTATATATTTTATATATTCTTAGAGGGATTATACTTAAACTACTCTGAAAATGGACTATCACCTACAGTAGGCGGTGTATTGGTGTCATAATAAAAGACATACATCCAAGTACAAATGACACTACAAATGACAACATACAGTGAAACAAAAAAAGACGTGATAACATCAACAACCAGTTTGGGAAGATATTCTGCCAAGTCATGTTATACCAAAACATACCCTATCACTAAACTTCTTATAAACCTCCATGAAACAACAAACTAAAGTTAGGACAAGTTCACTTAATTGTTTTGTTGAACATAAAAATCCATGTCAAACACAATATTACAAACACACAAAGCTGAAAATCTGGAAGAACATGACGGTGTCTATGTCTGGATTAATATGAAAAAGTGTGTGTTTAGAAGAGTATAATGATGTGTATGTTAGTCAACTCTACCTGCTGAGCTCATAAAGAGAAGCCATGACTTAAAAATTAGACGAGAGAGTCTTGAGAAGTTCCCAACACAACAGTGACTTTCAGCGATAGTAACATCCTCTCTTTCATTTCCTCCATCACATCAACTCATTCATGACATCATCTCCACACTGACTCAGACTCCACCCACCACCTTCATTCAAATTCTGTGCATCTTCAATCAATTCACTAGCAATGACACATTCACAATTTTGTCCTGGATATTACAGTGCAAGGCTCTAGAACACACTAGATGTTAAATAAAATAAATATAACTATTATACGAGTTCTAAACCTGTTACCCAACATTTTTCAACTGCTAGTTAGGATTCTGTATTTTGACACTGTAGTAAAATAAAAACGATGACACATTCTATAATTATGTGCAAAGCTCAGTCTACATTTACACTAAAATATATTACTAGGTACAATAATTATTTATTCTGATTTTTATTTATAATAATTCATAACGTTGTACACTCTGTTGTACAAAAGTAATAAATACAAATCATTGCATTAAGTGTTTTTACCATGGGTAAAAGGATTAAATGTTAAAGTAGTATGTTTCAATAGCACTTGACAGACATGAAAAAATCCAAAATAGCCAAATGTGGCAAAGTGGAGGACATTTAAAAATAAATATATAATACCCCCAAGGGGACCAGAGATCCTATATTTAATGCTTGACTACGCCACCTGGAATACACCAGGAAAATAACAGCTCTATACCAGGGCACACAGGTTCGTTGCTAAATGCGGGGATGAGCAAGGATGTGTGGACTAAAATACACAAACAACAAGTCACTTTATTAAAATACAAAAAAACAGTCTCACTAGTAAACAGTACCAAATAACATTTACTAACGACACAAATAACATTTACTAAAGACACAAAGAGGAAGATGGCCAGCAGAGACACTTTGGATTTCCACCCCACACTCAAATCCAACACACACACAAGTGATAAAGTATTAAACGCACTACGTGCAAATACACAAAATCAAATTATAACCACGGCCAACCCCTCCCGTTCAGCAATCCAATGAAACAATGGGAAGAAAATACACGAACTACTGACATACAAAAGATTCTACACTTGTAAAACTAAAGTACACATTCATAAACCAAAATAACAAATACATTTTCCCCGGCATCAAAATGAACTCAAGTTTAGACAAAACTCAAAACAATAAAAATAAAGCAAGTTACGCCAACAAGAGACATTCAATTGAGACCCAGGCAAAGCCGCAGTGCAGTCACATTGGTAGGTTTGAATCCCGCCCTCAAATAAATCACAGGAACCCTTGGACATTGTCGCAGCACAGGAGGTTTGCAGCACTGTACTACACATCGTCACTCGCCTTATGAGAATGCAGCCGCTTACGAGACAACACGCTGGCAGCTATTGCAAGAGCCCCTGCATCAAACTCTCCATTGCTCAAACATGAAGTTTACAATGGGCAGGACCCATAGTGACGCAAGTAATTAAGTATTTTTCAAGTTCTTTACACACATGAGCAAATACCACCATGATGAAAAAATACTTTACAATTTAGAAAATTTAATTATTTTTGTTTGCACTGAAGTAAAAAGATGCTTAACTCAATTGTGACGTGTCACAATGCAAAAAAATAAAATAAAATAAAAAAATAAAATAAAGGTCTAACAATTGGCTTCCTTTTCTTTAGGAAAAATATTATTTATTTTTGATTTTGGGGATAGATGTGATCTGAATACATTCTCGACAGGTACGGGTAACCCAATAAGACAGCAGACATGGAAAATGTAGTGAAAAAGACCCACTTTTAATATTTTGCTTACTACAATATTTAATGTGTTCATGCCAACCATCCAAACAACAGGTACAGGATTTCCCAAAGTAACCACAATGAGAAAGTTCAGATTTCTGTCGACTGATTGATCAAACCACAGTTTATCATAAACAGGAAAAATTAGATCTATTGTTCCTTCACCCATTGATTACACTCAACTTTACCAGAAATGTTGCACTTTTGGATATTGAGAACTTGTACAAATGTAATGAAAAGCATCAGAGTATCAAGGATTGAGTTATTTTGGTGTCATGCTGTCATGTCTATACCGTCAACTGTCTTAACTATATTGGTAACATCGC
This sequence comes from Chrosomus eos, assembly GCA_036326025.1. NCBI lineage: Eukaryota > Metazoa > Chordata > Actinopteri > Cypriniformes > Leuciscidae > Chrosomus > Chrosomus eos. The sequence continues at coordinate 9,421,886 of CM070836.1, read as the reverse complement.
ACTCAAAAACTTTTTGTGCATTACTTTAGTATCTAAAATAGCTCAAAGGAGACAGTATATAACATGTCATTTGGTTCCAGTTGTTTTTCCCCATCACTGATACTTTAATTGTGTTATGCGAAACAAAAAGCAAAACAGCAAATATCCTACCTTGGAATATGAGGATAATGACAAAAGCGTCTGATCTCTCTCAGAAACAAAATGCCAGGCTCAATAAAATGTAGCATATTGCCTTTTTTACACAGTAACAAAATTACCTGATTTGTTAAGCACTAACAAAATGGATCTAACCAAACTAAGTGATTCACCCTGGCTGCTAAGTAAATTTGGTCACCTCTGAGTAAATGTGGTCTCTGCGCAACATTTGCATGTGACTATAATGTGTTTGGTTATACTGACGATGTGTTATAGCAAAATGCAATGTGAAGGAAAATGAACTACATTATAACTATATAAACCATATGTCACACACAACTATGATAAACTTAGTAATAAGGAAATATAAATTAAAATACATATTTTTAGGAAAACATAACGGGGGGGGGGGGGGGTAGTTCAGTCCGACAAAGTGTTTACATGCTCTCCATCGGATTAGAAAGGAAATAAACCACCCCTTTCAATCTGATCGAATTTAATTTGGAACGAGCTCAATTGGATCGATTAAGGTAGGCCTACATGAAGGCTTTTCAGTACGATTGAGCCATCAATCCGATTAGGCTACAATCAAATTTAGGGTCCATGTAAACACAGCCAAGCAAGATATTTTCTGCATGCTGTGTAAATTAATTTATGTCCATCATATTATTTAATCTCTTGATCTTCAGCAGAAAAGAAAAAATAATTTTGATGATTCTCTCGCAAGAAGTGAATTGCAGTTTTTTGTGTTTCAAAGCATGTGATAGGCTGTTCGCTACCGAAGTCACACTTTCATGTGCACATGCTCCATGACCTCAGGATCAAAGCCTGAATTGACAAAGAAAGTTGATGATCAGTGTTATGGTACAAAGCATTATTGAATTGGTTTGGTTTTGTCAACTAAAAACTTTTGTCTGGTTTTGAAACTAATCCTGTATGTTTGTTCAACTGGTATAGAGCCCAGTTTGAGCATCCGTAAAAACCAATGACATTTGTACGCATCACTCAAGTGCGATTCAGCTTCTGTTTATGTTTGCTGGTCAATGCTTATATGAGAGTAAAAACCTAAATTCAATCCGGTCATCAAAGCGATTGTCTCTTAAGATATTTTGGACTAAACTGCTCTAGATAGTTGTATGGACTGTCAAAGGAGGTTTTGTGAAGTCTGTATCCTCATATGTTTCCTATGGACTGTCTAATTCTAAACATACCTGTAACATTCCTACTTAAATGTATGGGGAACAGGGGGAACAGACTTCGACATAAGAGAGGGACAGATGAACAAAAGTCTTATGGGTTTGGAACAACAGGGTGTCATTGAAGACCTTTTTTTTTCATTTTTGGGTGAACTTACCCTTTAATGCACCAGTATTATGAAACATCCAGCCATAGAAGTCTAACTATGTTCTCATCGTGAAATGCAATCAAAAGCAAAAACTATTTACACTGACAATCTGGAAGGATAAAACTTGCTTATTGCTGCACTCTGTAAATACAAATAAATACAAAATTATCCTTGAGTCTAAACTTTCTTTCACCACATAAGCATATGGGAAAACATGGTAGTTCAAATGATTAATCAAACTCAGCTAGACAACTATTTGTGTAAGATTTGACGAAGTGAAAAGAATTACTGGTCAAAATATCTTCTATTCTAAATATCTGTACAGTTGTACTATGCGAAACTTAACAATTCAATGACTATTAAAGTATCAGTGTCATTGTTACTGTCCAGACCACTGCAGCAACACTAGCCTACAGTGTTGTTGTTGTTGTCACATGATACCTGTTCCTTTTCTCAGCGTTGATCAGGATTAACCAATCACAGTCGTTTGGATTAAAGTTATGTTATAGAGATTTCCAACGCGGATTTTCATCTGCAAGTAAAGTTTGGAATAAACCGAGTTGTACGATTATACGTTTTAGCATTCGCATGTTTCCAGTGCGACAAAAAAAACTACCGGAGAACAAACCTCGATGTAGAATTCGGCTTTCTGGCCCCCAGTTTTGTTTCCACAGGTGCTGGAGTTGTTTGTGTCTCATAGCACCATTAGCTAGTAACATGTTTAGCAAATTCACACAAACTCCCGTATATGCGAGCGTGACAACAAATACCGACACACACCGTCAAAATCTCATAAAATTTGCACATGGCTGCAGGCTGCACCACTTACAAACACGAGAGGGCAGTCGCGCTTGAGCATTAAATGACACGCGAAAGTAATGGCTATCCACAGACAAGCTTTTAAAACATTTAATCATGATTATGAAACAAAGGGATAAACACACACGCGCCAACATTTATGCTAAGAAAATATCCCGCATAACAGCCCTTTCGATTTAATTTCTACTTTCTATTCACCGGTTTATTTCATGACCCGCTTCTCTAGAACTATCATCGTAGCTTAATTTAATAAGCCACGCTATTTAGGTTCCGTAGCTATATCTTGAAAATAAATTATCTTTCTTGACCACCTAACCTTGGGCTTCAGTCAGGGCTCTAACTTACGTCAGCATCACTGTTGAGGTCATCACATGCGACATACGATGTTCCTGGCATGAAACGGTGTGAGGAAAAAAATGCTCCAGCATCCGATGTTTTCAGTCATATGCAATAAACAAAAGTAACGTCCTCGTATTTCGTTCTCTGTAAAACGTGTTAATGTTAGTGATCTCCGAAAAGGATCTTATTCTATTTGTGGAGCAGGCGGATTATTGGGCCGCTTTATCGGACGTAAAATTGTGATCCATTAATTGCCACTAAAGGTTAGAGCTACATAAAAGAGTCTTACCTGCATATCTGGATGGATGATGTCGCTTGTGCATTTAAAATAGACATTATATGAGCTTGCGTCGAGGCTCGTCTTTAACCTCGATTCCGTGTTTCGTAATGAAATAGACTGAGTCAGGCGGAGCAAGAGCTGCAGGTTTGAAGGGTAAATCGATTGGCCAGCTTCTTCCACTGCAGTGGTAGCCTATAAGACATGATGGAAATCAAACTGTTGTTGGTCATTTATCTTAAGTACGGGGCGCGAATCGTTTATCGATTCAAAACTGTTTTAGAAAGTTTATTACTTTCGTTATGCGGAAGTAGATTACACGTGGAGATAGGATAGCTTATACTGTCCCTGTTGTTGTCTATAAAGCAAATAAACGTTTTTAAATAAAAAAAATCAACCGTTTATACATTCTAGACTTTAGGTTTCCCAATATGTTTATACATTTTTTAAATTGGTATCAATATTTGACGTTTTACACATCCTCGATCGTTTCTTATTTTTCACAGTTGAAACCACCGAAAGGTGGCAGCAGAGACCAGGTTTTCCTGCAAGCGTTCATAAAGAGGACGCTGTTAGCAGCAGCTGTGACTGATTGTTTGCATTTCTTTATTTAGCCAACCCGATCTCACGAAATGCTTCTCTATAGCACGCTTCTATTAATCGTGCAATTTATACGCGAATTCGTTTTTAGGTGCATATAATATACGCACTGTAAACTCCTTGGGTAGGATTAGTGGTGTGGGGTACGGGTCACCGTGATTTTGTATAAGACTGGATCGACATATTTTGTTGATCCTGGAATAGCATTCCTGTCCCAAGATTTAGTCCTTACCCTATCCCTACCCCTAAACCTAACCCTACCCATAACTTTTCCCTAAAATCAGAGGGAAATGATAGGTGAATAACACTGATGTTGAAGCACCTACCTGGTTCTAAGCCTAAACTTGACAAACTGTAAATTTGTCCCTCAAATCTGATTGGTTGATCTGAAAGTTGTTCCAGGATCAACAAAGATGTTGACCCAGGAACATGTGGTAGCCTTGGTGAAATCACATTCACCGTGGGGGACGTGCGTAGCCTATTACACGCCATAAAGTGCGTATTCAAAAACTAATTTTCGCGTATGAACTGCACGAAATACAATGCATGCTAGAGACGCATTTCATGATCAGGACAGGCTGATTTAGCCGACGCTTTTTCGTACTTCATGGTTCATTCAATGTAGCGTAATGGTTTTATCAGTTGGCCTAATCTCTGATATGTGATTATAAACATTGTCTTCATTTGCGCGCCCAAATCATGTCATTGTCATTTTTGATAGTGAGTCCGTGCTTCTCCTTTGTTGACTAGCTCTGTTTGTGCTCTTAAACCCATTTTTATTTTACTTTAGCTATTTGTTAAGAAATAATTATGCAAGGGAAACCAGCTGTGTATGCTCCAATTTTTATTATAAAGTGTGTAACACAACAAATGTATTTACAAGTAGGCTAGTCTAATAGCACATCCCCCAAAAAAGAGATTTCAGTGAACAACACAGAGTGCTTACAATTAAATAATCCGCACCAACTCAGGACACTGAAGTGTGAGGTGCAAATATTTTACGATTAATAACCCTTGGGGTTTTACAAGGCGTTTTCAAGAGCCACCGACGATTTAACCCGCAATGGGGAATAAATCTAACCACGTTATGTACAGGTCACGCGCAGGATCTTTATGAAAACAAAACTATTTGAACGGGTCTGTTCCATTACTATACACTGGACTGGGGAAAAAAACAAGTATACAATACTTATATGTCATTTGATGACTCATATTCATCAAGTAGCCTACATTTTAAAAGAGACATAGGTTGCAGATATGTACAATTCTGAAACCCTTGAATTATAAGATCATAACAGTCATTTGTATGGTAGCCTAGATCTACCAAGGTCTCCAGACCTCAGCATCGGTGATCAGTGGCACAGGCTGTTGACTGAGAATAGCAGCGTTGCAGCGTTTTTTGGGGTTTACGATTCTTAAGCTGCTAGATTTCAAATTTAGAAGTTTTTGCTGGATTTGTGACATCATTTTGGAGCTCTGTGCACAGCAGTTCTGGCAGGCTGGTGTCTTGGGCATCGTTGAACGCTGGATGAACTCGTCAATGCGATGGCGCGTTTCTGTGTCGAGGTTGGTTTGCGGTAGGCGAGCTGAAACGCGCTGTATGCAGGTTGTGTACCCCTCTTTAAAACTAACGGCACCATCTGTAAGCAAACAATAAATAGGCATACAGTTTAGTTTACCTTGAAACTATTTTATATCAGACAAACATAATATGAGTTTAAATGGAAAAGATAGCCAATCTGAGGAAAACTGACCTTTAGTCGGAGTGGATTGAATATCAGTAAGGAATCGAACGGTCATCTCCAAAATATCAGCTTTCTCCAGTTTAGAATAACGGCAATTCTGAAATAGAGAACAGGCAACGTTAATAAACAGAAAAACGTAACACATCAGCACTTTACGTTGAAGACAGACTATCCAACTATAATTTGTTTAGCATATGCGTAAACAAAACTTACATCCTTGCCTGTGAGCGGGAGAATGAGCGCTTTTAATCGGTCGAGACTCTCGTTGATGCGCGCTCGTCGTTTCTTTTCCAGTAAGGGTTTTAAGGTTTTTCTCAGTTCGTTTGCCTCCTTCCTCATGGCCACGGTGCGGGGTGCATAAGACAGAGCAGATACAGCAGTGGCGTTGGGAGTCATGTTGAGGTTGCTGTGGGAAGATCGTATGCTGGATCGAGGACCCGCGCGGGGTTTATATTCCTGACCGGCGCGTCATGGGAACGCCCCCACGCCTCAGACAACTCCTCTGATCAAATAACTTTTATAGACTGTTGAACAAAAGGACGCGTCTGTAGCGTGTATAAATTATATTCCACTCTTAATCTCTGTTTGAAAATCAAAATGTATAAACCAACATATATTGGTTTATATCAGATATAGTCTACCCCGCTGTTATTTAATTTTTGCTCGTTCCTCCATCATGTTATATTTAGGCTGAGACATTTGACATGTTTGCTATTATATATTTAAACTACCTTAGTTTATTTATATTTATTATTTGACCAATTTACCCAATCTTTCAACTTGTTAATGCGTCCTTTACGCGTCTTTTTCGCTGTTGTAACGGAATAAAAGAATGAAACTGTTTAGGAACAATTTATATCTATTATTTAACGTTATATCTTATTGACAATACTTTTTCTATTGTTCTTTCACATAGATGCTTGCGAAAAAAACATGTTAATGAGAAGAAGAGGGAAGCTGGTGACGCGTAAAGACACGGGATTGGGATCCAGTTTAGGGCGGGATAAGCATTCATAATTTAAATAAAACAGACAGATTCCCAAGCCACGCCGTTTAAACATAACATCTGTCTGTAAATTGTTATAAACAATAGCTTCTCTCTCTCTCTCTCTCTCTCTTATGATGACGTGGGTCTTACACCTGTAGCTATACCGCTGGCGTTCATGGGGAGGGGTTGAGCGCACGTGTCCCCCAGCAGACCGCTAAGTTGCCATGCAAACCAATATGTGATCACTACATTCAACAAACATTGATTTAGCGTATAGTGCTTGTTTTCAAGCATATAATCCACGTACATTTGTTTGTTTTAAATTGTAATAGGGGACTATGCAAATAGCAATGTTTGCGTACGCACGCCCGTTGTATGTTATACTTTCTTTAGACTATAAAGACTATATTAGACTTTAGACTTTTTTTTATCTGCATGAAAACCAAAAAGACGTTTAATCCATGATCGGGCTGTCAAATATTTTCAGCTAGGGGACCTTGGAGCCCCATGGGATCCACGCGTCCTGCACGCGTAATGTAGAGGTCTCCAGATGGCCGCCCCTCAACAAACTCCCCTTTTAATGATGGTGTAACTTGTGCCCCTCATCTTTCTGAAGTTCCAGTCTTTCGTTGTTTTCTAAAAACAGTTTTTGGCGTCGTTGGCCCATCTGCATGCACGTCAATGGTTTTGGATTACAAATGATCAAACAAAAGAAGCGTTATTCGTTTATTTTGCGCGCAGACCTGTCGCTGTTTTTTCCATATCCTTTCGGTGAATATGAAAAGCGCCATTCATAGGCTATTCTTCTGATTGAAACGCGTTTTCTAGCATCATTTATACCAGATATAGCCATTTTATTATATTCAAACTTTATGCATAACGTATTCAAAATACGACTAGGCTACATTTAAAGGGAAAAAAGAAACGGAGGCTGCGAAGCCTACCCATGTCAACAGATTTAATCTAATTTAAGCTAGTGATATGCAGTTTCTGTAGTGTGACATTTGATTTATTTTAGCTTTCGTTTTATTCTCTTTACACGTGTAGGTAGCTATGTGTTTGTAATAATAAAATGAACACAAGGGAGCGTCAGAGTTGTGATGTCTCTTTTGGGAATCAGTAAGTGCCCTGCACGCGCCCCGTTCCCCCAAGGGTCTTTTAGGGAGCGTGTCAGCCAATGTTTCACTTAAGATGCGTTCAGTTACAAGTCTTTTTGTTCCTTTTTTGTATTTTAGCGTGGGTGCCCCATCTGTGGCATCATAGCGTAGTACTCACACAGAGACCTTTTGTCTAAACTCATTCCAGTACGTGGGAACAAGGTAGTTTTAAGGAGCAAAATCCAGTAAGATGAGCTGCACAAGCTGCACAAAACCCCATGTCGAAAACCATTTGAATATACGAGTGGGGGAGGTTACTAATGACAGTTAACGGTATTTAGCATGTTAAGACACTCTTCTTATTTGTTAGTTGGTCTGTCTGTGTCAGATCGTCTGCCATAGATCTGAAGATAAATGCTCACTGAAATAGTATAGTATGTTGCCTTATTCAGAATAATATATGCTGTTAACATTTGAATGCTGCTTTTATATTGAAAAATATGTTTAGGCTTCTCATTAGAATTTGGTTCTGTGGTTGTGCTCTATTTCAATTCAACATAGCCTTTTTACGCTGTCATACTAATCATATACTCGTTCTTATGGGAAAACATTCATATGTGGACAACCTCTTCTGATAAATGGTTTTCAGTATTTAGTTTTTCTTTTGAGGACAAATCTTAATGCTGTACCCAACACGCTCTCGTTCCCAACCAGCATCCATATGTGACGAGTTGCGAGTGAGAACATTAAGCAACATCATAGAACGACATTATAGAGAATTGTGATTACTTAATATTACTCAGTAATTACAGTGTAACAAAGACATCTTAAAATAAAGTAACCCATAATTATTTATAATGTCACTGTATTTAGCATTACGATAATTAAGATTAATTAATTATGATGTTTTACCAGCAATTGCTGGAATAGCAAAATCTGTTCATTAGAAGGGGGTGTCCACATATCAATTTACATTTAAAGCTGAGAGCAGTATTTATCAGGGTTCAAGTGGTTTAAGGCATTTAAGCACGTGCGTAAAATGTTTAACTTAGCAAGCATGTAAACACATAAATTTTGTCCAGGCATAAATAATGTATGTTGGATTGATTTTATAAGGAAGTTCATCCTGATATTGAAAGATTATTTTATCCTTTGGTGAACAAACATGCACCTATGAAAATAATTACAGTGAAGAATGTTAGGGAACCATGGATTGCTAATGAGTTGAAAAACATTATGTTTGAGAGAGATGTGGGAACAGCAAACAGAACTGGGAACTAGGAGGATTTGGACGTCTATTGCAAATTAAGGAATCAAGTAACTACAATTAAAGGTGCTATATGTAGCTTTTCTTCTAAAATGAATCCTTTTTTTTTTGCCTGTGTGTGAAGGGGTTGTAATCACACATTACAATGATCCACTTGTCGGTTTTTGCTATTACCTCTGAAGGCCAGTATTCATATGTGAAGTCTCGGGGTCGGATTTACCGCGAAATCCATCGGATGTGACGTGCATGCGCGTCACTTATTATTATTATTTTATGTACTAGATCTGTCTAACATTACTCATCCCACTACTATCATAATGTTTATTTCCAGACACGTTCAGTACAGTGATGTTACTTCCTACTGTCTTATTGCACTGACATTGTTCAGTCTAGTTCACCGTTTTCGTTATCATATTATACATTCACCTATGTTGACATTGCTGATTGTGAAAGATACACGAATAGTTAGTGAAATGCCTTATGCTAGATAACATCAAATGTCGGTTAAATGCAGTCAATGTTACGTTATCATGGTACGAGCATGGAGCTTTAGTTCAACGTCAAGCTGATAAAAGTAGCCTATTATTGTAAAGTTGCAGTGGGAGTTTACATGAGTTTCCAGCATGTTGTGTGATGCTTTCGCCGTTGCGTTGAAAGTCTCCGTGTGGCCGGTAGTGAATGCTCGCTCTTGAGATTGAGCACGCACAGGAGCACAAGCGCTCTTGTTGCAATCTGAAACATCACCGCTAGAGGCCGCTAAAAAATACATATAGCACCTTTAATAGGAAAAAGAAAAGAATGTTTAAAAAAATTAAAATAAGTGAATGTGAATGATTGTAAAACAAATTGTGGAGTACACTCAATGAAATAATGGATAGGAAATCTATTAAAAAATTCCTTATTTTATTGATACAGGTGACTCATTTTTAACTATTTTGAAACCATATGAAATTGGACATTATTTTAATGATTTTTTTCATAAATAAAGTTGATAAATTAAGAGAAGAAATGTTGTTTGGGATAACCAGTTTTCCACATATCAGTGTCAATTTAATATCAGTGTTGAAAAAGGGATTTTTCTTTTAGCTTGGAAAGAAAGATGCAAAGGTTATTCAAAAAATGCAGTTATAATAGTCGACTAATACGTTTGCTACAGGTCTATTGACTATTGAAAATTATAGTTTGTGAGCAAACTCAGTTATTCTTTAAGGAGAACAATTTGCTCTCTAATTTTCAGCATGCATATTGAGAGAGCACAGATTGATGACAATAACTTAGTAGGAGCCGTATTGTTAGATTTTAGCTCAGCTTTTGATGTACTGGATCATAAATTATTGCTGAATAAACTGAAATGTAACAAATTTACTTCTCATAATGTACATTGGTTTAAAAGTTAACTGTCTAATGGGACAATGTGTATTTTATAATGGAGGTTATTCAGATGTGAAAGAGTTGCAATCAAGGAAGTTGTTTAAGACCAATGATCTTCCTCTTGTTTTAAAGTGTGCATGGACAGTCATGAATGCAGATGATAAAACATTATATTTACCTGCAACATCAATTAAGCAGTTGTCTACTGCTTTGGATGAGGAAATACAATTGGTATGGAATAATTGGTTCTAAACTAGACTAACTGGATAAAAACCAAAAGCATTGTGTTTGCCTCAAATTGCATCAAAAGTAAAATTTGTCTGCAAAGAGTGTGCCTATTGAACAAGTAGAGGAAAAAAGACTTTGTGGAGTTATATTAGACAGTAGGCTGAAGTGGTCAAAACAGATAGAACATATGGTAACAGGTATGGGAAGAGGTTTGTCTGTTATTAAGAGATGTGTAAACTGTTTACCACAACACTGTATTTGTAAAATTGTGCAAACAAAGGTTCTTGCTTAGATTATTGCCCAGTGGTGTGGTCGAGTGCATTAAGTAAAGACAAAAAAGTAACCAATTGAAAAATTAAAATTAGTCCAGAACAGAGCGACACGAATCACTTTAAACTTTAAACTGAAATAAAATAAGAATGCACTGGTGAAGGATTGTCTCTCTGCTTTGTTTTATAAGAAATATTTCTGCGTCTAGAGTTCCTAATGTCCTGTACTCTTAACTTTTATATAGTAGTACTAGTCATAATTTTAACACCAGGCATGCATAAAAGGGAGGTTTTCTGTTTCGAAAACCACTGCAAAAAAATGGACTGTAATGTATAGAGGAATGAAAATATGGAATGATTTACCATTGATATATTTTTTTTTAACAAAAAATGGTTTAAAAAAATATTTTAAGGAACATTTAATGGCACAATATATAATAAATTGTTGATTTTGATATTTGGACCTTTGGACGTGAACAGTCTCTGGCTCGGCGGGCATGACGTGAACAGTCTCTGGCTCGGCGGGCGTGACGTGACCAGTCTCTGGCTTGGCGGGCGTGGTGCCCTCACACAAAATCCAAATGCCCTGCTACAGATGCTGTGTGTCACAACTGTGGAAAAACGGGACATTATGGCAAAGTGGGCAGAACCAGTGCAAAATCTCTGAATGCTGTCACTACAGAAGAAGAAGGGAGCCGTGGATGTGGTAAAAGACCCGTAGACATATTTAATGCTCAGCTACAAGTGAGACACAAAAAAAGTGTGCTTTAAAATTGACACTGGTGCTGATGTCGTCACCGCCCTGCCAGCCGAGGTGTACTATGTCATTACAGGGGGACAGTGTCAACACGCCCATTGTTTGGGCCAGGTGGCAATGTACTCTCTGTCCTAGGTGTAGCCAGAGAAACACTGCGTAGAGGCACAAAGACAGCCACAGAGGACATTTATATTGTAAAAGACCTGCACACTGCACTTCTAGGAAAGCCTGCCATAAAACAGCTTCAGCTTGTGTGCAGGGTTGACAGCATCACCATGGAATCTCTGAAACAACAGTATCCGAAGCTGTGCAGCTGCTTGGGTCTTGTACGGAGGCCATACTCAGTTAAATTAAAGGCTGTGCCCTTCTCTCTTCACGCTCCACGCAGAGTCCCTCTGCTGCTAATGGGAAAAGTGAAGGAAGCGATAGACCGTATGGAGAAGATGGCCGTTATGACTAAGATTGAGGAGCCGACTGATTGGTGCGCCGGTATGGTGGTGGTGCCGAAAAAAGCAGGTACTGTCCGCATTTGTGTGGATTTCACAAGGATGAATGAATCATTATTCAGAGAAAAGTTTATCCTGCCTTCTGTCGAGCACACTCTGGGCATGCTAGCTGGCGCAACAGTATTCAGTAAATTAGACGCCAATATGGGCTTTTGGCAAGTACCGTTGACAAAAGAGTGCCAAATACACTACCTTCATCACGCCTTTTGGGCGCTACTATTTTAACCGGCTACCCTTTGGCATTCAGCCCCAGAGCACTTTCAAAGGATGATGATGATAAAAGTGACCGATGGCCTAGAGGGGGTACTGTGTCACATGGATGACATCCTGGTCTGGGGACAGATGCAAGACGAGCAGGACGAGCATGATTCGCGGCTACATGTGGTGCTAGAGAAGGCACAAAAGGCCGGCATTACGCTCAACATGTACAAATATGAGCTTGCACGCCATACAGTCAGATTCCTAGGTCATGTGATTTCAGTAGTTGGAGTGAAGCCAGATCCGGAGAGGACGGGAGCTTTGCAAGAGATGGACTCACCCAAAAATGTCAGCGAACTCAGGAGTTTTCTGGGCATGGTCAATCAGCTGGGCCGCTTCTTGCCTAACCTGGCTGAAAAAGACAAAGTGCTAAGAGACCTGCTGTCCAAGAAGAACCACTGGTACTGGGGGACGGAGCAGCAGGTCGCCTTTGAGCAGTTAAAAACAGAGCTGTCATCCACACCAGTGCTCACACTATACAACCCAAACAATGCACTAAAAATCTCTGCTGACGCCTCTTTCTTTGGCCTAGGTGCAGTCATGCTGCAGAAGAATGATGCCAGGTGGTCACCTGTGGCATATGTGTCCAGGTCAATGACACTGACAGAGCAGCGCTATGCTCTAGTAGAGAAGGAGACATTAGCTGCAACGTGAGCTTGTGAAAGGTTCAGCTGTTTTATCCTGGGAAGACCATTCGAGCTGGAATCTGACCATAAGCCGTTGGTGAGTTTGCTGGGCGGGAAGGCTCTGGATGACCTCCCACCAAGAATCCAAAGACAAGACAAGAAAGGCAAAAGCCTGTAGACAGCCGACACATTATCTCATGCTCCCATAAGAACCACAGGAGCACACACAGATACAAGCCTACTAGAGGACACCAACATCTATGTAGACTCTGTCATCGGCAACATTCCTGCCAGTGGAGATTATCTGAGCAGCATATGTGAGCACCTGAAGGCAGACGGCACATGCTCTGCACTGATGAAGTACTACACAGGCAGCTGGCCTAACAAAAGCCAACTGTGGGGAGAGCTGAGACATTACTGACCCGAGAGAACAGTGCTGACTGTGCATGATGGACTGCTGCTGCGGGGCACAAGGCTCGTCATCCCATTCGCCTTACAAGGTGATGTGCTACAGAGACTACATGAGGGACACCCTGACAAAGTGCTGGGGCTGGGCCAAACAGACGGTATGGTGGCCAGGGTTCAGCAGCCAGCTGAATGACATGGTACTGAAATGTAGAACCCACATTTAACAGAGAAAGACCATCAAAGAGCCGCTGATGCCGACGGAGATGCCAGACAGGCCGTGGCAAACGTTGGGAGCGGACCTGTTCACGCTGAAAGGCAAGACCTACCTACTAGTAGTAGATTACTTCTCAAGGTATGTGTAAATTGCGCTGCTGTCACCCACAAGGTCCATAAATGTGGTGGTGCACCTGAAATCCATGTTTTCTCGACATGGAATTTGTGAAGTTCTTAAAAGTGACAATGGGCCCCAGTTCTCTGGTAGCCATTTTAAAGCCTTTGCAGCAGAGTATGGCTTTGTACACATAACAAGTAGCCCCAAGTTTCCCCAGAGCAATGGGGAGGCTGAACAAACAGTGAAAAACCTTCTAACAAAGGCATCAGACCCATATCTAGCATTGCTGGCTTACATAGCAACCCCTCTACAGAACGGCTATAGTCCAGCGGAGCTGTTGATGGGGCGCTGCCTCCGCACTACAGTTCCTGTCCTTCCAACCCTGCTGACTGCAGTTTTACCTGACTACAACGTGATGGAGGCCAAAGAAAGGGAGAAGAGGGGGAACGGCGCAAAAACGCCGTTGAAATATATATATAAATATAAATATATATAAATTAACTAAATTAATGACTGAACCATCACTAAACTTAATTAAACTGGACTATGACGCTATTTTCTTCTAGAACTGCTGTACAGCCGAAAACAACTCTGTATTTTCCTGTTATCACTGTAAAGCTGCTTTGAAACAATTTGTATTGGAAAAAAATCGGTATTTGAATAAAGGTGACAGCTAATTTCAGGAGCAATTTAAATTTACAAAGAGAGAATTCATTTTCAAAAGTGTTTTTTAAGATTAATGCATATGTAATGATGATTTATATTTCTTTATTTAGTTCTAAATTATTAATTTATGCTTTCATTCTTTTGATTATTCAAAACAATTAGGCTAGCTTTTATATGTTATTTGTTCTCATTTTTTCTCTCAAATCTTTCTCAAAAACATGAAAAAAGGTTTATCTTTAGCATGTAGGATAAACCTTTTTCCATGTTTTTGAGTACTGGGAGGTTGTGTGATGTAGTTTGCATTAAATTCAACCCTCCTCCATGCTTTTGACATGATGCTGTGTACTGGGTATCATTGCTGTGTATCATTGTTCTCTTTCATTCAACCCAAGCATTTCAGTAAGACAACCCCCTCTCTCAAGAGGATTAGCAACTACTTGCCATATGCAACAATACCCCCCCCCACACACACACACACACACACACACATACACACACACACACACACACAGCTAGGCCATTATTTCATTTTTAAATAAAAATCTATTTGATTTGAGTTATTAGAATCAATAATATATACAAAAAATGAAAAATACAGCGTTGCCTAGAGACAGGTTACCCTGGCACTGTATACTGAAAGCTACAATAAGAACAGACATTATCAAAATTTACATCATACTTAAACATCCACCCAAAAACATGAATATAAATGAATCACTAACACAACTTATCAAATAGCCAACTTTGACTTTCTAAAACCAACCGTATTTGACATACTCTTTATATTTAGAGGCAGCTTATTCCATTCCTGGGCCCCTGAGTATTCAAAAGACCTTCGACTGCACATCGTTTTAAAACGACATAATGTAATATCCATTAGACTCTGCCTGGTATTATAACAGTGTTTCTCACTTACCCTAGAAATACACATATTAAAATATGAAGGAGCTCTTTTATTAATTATCTTGTGTACCATCTATAATTTAAAGTGCACAACTCTGCTTTCTTTAGGTAACCACTTAAGACGTCTGAAATGGGAAGCAACAACATGTGTAAAGCTATTAAAACCTAAAACCAACCGTATCAATTTATTTTGAGATCTCTGTAACTTAACCAGCCAAAAACGAGACAAATCGGACATCCAAGAAATGCATGCATACTCCAGATGTCATAGCACTAAACATGATGCAAGTATTTTTAAATTTTGCTTATCCAAAAAACCAACACATCTGGCAAGAAATGTTGTCTTAGCATTAACCTTTTTATATGTCATCAGCATATAAAAACAAATTACAGTCACAAACAGCTTGCATGCCATTTATGTATAAGAAAAATAAAAGGGGACCTAGGACACTTCCCTGAGGAACTCCATTATTAATGATTGTCTCCTCAGAGAGTATCCCATCAATTTCTACCCTTTGAATTCTCCCAGTTAAATAAGATTTCGACCAGGCTATGACCTTGAAAAACCCATGACACTTAATGTATCTAGCAATATTGTATGGTTCAATGTGACGAAAGCTTTTTGAAGATCCATAAGTACCATTCCACACATTTTACCTCCATCAATCTGCTTTCTAATAAAGTCTGTTAAATAAACTAGCCAAAAACTAGTATTTCTAGTATTTCTAGAAATGTCATAGTATTTCTATCCATTGAAATACTATGCACTGCAATAAGTGATAACCTTATCAGTGTTTTACTTGATTTAACCAATAAAAATGAATTTGAATTTTGTTAGTGTAATTTATTGTATTTAGTTTGATTCAGCAATATTAAATAAAACCACTAATGAGTGTTCTGCTAGTGTTACTGCTGTTGTTTGGTTGGTTGCTATAGTGAAGCTAAAAGAGTCCACTCCTTTATTATTCTCTGGTCTCTGGATCAACGGCTTGGGTCCCGCCATATGAAAGTTTTTAAGATTTTGATTGCTTAATTTTGTTGTCCAACACATGACATTAATCAGTCTAACAACTTACAAAATAAGCCGGACCACTGTCCAAAATTTTCTTCAGTTTTCTGACAACTGTCACAAATCTCCTTAACAAAGCTGCATTATTTGATGCATCAGTCTTGCTTGTGGAACAAGCAGAGTGGGATGATTTATAGCCTTATGTTTAAAACAGGGTTAGGTGGTTATTCATAAGTGCGGGCAACAATATTTATAATGCTTGCCCAATCACTAATTAGGCCTACATTCATACAGTCATAACCAGAATCAGTGTTCAAAGTTGTGTTACTCAATGTCAGGTCTGATACATGGATGTACATAAAAACTTTGACAAAAAGCTCATTTGGGCTATGGCTCAAGTCATGGTTGAAATCATTCAGTTTGCTGAGGAGAGCTGTACTGGTAATTTTTTTATTATGTATTATTTTTATTTTATTTATTTAGATAATCTAGATGTCCCCAGGTGAACAATATACAACCCCAATTCCAGAAAAGTTTTGTAATTTTGTAAAAGGCAATAAAATTAAGAATCTGTCATTTGTTATGTCTCTTGAACCTTTATTTGATTGACAAAAGTACAAATAAAAAAATGGCAATGTTTTCACTGGCCAAATTCATTTTATTTTTGTAAATATGAAAATAAAATTGCTGCAACACACTCCAAAAAACATTTGGGACAGAGTCTAAATAAAAGTGAAAAGATTACAGAATATCCAAGTTAAAATGTTTTGAAACAGTCCACAATTAGCAGGTGCGTAGTAGGTAACAGAGGGTGTTGTGATTAAGTATAAAATGAACATTCACCAAAGGCTCAGCCTTTGCAATCAAAGATGGGTAATGGCTCACCACTTTGCCAAAATTCAAAAATCACATTTCTCAATGCAAGATTGCAAAGTATTTAGGCCTTTCACCATTTACATAACATTGTGAAAAGATTCAGGGAATCCAGAGAAATCTCAGTCTGTGTAGGGCAAGGCTAGACTGACTACGCCCTCGTATTTCCGCACAATTTTAATTTTCCTTCAGAAGTGAATGAAATTAAATGTACGAGAGTCTGGTGGGACCAGGCTAGGGCAAGGCAGGAACCTCTGTTGAATGTGTGATCTTCGAGCCCAGATGGCATTGCATGAGAAACGTCTCGGGTTACGACTGTAACCCTTGTTCCCCGAGAAGGGGAACGAGACTGCGTCATCGTTATGACACTTTGGGGAATGCCCCCAGCGTAGCGCATCTGAAGAATGAATGAAATCTGTCCAATCCTGATTGGTGCTGCGTCATGACGTAGTAGATGACGGCATACCCGGAAGATACACAGGGACGCCGGCAACAACACATATCAGCTCTTTTGCGATGAAGCAAGCGCTCTGCCCGTGATCGGTGTGATGACGAGACGCAGTCTCGTTCCCCTTCTCGGGGAACAAGGGTTACAGTCGTAACCCGAGACGTTCCCCATCGAGGGGAACTCAACTGCGTCATCGTTATGACACTTTGGGGAACGAGATACCCACTATGCCACACCGTAATCACGACCGCCCTAGTGTGAAGCTGGAAGACCAGGCACACTTAGGAGGCGAGCACTCTGGCGCCAGGCATCACGGGGAGTTGCAGACTGTAAAAACGGATGAAGGTGTGCGGGGTGGCCCACCCGACCGCCTCGCAGATCTCCTGAAGTGAGACGCCAGAAAGGAGGGCCACCGAGGAGGCCATGCTCCTGGTGGAATGCGCCCTCACGGCCATAGGTGAAGGCAAATTGCGCACCTGATAAGCCGTGGCTATAGTCCGGACAATCCAATTGCTGATTGTCTGTTTAGATGTTTAGACCAAAGCACACCAACAACTAGTCTGACTTCCTCCACTGAGAAGACTTCTCCAAGTAAACCCTTAGGGCTCTGACTGGGCAGAGCAGGTGAAGTCTCCCCTCTTCCGCCGTCCCATGAGGTGGAGGATGGAAGGCCTGAAGAACCACTTACCGTGCCGCACTAGACGGCACCTTGGGCACATGTCCCGGTCTAGGAGGCAAGATGGCCTTAACTCCGCCAGGGGCAAAGTCCAGGCAGGTTGGTGATATAGCCAAGGCCTGGAGATCCCCCACTCTCCTCAGAGAAGTGATGGCAAGGAGAAAAGCCACCTTGAAGGTCAGGTTCTTTGCCTCAGCCGACTCCAGTGGTTCAAAGGGGGCCTCAGCCAACCCTTCAAGAACCACCGCCAGGTCCCAAGTTGGAACTCTGGAGTGAGCCGCAGGCCTAATCCTCCGAGCACCACGGAGGAAACGTACAACCATAAGGTGTTTTCCCAAAGGCCCAGCACCTATAGGTGAGTGGAAAGCCGCAATGGCAGCCACATACACCTTAAGTGTGGATGGGGAAAGACCGGCGGAGAAACGATCTTGGAGGAACTCCAGCACTGAAGCCACTGGGCAGTAAACTGGGTCCACCTCACGCTCTCTACACCAAGTGGAAAACACATTCCACTTCAGGCTGTACAGTCTCCTGGTGGAAGGAGCCCTGGAGCTGAGTAGGGTCTCGACAACACCTACTGACAGGCCAGCCTCTAAGAACCGAGCCCCCTCAGGGGCCAGACCCAGAGGTTCCACAGCTCCGGCCGAGGGTGAAATATTGTGCCCCCTGCCTGAGACAGCAGATCCCTCCTCAGAGGGACCTGCCACGGGAGGCCGTCTAGCAGTGCTACAATGTCGGAGAACCATATCCGGGTCGGCCAGTGGGGTGCTACTAAAAGTAGGCTGATCCCCTCCCGACGGACCCGCTCCAAGACTCCCGGGAGCAGAGCGATCGGGGGAAATGTGTACAACACATGGCCTCCACCACCTCGGGGTGGAGTCGCCACTCCCCGGGCCTCAGCCCCTGCCTCGACAGGACGTCTGCCCCTTGATTTTGATCCCCGGGGACATACATCGCTCTGAGAGACGACAGTTTCCCCTGGGACCACAGAAGGATCTGGTGTGCCAGTCTGCATAGAGGGCGCGACCTCAGACCCCCCTGGTGATTCAGATACGCGACTACCGACATATTGTCCGAGCGTATCAGGACATGGTGGCCACGGAGGTCCGGGAAAAAACTCCTCAGAGCTTTGTAGACCGCCAGCATTTCCAGGCAATTGATGTGCCAGGAAGAATGCTGGGTCTCCCACAGACCTCTCGCAAAGCGGCCGTCCATGACCGCGCCCCAACCAGTGAGGGAGGCATCTGTTGAAACGGTCTTCCGGCAACATGATGCTCCCAGCACCGGTCCCTGGGACAGGAACCAAGGTTTCCTCCATATGACGAGAGAACGAAGGCATCTGCGCGTTACCCTGATCATACGGAACGGATTTCCCCTCGGGGAAAACCCCTTGGCTCTCAACCACCACTGTAGGGGTCTCATGTGTAGCAGGCCAAAAGGTATGACACTGGACGCTGCTGCCATGAGCCCCAGCAGTCTCTGAAACTGCTTCACAGTGAGGTTGTGGCCTAGCTTTGCTCTGGAGACCATCGCCCGTATGGACTCCACGCGTGCGGGAGACATTTGTGCCCGCATCGTCGTGGAGTCCCATATAACCCCCAGGAATGTAGTCCTCTGGGAGGGCGTCAACACACTCTTCTTTGTGTTGAGTCTCAGCCCCAGGCCCGAATGGAAGAACCCGATATTGGTAAGCTTCGCCCCCGAAAGCAAACCTCTGGAACCTCCTGTGAGATGGAAGGATGGAGACGTGAAAATAGGCGTCTTTTAGATCTATCATGACAAACCAATCCTCGGATTGGTTTTGACTCACGATAATATAAATAGTGAGCATCTTGAACCTGAACCTCCTCAGAGACCGGTTCAGATGCCAAAGATCTAAAAATGGACGCAGCCCTCCATCCTTCTTGGGAACTATGAAGTACCGGCTGTAGAACCCGGACTCCCTGACTGGTGGGGGAACATGCTCCATGGCCCCTTTTTCCAGCAGCGAGTGAACTTCCTGTTCCAACACCAGACTCTGCTCTGGGTGAACTGAAGTCCAGACCACTCCATTGAACTTTGGTGGGCGGACCTGGAACTGCAGTCTGTACCCGATTTCTACAGAGCGCAGGACCCATGGCGAAGTGTTTGCGAGGTTTTGCCATGCCTCTGCAAAATTCGCCAAGGGAACCAGCCCCTCGGGGCTGGTGTCCGGTGTTTTGTGCGAGTCCTTGACGGCACCCTGAAGCGGAGAACCGGCAGGGGAAGACCGACAACGAGTCACAGTGTGCGAACCTGAACACTGACTGACTGCAAGCCTTTGGGGCAGTGTGTGCTCGCTGGAAGCCAGCGTGTCCCGAAACGTCAGAGACGGCGGGATACTGACGCCAGCTTCCCGAGGGCCCAGCGAGAGATGGGACCGCAATCGCTGTCTCTCGGGGGCGGGCCCTTGGAGGTCTTGTAAAGTTAGGACCTCTTTTCCTTAGCCTTCCTGGACTGAAGGACGGTCCTCAGATCCGTCTTCTCAGGAGGCTCTGGGTAAGAGCACCGCCTAAAGTCCCAAGCTCAGTTTTTTTTTTTTTTTGAGGGGGACCTCTAGAAGCGATACTCTCCTTCAGATGGTAGGCTGAATTAATATTTAATTACTTAACTCCTCGGAATTAAATGCAGCCATAACACTGGATAAGTGAAACACGGTCTGAATGGTAGGCTGTAGGAAATAAATGCAGCCAAAAACACCAGAATACTGTTTTATATTTAATTATTCAATTCAATTCAATTCAATTCAAGTTTATTTGTATAGCGCTTTTCACAATACACATTGTCTCAAAGCAGCTTTACAGAAAGTGCATTTCAGAAATGTACAAAGAAAAATACAGTTAGTTAATCATGTATAAATTTAGGCATAACATATCGCCGGTGTTTAGTCGTCTCTTCACAGGCGTCGAGTCGTCTCTCCACAGGCGTTTAGTCGTCTCTCCACAGGTGTTGGGGCATCTGAAGTCTTCGTGAGAGGCTGGATACAAACTGGAGCTGACGAACGCTATTTACCTCGGGACTAGCGTCCCGAGATAACAGCAGAAAGACAGATGGGAAATAATTAGCATAGCTGATGTTCATAATATTAATGCATTCGAACTGATTCAGAAGTAGTATAAAAGGTAAGCATTAAGTGAATGCTTGGTTAAAGAGATGCGTCTTTAATCTAGTCTTAAACTGGGACAGCGAGTCTGAGTCTCGAACAATATCAGGAAGGCTATTCCAGAGTTTAGGAGATAAATGTGAGAACGCCCTCCCTCCTTTAGTAGACTTAGATATCCTAGGAACGACCAGAAGCCTCGAATTTTGTGATCTTAGAGAGCGCGATGGATTGTATGGCGATAGAAGGTCTGTTAAATACACAGGAGCTAAACCATTTAGAGCTTTATAAGTCAATAGTAATACTTTGTAATTGATACGGAACTTAATAGGTAACCAGTGTAGAGATGATAAAATTGGTGTTATATGATCATATTTTCTTGATCTAGTAAGAACTCTAGCGGCTGCATTTTGCACTAACTGAAGCTTGTTTATTGAGGATGCAGGACAACCAGCTAATAAAGCATTACAGTAATCTAGTCTCGAGGTCATGAATGCATGAACTAACTTTTCTGCATCTGAAACAGATAGCATGTTACATAGCTTAGCAATGTGGTGGAAAGGTGGAAAAGGTGGAAAAAGGCTGTTCTTGTAACATATGATATATGATTTTCGAAAGTCAAGTTGCGGTCTAGTATAACACCCAGGTCTTTTACTGTAGTGGATAGAGTAACAGGACATCCTTCTAAATTAAAGTTGTATTGTGAGGGATTTTGTGGGTAGTTTTTTGGACCAATAAGTAATACCTCCGTTTTATCTGAATTTAATAGCAGGAAATTACACGTCATCCAGCATTTTATATCTTTTAGACACTCTGTCAAGTTAGATAAGTTAGTGTTTTCATCTGGTCGTAATGAGATATATAATTGAGTGTCATCAGCATAACAGTGAAAATTAATTCCATGTTTTCTTATAATATTACCAAGTGGCAGCATATATATTGAGAATAGCAGAGGGCCTAGGACAGATCCTTGCGGCACTCCATAGTCTACTGATGTTATCTCTGATTTTTCCCCATTTAAACAGACGAAATGGTAACGGTCTGATAAGTACGATCTAAACCAGCTTAATGCCTGTCCCTGAACACCAGTGTAGTTTTGTAGTCGATCTAAGAGTATTTTATGATCTATAGTGTCGAACGCAGCACTAAGATCAAGTAGAACTAGTATTGAGATACAGCCTTGGTCAGAGGCTAAGAGTAAATCATTTGTAATTTTAACTAGCGCAGTTTCTGTGCTATGATGCGGTCTGAATCCCAACTGAAATTTTTCGTAGATATCATTTTCTTGCAAGAAGGAGTATAATTGAGCGGACACAATTTTTTCTAGTATTTTAGACATAAATGGAAGATTTGAGATGGGTCTGTAATTTGCTAGGTTATTTGGATCTAATTGCGGTTTCTTAATGAGAGGTTTTATTACTGCCAGCTTGAATATTTTTGGAACGTGACCTAAAAATAAAGACGAGTTAATAATATTGAGAAGAGGCTCTTCCACTACAGGTAACACTTCTTTAAGTAGTTTAGTGGGTATTGGATCTAATAAACATGTTGTTGGTTGAGATGCAATGATAAGTTTATTTAGTTCTTCCTGTCCTATAGTTGTAAAGCGGTGTAGTTGTTCTAGAGGGGCCATAATTGAGGCTGAGTCATTAGACACCATAGAGGATTGTACATTTACAATTGTGTTTCGGATGCTTTCTATTTTCTCATTGAAGTAATTCATAAAATCATTACTACTATATTGTAACGGAATATTTTGCTCTGGAGATGTCTGATTATTTGTTAGTCTAGCCACGGTGTTAAATAAAAACCTTCGATTATTTTGGTTATTTTCAATTAGTTTGCGGATATGCTCAGCCCTGGCTGATTTTAGAGCCCTTTTATAACGTGACATACTGTCTTTCCACGCGATTCTGAAGACCTCTAAATAAGTTCGTTTCCATTTACGCTCTAAGTTACGAGTTTCTCTCTTGATAGCATGCGTAGCACTGTTGTACCATGGTGTTTTAGTTTTCTCTCTAACCTTTTTTAATCTAATTGGTGCAACAATATCTAGTGTACTAGAGAAAATGTTGCTCATACTGCTAGTCATTTCCTCTAGTTCATCTGTTTGTTTGGGTTTACTGAGCAGCTGAGATAGATCAGGTAAGCTATTTGAGAATCTATCTATAGTGGTTGGAAGGATTGTTCTGCCTGGTCTATAACGTGGTGCAACATGACAAATTTCAGCAGTGCGTATTATGCAAGTTACCATGTAATGATCAGTGAGATCGTCACTTTGCGGTATAATATCTATATCGGTTGGATCGGTTCCATATGAAATAATTAAATCTAGTGTATGATTTAGACGATGAGTGGGACCACTGACGTTTTGCTTCACCCCAAAAGAGTTTAATAGATCTGTAAACGCAGCCCCTAACGCATCATTTGTATTATCTACGTGTATGTTAAAGTCGCCAATAATTATTGCTTTATCGACATTGACCAATAGGTCTGAGAGAAAGTCTGCAAAATCTTTTAGGAAATTAGCATATGGCCCTGGAGGTCTATATACGGTAGCCAAGGCTAGAGATAATAAGGATTTCTTTCTTACATCTAAGAGTGTAACATTTAGCACAAGTACTTCAAACGAATTAAACCTATGACAAGTTTTCTGAGTAACATTAAGAATATCTCTATAGATTGTTGCAACACCGCCGCCACGACCGATCAGACGGGGCTCATGCTTATAACAGTATCCTGGTGGAGTAGACTCATTTAGACCGAAATAATCATTTGGTTTAACCCTTGTGCATCAATTTAAAAAAGTTACACATAGCTACATAGAGGACAAAAATGTCCGTGTCCAAAAACTGTCATAAAAATATTATAGATTTATATTTTTTTCCACTTTCACTGGCATCATTTTTTTAACCAGCATCAGCTCTAATCATAATGACCAAACATTCATTAATTTTCAGAATTTTAACCCTTAAAATGCTGGTTTGTTTACATAATGCCACTGTTGTTTTTTTATGAAAAAAAGAAAAATAGTAATTATTTTCAATTTACTAAATTCCAAGCAGATTTTTTTTTCTTTGATTATTACAGCCTTGGATATGTCAATGATTAAGAACAATATTAATTTTGATGCATTAATATTTTTTATGCAGTATCAGATTTAAAAAAAAGCTACCACTTAGGTACATAAAGGACAAAAATGTCCATGTCAAAAAAGTGTCATAAAAATATGATAGATTAATATTTTTTTCCACTTTCACTGACTTAGATTTTTTACTAGCATCAGTTCTAATCATAATTACCAAACATTCATTTATTTTCAGAATTTTAACCCTTTAAATGCCGGTTTCTTTACATAATGCCACTGTTGATGTTTATAAAAAATTTAATAATAATAATAATTTTCTATATACTAAATTCTAAGCAGATTTTTTTTCTTTGATTATTACAGCCTTGGATATGTCAATGATTAAGAACAATATTAATTTTGATGCATTAATATTTTTTATGCAGTATCAGATTTAAAAAAAAGCTACCACTTAGGTACATAAAGGACAAAAATGTCCATGTCAAAAAAGTGTCATAAAAATATGATAGATTAATATTTTTTTCCACTTTCACTGACTTAGATTTTTAACTAGCATCAGTTCTAATCATAATTACCAAACATTCATTTATTTTCAGAATTTTAACCCTTTAAATGCCGGTTTCTTTACATAATGCCACTGTTGATGTTTATAAAAAATTTAATAATAATAATAATTTTCTATATACTAAATTCTAAGCAGAATTTTTTTTCTTTAAATATTACAGCCTTGGATATGTCAATGATTAACAATAATATTAATTTTGATGCAATCATATTTTTTTATGCAGTATCAGATAAATAAAAAAACTACCACTCAGGCCCATAAAGGACAAAAATGTCCATGTCAAAAAAGTGTCATAAAAATATTATAGATTAGTCTTTTTTTCCACTTTCACTGACTTAGATTTTTTACTAGCATCAGCTCTAATCATAATTACCAAACATTAATTTTTCAGAATTTTAACCCTTTAAATGCCGGTTTCTTTACATAATGCCACTGTTGATGTTTATAAAAAATTTAATAATAATAATAATTTTCTATATACTAAATTCTAAGCAGAATTTTTTTCTTTAAATATTACAGCCTTGGATATGTCAATGATTAACAATAATATTAATTTTGATGCATTAATATTTCTTATGCAGTCTCAGATAAATAAATAAAATTACCACTCAGGTCCATAAAGGACAAAAATATCCATGTCAAAAAAGTGTCATAAAAATATTATAGATTCATATTTTTTTCCACTTTCACTGACTTAGATTTTTTACTAGCATCAGCTCTAATCATAATTACCAAACAGTCATTAATTTTCAGAATTTTAACCCTTTAAACGCTGGTTTCTTTACATAATGCCACTTTTGTTTTTATAAAAAATTATAATAATAATAATAATACAAATATTCCATATACTAAATGCTAAGCAGGTTTTTCTTTAAATATTACAGCCTTGGATATATCACTGGTTAACAACAACATTAATTTTGATGCATTCATATTTTTATGCAGTATCAGATAAAAAAAAATAAAAAAAAATACCACTCAGGCCCAAGTCACTCAGGCCCAAGTCAAATCATTGATTTATTACTCCTATTATCCTCCAAAGTTTTTACTTTTTTGATAGAATATACCTTATTTTGCTCTATAAATAAAGCAAAAGTACAAGATCACTTTGAACAAGAACTGAAGTCAACTCTTCATCCTCACTTTCACATGTGTTCACTAGATCCAGAGCTTCCCTTGCTGTGAAACGTCTCATCTTGCAAACAATGAAATGACAAGGCCCTCAAGCATCACATTTTTATAGGTTTGGCTGTGAGAGCACTTGTGTCAACAAAAATCTACCAGACAAAACAATCACCATTTTCTCGAGGTGAAAACATAAAAAATAATCACTTTTGATTTATGCAAGGTGTTGTGGGGCCTCTAAACTTCTACATCAAAATCAAGCTCACCTTTTACCTTTGAATAAAAACAAAAACAAAAACAAAGTGCAAGCAAGTAATAAGAAATGTGTTTGAATGAAAAAAGTAACTTCAGTAACTTTTTGACCTTTTCAGTTTTCACATGCAGGGTCTGTGACTCTGCCAAGGGTATGACTCATTTACATGGGGTGGGATTTGTGTTTTCCAGTACAATATAATTTCTTTCTTTCAAAATGTTCACACACACACACCTAAAAAATTTCAGTACACACATACTAACCACACTCTGACAACCATACCAACACACCCACACAATTATAGCTTCATAATTTATCTAATTGGCTCTATAATATGCATAAGCCGAAAACAGCAGAAAACAACAATAAAGTGATAATTTGCTTTATATGCCAAACCTGAAAAAATGGCACCATCTGATAAAAAATAGTAAAAATTAAAATTTTGAAGCCTTGCCAACAGAATGAAAGCCTGTTAAGAAAGATTGCATCATTTTATAGTTGAATGGCACTGGGATTAAAAATCGCAGTTTTAATGGGTTTCAATGGGGACATTTTTGTCCAAAAGGCGCTAAGTGGGTGTATTTTTTTTACCTAGTGCAAAATAAATTTTTTAAAGTAAATGAAGGTGAAATATTAAAATTCCAATAAAAATACACACCTGTGGCAAATTTTATGCAGTTAGCATTAACACAGCCAAAGTTATCAAAAAAACAAAACTGAAAAGGACAAAAATGTCCATAAGGATGCACAAGGGTTAAGCCAGGTTTCAGTAAGGCACAGAACATCGAAATTATTATCTGTGACCATTTCATTTACAATAACCGCCTTAGGTGTGAGCGATCTAATGTTTAGAAGACCTAGCTTTAGAAAATGTTTTTGTTCACTGATATTTAGATTTTCTGGTTTAATTACAATAATATTCTTGCTAGATCTTACAGTAGATTTGTTGTTTGGCTTCACTAAGCGAGGAATAGACACAGTTTCTATATAATGTTCTACATTGGTACTTATATCAATTAAGTTGGGACAGCAAAGACTATGATTTGGACTTTGACTTACTAGTCAGATGGTGTGTAGCGTCTTGGAGATGTTGTCCGACAGAACAGCCGCTCCGACTCTGCTGGGGTGCAGGCCATCAGGACGGAAGAGCCTAGGTCGCTCCCAAAACAGATTCCAATTATTTACAAAGAGCAGTTTCTGTTCATTACACCATGACATTAACCATTCATTTAAAGCAAATAATCTACTAAACCTTTCTTGTCCAAGTCGGTACGTGGGAAGCGGTCCAGACACGACGATCGTTGCTCTAGGCGATGTGCTGCGTACCGTCTCGATCAGGCTCCTGTAGTCCTTCTTCAGAACCTCCGTCTGCCGCAGCCTGATGTCATTCGTCCCCGCGTGCAGCACGACAGCTCCGAAGCGCTCGTCACCGTTCAGGATCTCGGGAACCTGCGCAGCGACATCAAGAACACGAGCACCAGGAAAGCAGTGAGTGCGCACCTTACCTTTACCCGAGGTAGCACGGACATGGCGGACCATGGAAGTGCCGATGATCACGGCGTCGTCGCGTTCCGACTCGCGAAGAGGGGAGAAGCGGTTCCGGGTGGAGATCTCGAAGACCGGGAGGGGGGGAGAGGTTCTTGCTCTGGTCCTGGCTCGTGTCGTGACCCAGGGTGCAGGAGTGATTGAAGGCAGAGATGATCGCGTCCTCCTGGGCAGAGAAACGCACGGAGTAGACGAAGTCGGAGTCAAAGTCACAAAGTTACTAACCACTGACTTGTGAGCATCGGCGCGTGATGTTTCAAGGGCTGATCGCCGATCTCGCAGCTCGGCTTGCTTCTCCAGCAGAACACGAATCTGCTTCTCCACCGACTCCAGCTCCAATCGTACAGAAATCAGCTCGAATGTGTCCTCACCTGCACTCAGAGGTAACGTTAGACACACATCCGATATGTTCGCCATTTTAACAGATGAACAGTAAATTAGTAGTAATAGTAAACAGTAAAGCAATCCGATTGTTGTTGTTTTTTTATAAGGAATAGTATCGAGGATAAGTTCACATGATATAAAAATAGAAAGTGCCTGTTTACAATTGAGTGGTAAAGAAGAAAATCAAGGATTAATGAATCAATTCGATGGAGCTCCTAACACAAACACAGACCGCACGCGCATGTGCTTATGCCCCGTTGATGTAGGCTCTAAGCACAATCAACGTGTGTCTGTACTTTCAGAAAAGCTTTCAGAGAAACGGGTCTAAAATGAGACGCTCGAGGCCACGCGTGAAATGCTAGCGGGCTAAAGGCTAGTAGCCGAGATTCGGAAAGTTGGATCTAAGTAGCGATATCAAAGCAATCCGATTGTTTTTTATAAGGAATAGTATCGAGGATAAGTTCACATGATATAAAAATAGAAAGTGCCTGTTTATAATTGAGTGGTAAAGAAGAAAATCAAGGATTAATGAATCAAATCGACGGAGCTCCAAACACAAACACAGACCGCACGCGCATGCGCAGATGATTCCCTTCAATTATACGATCTCATAACCTACACGCTGCCTCGGCAAGCGCGAGATTCGAGCCGTTATAATTTGGCTTTCATCCCTCGAGAAGAAAGTCAACAGGCGCAAGACTGAAACAACTGACAGCGCACGGCTGTACGCTTCAGGATATTTCTCAATGAACACAGCCAGCACCCTCAGGGGCTGACTGTGAATTCCTCGCACCTAAACAGTATTATTTATCAGATCGCGTGTGTCCCTTTTATTGCAGACTCGTAACGCGCTGCATTAACAAACGCGAGATCCGAGTAGTACAATATTTTTGGCTAACATCTCTCGAGAAGAAAGTCAACAGGCGCGAGGCTGAGACACCCGAAACGCACGTGTGCGGCGAGTTTTTTTTTTTTTTCAATGAACACAGCAAGCACCCTCAGGAGCTGACTGTTCATGCCTCGTACTCACACAGCAAACTGCAAAGTAGACTCGTAACCTACATGCTGCCTCGGCAAACACGAGATCTGAGCTACTGGATTCTGTATCGCAACTGCAAGGCAACATTAAACCTACGCGCTGCCTCGGCAGACGCGAGATCCCAGCCACAGAATCTTACTGGGAAGTACACTCGCAATCTAAGCGCTGCCTCGGCAAACGCGAGATCCGAGCTAGATTCTGTATTGCAACTGCAAGGCAAACATTAAACCTACGCGCTGCCTCGGCAGACGCGAGATCCCAGCCACAGAATCTTACTGCAAATTGTGTGTGTGTGTGTGTGCGCTTCGTGCAGATTCTCCTCCGCGATGCTGAGCACGTCCAATTCCTCGGAATCAGACAGCTGCAACACCGGGTCTACATCCCGAACGGGAGAAGCCGCGGGGCGGGCTCCCGAACGGGGGATAGGGGAATCTGCAGCTTTCAGATGAAGATCGGGAAAGTTCCTCGGCAGTCCCGATCTCCTCTGAGAGCTCTCTCTGCGAGCCCCACGATCTAAGCCGCCGCATTGCCTCAGCAGATGCGGGACCTGATCCGGGGAGCGCGCATCTGAACATCATTACTAAATAAGGCCAGGCGGGAACGCAGCACTCTTATAGTAAGAGATTCACAGTGGCCGCAAGCAGCACCCTCGAGGGCTGCTTGAGCGTGCTGCGTTCCCAGACATGACACACACATCTCGTATGTGTCCCCCGCCGTGATAAAACGAGGGCATGGGAACACACACTTCTAATTTGCAAAATAGAGAGACAAACAACACCAAATAAGACAAACTGGTTCAGACAACACAGAGCGCTTGCTGAATAGCAAAAAGCTGATATGTGTTGTTGCCGGCGTCCCTTTGTATCTTCCGGGTATGCCGTCATCTACTACGTCATGACGCAGCACCAATCAGGATTGGACAGATTTCATTAGGTGTGTTCGACATCGGCTGCGGCTGGATGTAAGCGATCGGCGAGAGTAGCCGCGTGCAGGCGGGGAGGAGCTGCAAACGGAGATGTGAAGTCGGACAGTTTCTGGTTCCCGTAGTGACTGCTCACGTGGTGTTTGTATACTTTACCACAGCTGAAGTGAAATAAATGCAGTATTTGCTAAATACACAGATGTTTCAGAGACATTTTCATTCAATACTTTATGTACTGCTTCATACAGCGTCTGTTTGAACAAGAATAAAGTTCAACATAAGCCTACAGCTACTATCAATGAAGTGGAATCAACGTTTTTTAATCAGTTTTATTTTGATAAACATAACACAATACATCGCGACTACATGAAAAGAGTGTTTACTGATATAAAATAAATATTTTGACTTTTTGCCTAAACATATCCTGTCACAAAAAAAAAAAAACATTAAAGCTATACCACGACATGGTAAAAGATAACCTAGAAATCTAGACGCACCTTAGCGGCAACAAATTTTATTTTGCAGCCAGTGTCGTCTAGCAACTATCCGTTAGCTTGCAAGCTGGAAAAACCAAACTCTAGTCAGGCCAATCACATCGTGTATAGAGTCGGTAGGCGAGCTTAACATAATGACGGCAGAGTTGCGAAGGTTCTGCGTGAATTCCCTGCTACTTGAAAACAAAGAAGATGGCTGCTGCTGGCGAACAGCAGTCTTTCAAATCGGCTTTGGTCGCGACTCTGGAAGCTTTGGAGTTAAGTTTTCTTTGAGAAAAGAACATAGAATGGCACTCAAGTCCGTCGCTCTGACTACTTCACCCTCTTTGTTGCTCCGGTTGGTTGTAGAGCTATCCTATTGCGTGCAGAGGGAATTTGAAAGACAACCGTTTATCCCGCCCCTCGAATTGAGCCCTGCCAAAAGTGTGTTCCCAGACCCAACATCTGGGACTCATTCTGTCATCAAATGGAAGAGACACAATGTAACTATAAACTCAATTGTTTATTTCAGATGCTGTCACGTACCTCATCATCTGCAAGAGAGAAACTGCCCAAGCAGAATACACACATAGTGTCATTTTCAGTCATTTTCAGATAGTCATCTCAGATAGTCCAAAAGACAGTGGAAATGTGTGCTGCGGTCAGATGAGCCCACGTTTCAGCATGTTTTGGGGAAAAACAGACATTGAGTTCTCAGTCCCAAAGATGACAGGGACCAACCAGACTTTCTTCAGCGACAGGTGCAAAAGCAAACATCTGTCATGGTAAGGGGGTGCATCAGTGCAAACAGTATGGGTGACTTGTGGGTGAAGGTACCATTGACATGGAGAAGTATATAATACTAATAATAAATTTAATTTATAACGCACTTTACATCAATTCAATGACCTCAAAGTGCTATATTGGGATTATATAGAGACATATACTGCCATCAAGATGACATCTTTCCTGGGAAGCTGCAACACAACATTCTACACGTGCTACAACAGAGTGATTTCTTAGGTAGGCTACTCTACACCAGTGGACATGTTTAATGGTCTGCCTGCAGTCCAGATCTGTCTCTACTAAAAATGTGTGGCACATATAGCACATATATGTCAACTAGTTCAACGGGTGGGTGGCGTCATGACAAGGGAAAGTATAAAAGCACATCCGGTGCAACCAGCGCTAGCTACCGGCGCTACCGGTGCTAACCGGCGCCAACCGGCGCTACCAGTGCCTCAGCTAAGCGCTCTGTGTCAAACTGTCTGTATTATTTATTGTTTGTCTGTCACATCCTTATCTAAAGTATGGCGAAACAGTTTTCAAGTCGTGTGCTTCTCCCTGCCCTCGTTTCCTTACAGGTGGGGATACACATGAACTTTGTCTTCACACTATGGCAGTGCTTCAAGCCTATCAGGCAGACCTGTTGGGGAATCTGGATAATAGTGAGGGAGTGGGTCCCGACGAAATTCCAGAACTTCGTCGGGCCACAGATCTATTTCTCAGGGCTACGAAGGAGACTGCTTGTGCTATAGGCGGATCTTTTGTGACGTCATTGTTTATGTTTGTCGCGTTGCATCATGGGAATCGTGTGGCAGGAAACACCGCTAGATACCTGTAATTTGATTGTTTTGCACGTTTAGAGGAGGGTTTAGAGAAGAGGATGGTTCACTGTGCTGTGTGGTCGATTGTACGGCTCGTTGGGGGCCTGATAAAAAGTTTTTTCGAATTCCCTCCGAAAAGGATCGCGAAAAACGAACGAAATGGTTGCGTGCAATTAGGCGATTGAACCTGGACGCTCCGAAGAAAGCTTCTACTTTAAACATTAAAGCTGCTACATGACTGCATGTTTCTCCAAGACTGGATTTTAAAGAAGGAGAAATGTGTAAGCTGTGATATACAATTTTTCACCATAGTACAGACGCCATTGAAAGTCTCACACTGAACACAATTGAATGTGTACAACAGTCATTACATTTTCAATAAATTATTAATCAATTCACAATACTTAACCCCCGGCCAGAGATTTGGAAACTATGGGTTTGGCCTCCGAGGGGGGCCCAACTCATAGAGAGTGGTCTCTCAACTGAGGTTGCTAAGACCATCCTAAGCTCCAGAGCTCCAGCTACTAGGAAATGATATGCACTAAAGTGGAGAGTTTTTACTTCTTGGTGTCACCAGCATCAGTGGGATCCAGTTAACTGTTCAGTTAGTACAGTACTTGAAATTCTGCAAGATCGCTTTGCATCAGGTTAATGTCCATCCACCTTAAAGGTCTACGTGGCGACCATTGCGGCTTTCCACGTCCCGGTGGGTAGTTCATCATTGGGTCGAGACCCCCTGAACATACGTTTCCTTCGTGGCACCTTGAGGCTGAGGCTTGCAACTCGCACTACGGTGCCGGCTTGGGACCTGGCAATAAGTTTGGAAGGCCTGTCAGGGGTTCCATTCGAGCCCCTAGAGTCGCTTTCAGAGAAATTTCTGACATTCAAGACTATCTTTCTTCTAGCTATTTCATCCCTCAAAAGAGTCGGAGACCTTCAGGCCCTTTCGGTTTCTCCCACCTGCTGAGTTTGCACCCGGGATGGTCAAGGCATTCTTATACCCTAAACAGGGATACGTCCATAGGTGCCGACCAATATTCCGAGGCCTATTGTACTACAGGCTTTCTGTCCTCCTCCGTTTGCTTCTTTGGACCAGGAAAAACCACAGGGCTGCCCCGTGGAGAAAATCAGATCAGTTGTTTATCTGCTTTGGTTTACCTAAGAAGGGTCTTCCAGCCTCTAACCAGACAATCAGCAAGTGGATAGTCAAGGCTATCTCTCTTGCTTATGAGTCCTCTGGCCAGCCATGCCCCTTTGGTGGTCAGAGCTCATTCTACTAGGGGTATGGCGGCTTCTAAAGCCTTATTATCAGGGGTTTCCCTTCAAGGGGTTTGTGATGCGGCAGGGTTGTCCTCGCCGCTCACATTTTATAGCCTGGACCTTTGCTTAGGCTCTAGTGTTACAGATATAACCTGAGACGTTTTTCACACTTAAACAACAACTTTTCACAGAATCTACAATGACAATTCTAGTTGATTCTAACCCTTTAACCCAATTTCGCTTCTCTGTTTGCAATCAGATCATTTTAAGCTGCTAAAATCTGGGAAATTTTTGAAGAAAAAAAAACAGGCTGATTACATCTCTGCATCATTCTTCCTTGAGGCAGTTACATTGTTTTCTTAGGCCTAATGGTTTTCTATGGGAGGAAAACGCTCAAAGTGTAATTAAACGTGGTGCGTTCATATTCTTGGCCCATCTGATTTTTTTGTACATAGGTTTATTAATAAGGTGTTTACTGAGTTTAGTCTTTTAATACCACTGTCTTATTACATTAAACCACATTAAGCGTTTTTCAGGTTTAGCGTTTTAGAATGTCCCCGTATATCCAGTTTAAGTCGATGCGAACCGGGTGGGAGATTTGAGTTCGGGCAGAT
Organism: Chrosomus eos; assembly: GCA_036326025.1. Lineage (NCBI taxonomy): Eukaryota > Metazoa > Chordata > Actinopteri > Cypriniformes > Leuciscidae > Chrosomus > Chrosomus eos. The sequence goes on along the minus strand of CM070836.1, from coordinate 9,387,952 downwards.
ACAGGGCGTCGATTGAATTTAGTTCACTTCATTTTTTTTATATATTTATTTTTAGGTTTTATTCTTGTTATAATCGGAGTTGTATTTTGTAATATTGCATGGTTGATATTTGCCTGTTTAGGCACTAAAATCGTGCTTTAGTGGCATCCGCTGTCACTGCGAGTACATCAAAAGTGGCATCTGTTCATCTGGGGTCTCATTTATAAAACTGTGCCAGGATTCTTACTAAAAGTGTACGTGCCCCCGAAAGCCAAAAATAGCGTATGCAAAACAAATATTCAGACTTATAAAACCGTGCGTACACCAGAACCTGCGCAGAATTCATTTTATTTTATATAGTGTAAAATACATTTCAGAGAAAGTTTTTCTCAATCTTTTCCACTGGCCAAATAGTATTTTTGATTGATTTTTATTTTTAATGGAAACAGATAGACCATTTGTGCATTATTTTCACGAACATATTTTATCAGACAATCTGCTATTATCATGATAGGCCTAATAATTATCTCTAGTTAGAACATTTAAACACAGCATGCCAGAGGAAAAGTGTTCAAAAGCATTGCATCCACAACAAATATTTAGATTTATTGAATCTATAATTTTTTTTGTAACTTGTCAGCTGTATAAAACCGTAATTTTTACGGTAAAAAAACGGCAACTGTGGTTGCCAGAACTTTACCGTCAACAATACGGTAGCAACGTTATTGGTTTTACAGACTTAACTTAAATTTTACAGTAATAAATCGTATTTTTCATTATCTGATATAATGTTAATTTACCAACTTATTGAAGTATTGATATCTGTTTTATACCATTGTACACTGACAACCACCAATGACAGCAGTGATGAGAGTCGTGATGAATCAAAGTTCACCACGAACAGATCTACCACAAGAAATTTCATACTAATATAAAGAAGCTGCACAGTGTCAGTCACACAAACACTAAACACCATCCTGGTAACACACATGAATTTAAAAAATGCAATAAACATTAATTTAACAACATTAAATGTAACATAAAACCCTAATGTACATAACTGATTACACAAAAAAGAAAACTATGTGGAAACATAGTTATTTCAACAAAAATACATAAAATGTAAAGTGTCACACATTGAATGTCAATTTACGGTTTTTCACTGTAAATTATACAATGGGTTGTTCTTTTTCACTTTAAAAAACTGTAAATTTAACGGAATTTTACAGTAAAATTACATTAAATGTACCATTAGATCTATCACAGTTATTTACCTTATATAGTACGGAAACTTTCTTACCAATTAACAGTTTTGCACTGTAGCATTTTTACCGTCTTTTACCGTTAAAATCACGATTATTTTTTACAGTGACTTCTGATAATGAGAATGGTATATTTCTAAATGTTTATATCTGAAGTAAAACATAGTTTAAATCATTATTTAATTTATTGTTTTTATAACTTTTATTGTGAACATGCACTGTATTTATGATACTGACTCATAATGAAGATTTACGGTTTTACTTCATCTGCAGTTAGTTTCAGCCAAAGGCGTTCGCTGACGCGGACATTTAATATGGATGGATACTCAATTTACATATTAAAACTAGTGTATGAAATGGAAAATGTGAATTTATATAATTGAATTATCATTTTCATTTTGCACCAAACGTTGCACAAATGTAATGGAAAATGTAAATTTAAATACAGAAATGCGCATTGCCATTTTACATATTGCATTGTCATTTTACATTACATTTCAAATTGAATATTGCCATCTAATTTGCTTCAAGTGATATAGGCTTGGTGAGTGAAATTATATTTGTAATGTCTTTCTGAATGTATAATTTTCTTTAGATTTTCTGTCTAAAAGTGACCAAAAAGACATTTAACTCCAGCTCACCATCGGTGTCGCCAAACTGCTCCATCTCCAAAACGTTCTTATGCATGGGTCAGAGATTGCGTGCAGGTGCGCAACTTGTCAAGTTTGTTTGTATTAATCACAACTTATGCGTTGGAACAACGCCTCTTTCAGGCCCTGTTTTGTGCGTACGCAGCGGTTATAAATGAGGCCCCTGTTCTCTTCTTAAATAAATAAATGCATAATATAGCCTATATGCTCGTCCTGTAAGTTTGTAAATCAAAATTAAAATGTGATTAATTCAAATGTGATTAAAGCTATTAAAAGTCTTATTATATTTAAAACATGATTTTTTTTTCAAAATGACAGACAATTTAGGTAGCCTATCTGAAATTATCCATGCAGCCTGATCTCGTGAAATGCGTCTCATTTCTTGTGTAAAATTGCACGATAAATAGAATGAATAGGCCTACTAGAGACGCATTTCATGAGAACGAGTTGATGTAGCAAGAGCTCCGTCAACTATCCCGAATATCTTTCACCCTATCCCTGCATTAGATTTTATTGCACAGAGGACTCATTTCGGTAGGCTATCTATCTGTGTGAGAAAGCCACGTCTCAGCGCATCATTACTGCTTTCACATCTTCTTGCACTTGAACGAAAAGTTCCCACAAAATTCTTAGTGAAAACAGTATCATAAGTTAACCTCATTTGATGAAGCGATTGTGAGAAAGAGGGGGAGATCAACTAAATCCAATGCAATATCCTCAAAACAAAAATATTTATTTAACCTGAGGACAATTGTATTAAAAAGGTTTGTGTGGGCTATTCAACTCTGCATGTACCGGGTTGTAAATGCAGATTCCAATGAAAATGTTTGTGCCATATCATAAATGTTACTTTACTTGATTAAAAAATTATGTTTGGAGGAAACATGAAGTGTTTAATGTTCTTTGAGTCATAAAATATTTTATATTTAATAAATCTGAAAGGACATTGAAAGTGCAAAAAAAAAAACCTTCCAAAGTCACCCCTGTGTATCTCGTCATAACAGATGCTAAATCGACGATTGTTTATATTGTTTCCCAGTTTCTTGCCCAGATCAGTGCGTATAGGCTTATGTGTGCATATTTAATAACTAACTAGGTTTGCTATTCATGTGTTCGACATTTTTGTCATTTAACATATTTTTTTTTCTTTCGTCTATAACGTTCAGTTGCTTTATTCCTCCAGTAGACATTTTGAAGAAAAAAAAACAAGATTTCAAGAATTTCAAAGCACAATGATTTTATTCTTCTGTTGCTTCACAATGTTTAACATTTTTGTGATTATGTTTCCTTCAGGGACATTCATATTGCCAATATTAATTAACACATAGTGTTTACAACTTATTTGCACAGAAATTAAATAAAGTAAATTGTGCAAACCTCATAAATACATTTTAACCCTTGGGGTTTACAATTCTGTTGTTTACAACGCATAATATTTAAACCCCAACGAGGATTGCTTAACGTTATGCTCATAGAATACAACTATAGTTGTAATAAATACTTCCATGATCTGTGCTTGCTGGCTCTCTTTCATTACAAAGTAGCCATATTTTAGGTAATAAATACTTAAAATCCGTACATGTAATCTCAATAACAGGCTTTACATTTCTCAAGCTTATTGCGACAAATAAATAATATACAAAGTTAATAATAAACAATTTCCCTGAAGCCGCCAGTTGCGTGTTTGGTCACCACGGTCTCCACATGTCCACAGCTGCCTGTGGCGCAGGCTGAGCTTGGCTGGGTGCTGACGCGTTACTGATGGAGTGGTTCTCCATTGTAGAGCTGTTGTTCCTCAAGCTCACAAGTCTCTGGTGCATTTGTGAAATCATTCTGGAGTTCTGACCACAGCAGTTCTCGCAGGACGACGCCGCAGACACCATCGAGTGCTGAATGAACTCGTTGACGCGCTGAGAGGTTTCTGTTCCCAGGTTAGACTGAGGCAGCATCACAGAGACGCGCTGCAAACAGGCTTTATAACCCTCTTTATAGCTGTCTGTCTGACCTGAGTGAGGGGGATAACATCATTAAATATACGTGGCCCATTTGAAATAACACAGATTTCAATTAAATGCTGAGAATGGTGCAAACAAAAGCAAATCACTAGATCACTCACCTTTAGCTGATGAGGAAGGCAGATCTTTGAGGAACCTGACAGTCATTTCGAGAATGTCAGCTTTCTCGAGCTTTGAATAACGTGAAGCCTACAAATTGAAAATGATTTGACACATTAGGATATTGTTCAGACACTGACGCACACTTGGATGTATGGCAAGTAATACCATGCAAGCTCCAAAGTTAAGATACTTACGTCTTTGCCGACCAGAGGGAGTATTAGTGTTTTTAAGTGATTGAGGCTCTCGTTAATGCGAGCCCGCCTTCTCTTTTCCATCAATGGCTTGAGAGTCTGAAAAAAAAAGAAAGAAATAGGTTAATGTAAGTGTGAGTTTTTAGTGACTACAAGGTCTATCGTAAAAATGGTTCAGGGGTGTCCATTAAAATGAACTCAAAATCGTCCTCACCTTTCTCAATTCATGTGCCTCTTTTCTCTGAGCTACAGTCATTCGAGTACCGATTGAGTGGGAATGAGCTTCGGTAATAATGTTTGGAGTCATGATTTGATCTGTTGGTGTCTCTAAGAGAGAAGAGTGGAGTTTTGTGGTCAGGGTGGACGAGAGGGGTCTTTTATAGGACTCTTTGGCGTGGAGGGAGGGCTTCTATTCCATTGTGCCTTCGGTTTGACGCAGAGGGGGATGCTGGATGCCATAGGGAGATCTGATCTGACTGTCCCGAAAGTTACCATCTGTTGATTGATGTTAGCTTCATCTAAACCACTGGTATTCGCATGTCATTGACAACAATTTTCATTGTTTCATAGATCTCCGCATGTGTTTGCATGTGCTTAAAAACTATATACAAGCCAAATTCGTATGTAATTCACAATAAAACGTGGAGATTAAAACAATGTATACAAAATACAAGTTCGTTTTCTATATCGCATTCTGGTTTACTGCTAAACAAACTACAATAGCCTACAATATACATTTAAAGTTTATTTGTTTACTCTCATTTTGACTTGGCATTGCTCTATTCAAATTTGTGCTGTAAGATATTTGTTTCACAAATAAATCCACCATGTATTGGCCTATACTGATAAATAATACAGGGCATGATGCACGCAATAATGAACCAAGCCACGCTATAGTTAACATCTGCTTCGGACCATGTTGGATATAGCCTATAAGTTCTTATTACCCTAATGTCATATAAAGCAATACGTTGCCATGTACGTAGACTACATTTAAGTCAATATTGAGCTAATTCAAGAGCAGGGAGGTTTGCAATAAAACACAGTTAAAAAAAAAATCACAAATAGGCTATATAAAAAGGAAAATAATATGTAGGCTATAGGCGATACAAAGGTATAGGCCTATGGGTTTATAAATAAGGTTTAATTCATATTATAGAACATCTTTTGCATGTTTTCCCCCCTAAACATTTATTTCTGATTTATTTTCCAGTGGCAATACATTTTAGCTGTTTAGCTGGGTTTATATTAAAGGCATAACTTCATATTTCAAATCAGTGGTGATCTCACGCGCCTGACACGCGCCGTTACTATGTAACAGATGGATGTCTGTTCCTCCAATCCCAACAAAGCGCGCCAGTTTGAATCCGAACTCCCTTGAGTAAAGACTGTCTTTAACTCTTTAGTCATTTGTTTGCTATATTACTACCCTATCACGTTGCTGCATTTATGGCGTGTCTTTCCAATCTATTGGCGTCTGTGTCTGAGCCATATGACCGAATATGACAATAAAACTTCACGGGGTGACACGAAGAGAAGGGTTTTTCCCCCCCTTCTTCTTATTTTTTCTTTGTCGGGGGCTGAGGGAAGTAGGGAATAGGGTGACACGCATACAAAATTATAATTATATAGGCCTAACACCACTCTTTTTTGTGTGTTGTCTAACAGTCAAACTGAGTGGTGAAACTGAATCTCTGACTACAACAATCTCGTATTTGTATTGCCTTTATTTATTTATTGGCTACACATTATGAAAGTGATAAGAGCAAAAACTATTATTTGTGCGTTGAAGACCTTTTGCATGTTCCATCAGAGGCAGGCACGCGTCACTGTCTCCAAGAGCGCATCAATTAACCTTCAATGTTGTTGGCTTGTACTGGTCTTGTCCATTTGAATCGTCTTTAAAGCTGAATAAATAAACACACCATATATTACAGAGGGTGAAAACTGAACTCATACAGCAGCAGATCGAGTATTTTTTTAAATGCGGGGTAAATATCTTGCTCTATTGTTAATAACGAATCAACAGACTACTATAACTTGCTTTGGAAAGCTATAAGCAATGCGTTTTATGCGTATATAAAGTAACATATTTCGAAATATTCATAAGGAAGATTTAAACCATATTAGTAATGAATAATATGATGAATAGCTGAAAGTTAAGATTCAAGTTAATTTTAAATCCTCTTATAGCTCAGATGATTGCGGTCTCATTTATCTATACGATCTTAAATATATAAAATATGAGTATGAAAACTCCTTGAGCAGTAAAATGCTAAATGCCACCCAAACTTTGTTAATAAAACGTCATTTAGAAATGTATACTTTTTGAAGTGTATTGCATGTTAAAACGATCACAAAGCTTTATGGTTTAATGCATGTCCTTTTTAAATGCAAACAGTCATCAGCATAAGGTAATTTTGAAATTATAATATTAAGATATATTCAACTTAATAAAGGAACATGTGGATTCAATTATGTACATAGGCTATATTATTTATTTCACTTGAAAAACAAGCAAACGCTGCAGAGGCGACATGAAAGAAAGCCAAAATAAAGTATGCTTCCCAAGCCAAAACCAACGCTGCCTGCAAACAGCTGTTGACACGCAATATTGAATAGACTTACTAGCAATCACTACATAATTTGTGTTGTTTGGAACCTTAAACCAAATAAGTTCATGTGGACAGGATGAGCAGACATGTGGTGTTTCGCAAAGCTGCGCGTCTCTCTCAGCATCACGCTGAGAATCCAGACCAAGTATTTGTTCGTCTGTGCTTGTGTAGTTGTTTTGATCGCATATTGCATTAAAAAACAACTTAATAGGCTATTAGTAAAATTGTTAAAACCACGGGTGAGTCATTTTAAATTTAATGGAGCAATTGAGCAAGTCATTGAGGTCGCACAGGTTTATTTCCTCTTAAATCCTGGATAAATCTTAATGCTCAACGTTATGTTTCTGAGTAGGCTATATTGAATAAAATCTTAATGCACTCTGGTTCAAATAGCCCACTTCGTGATTCTACGACATAGCTTGTAAAAAGTAGAATGTGCTACATTGACAATCCAAACAATTTATCAACACTAATAAACAGTCTGAAATGTATTTTAGCAGTGTTTGCAATCATCAGAACCCAGACAAAAGCTGAAAGATGAACATGCGCGTCTATCAGCCAAACAATTAGGCTATTCGTAGGTGAATATCAACCCAAATATCGCAAAACCCATCAATAACAAATCTAGCAAACAACATCAAGTCTTAATTCAAATACCCAAGCCAAAAGCCAAGCCAAATAAATGCACATCTGGTGATGTAACTTTTCACACAAAGACTTGTTTTCCCCTATAATGATTCGCCCATAGTGCATGATTTTGTGACGTAGACGTAGACTAAAAAAGCTTCCCCATTGTAGCCTAATACTTTGAGGGAGAACTGCATCAGCACTTAGCCAGCACGGTAGATGTGAGAAGCGTGTTTTTAGCAACTTCCTCAGTCCCTAAAGAAAAGACCAGGGAAAAAACAACGAAAAGGCGCGTTTTCCTTGTAATGTGCGCATGGGGCTCTTGGGTCCCCGCTCGCGCTAGGCACGAGAATGGCACGAGCCATGGGGACAAAAGGCCAGATGGCTGTGCAATTATAATGAATTATAGATAGGCTACGAATGGGCTGGTTTGTTATCTAATTTACATTATGGATCATATGTACAATTGTATTATTTTATTTTTGATAGCACTGGCATATTACCTATATGTAAGCTCTCTAGTGCAATTATACGAATAGCTGCTAAAATTGTACATAGTGTTTGCGTAAAGTATCGAGTTGTTCAGTTTTCTCGTTAGACACTACACGAGTTTGATAGCATGGCGACCTCAGAAAGGGCGCATACTCTCCACGCCCACAAAGCGCGTGCCTTCTCTTCATTTGCGAGCAGGCTCTCCGCGTAAGTGGGCGCTAAATACAAGCACACGATTGAGCTTTAACAACACGCTTTCATCCAGAGGCTTCCGCAAAAGCTGCAATAATGTGCTCGCGTTTAAAAGTAGGTAAGTAACCGTGTTGGTAAGTGGTTCTTTTTTCAAAGCAATGATAGTTTAGTTCATATGAAAGAAATCTTGCAAATAGACTATACTGCAGTACTTTAGCTACTATTTGTGTTAATTGACAGATTAGTTAACTGTAAAATGCTTTGTCAGATAACATATAATGTTTTACGCGTAATATCTTAAACGAACTGATTTTAGTAAAATAATAATAGCTTAAATGCTACTTTGACTTGAGTTTCGTTTATGCTAATATTTGCAGAAGCTTTATTCATTTAAGAGTCAGGTAATTGTTTACCTTGATGTAACAACTGCATGTTTTCCTATAGAAATATGCTACTAAAACAGCTTCTTATTCTGACAAAGAAGCCTTAATGACCAACCACTGTATACAGTCTCATTGCTAAACTTGTTACTGTACACTTTGTAGCTAATGTAATTGTTAAATACTAGGCTACCTTTAAAGTATTTCATAATCATTGTAAAGTCAAATCGTAACAAAACCTTTTTTTGATTCATAAACAAAAACTGTCGTGCACTGAAAAAATATTTTCATTCATCCAATTAAAAAATTTTAGGGTAATGGTTCACATCTATATTTTATTACTTGATCCAATGAAAAATTAATAACTTACCCTAACCAATATTTTCTATGTCTATGAAAACTATTTTATATAACTTGGTACAAAGTAAATTTTTCATGTTAAAGAAAGTCAATTAATTTAAATTCCTTTATTTGATCTAAACAAAAATATATAGATTTAATCAAAACAAAACTTCTCATTTAAGAAATATGTATTAGAAATTATTTGTTTACTCCAATCAAATATATATAGATTTAATTAAACAATTATGTATCATTTTTAAAAATAAAGGTTAATAGAAATTATTAATTTTAAACAAACAAAAAGATATGGATTTAATAAAACATGTTTCCCATCCAGGAACATTGCTTAATATTTGATCTGATCCAAAATCTAATAAATAAAAAAAGACAAATAATTTACATTGCATAAAGATTTATTAACTTATTTCCACACATTCACAATTTCAGTGCTCAAAGTGTCATATTCTAACTTCAAGGGCTGGCAAACTTAACCGAGAACTATGCAGTGAATTAGGGAAATGCAAGAATTTCTCAACACTACCAAATGCAGGTAAATGCAGCTGTGATAAGTATTTCACTATCTCTGCTACAAATGATATCCAACTAAAAAAAACAACAACACATTGTTGAAAAGTCAGACATTGGAATGGAAGTACAGAGTTGTTGCTATATACACCGTGAATTTCTGGATATATTCAAATGTCAGTTTCAATGTCTTGGGATATTCCAGATTGAAGGCATAAAGAAGGCTCAGGAGAATGGTACCAGCATTTGCAACAGAGGGCAAGCCGCTCAGAACCTCTTGTCCCTCTAGATTAGAATGATGCCAATGTTTGTAGGTACACCTTGTGCATATCTGATGATAAAGATTGCCATGGCTTCTTGCTGAAGAAATTGTTCATCCTCTTTCTTTTCTGATACCTGGAAAAGAATTTAGGAAGAAAGAATGAATAAGGAATCGATACAGGTTGGGTTTCCCGCAGATTAAAGGTTAACAACAGAGCCCAAACTATTAGACGACATTCAGATGGTACTTTTTATTTGGATAACAAAAAATAACTTAAACCAAATTGAATGCAAACACAAATGCACAACATTGTATAATTAGCATCTACTTCTAACTAATTATAAAATTATGTTTTTGCTCCAATTCGTTTTTGAAATAGAAATATAACAGTCATTACAATCATAAACTTACCAACGCATGGGACTCTGGTTCTAGTGGAAAGGTATTGTATCTCTATTTGAACTTTGCTTACAGACTGTTTTCAGACATATATATGAACATAGTCTGATGGCTAATTTTGAACTTGACAGCCTTAGCTAGAATTTTCGCATCGCTAAATTAATCTTGTCTTACCAGGAAATCCTTGATGAGGTCCTCCACTGCTTCTCCCATGTAGAAAATAAGACTTTTTAGTGCAATCTATCTCCCTCTTTACAGCAATGTCGGTATCCTGCATCAAGATAGTAAAAAATATCAAATGAAATTGGTTAAGTCGATCAAGGTTTGTTAAATATGCTCTAAGTGATGTTGGGTGACGGCTTATTCTTATTCTAAACTATGGGTAAATTGTCCGCCATTAGACGTGTCTCCAAGCGCCATTACAAGGCCATTGGGCCATAATGGTACATTTTTTAAAATCTCAGCCTAAAGTAGGGTTTTGACACTTAAGTACAAGTAATCTACATTAACAGACAAAGTTAAAATATTAAGCATTTATATTAATTATCAACTGAATTCGGAAGTATTTTACTAACCTTGAAAAACGTATTAACTTAATGACTGACTGTTGCGTCGTGGCTTTACTGCCCCCCTGTGTCCTCTGACTTTTTTTTAAACCAACCGACATCGCCCGCCCGAATTTAAAATATTAAAAAAGGTTTGCCAATGGAGCAATATTAGACACAAATAAATGTTGTATTTCGTCAGTCATAACTGCGTTAGCCATACATTAAGCCAGTCCCTTAACATGTAACGTTAGCTTAATTCACTTAAGTTAACTGCGTTAGTTGATCAGGTTAACTGTTTTAACGGTTTTAACGTCATTCTTATGGCTGACTCGAGATAACGTTCGGTTCGATGCTTAACGTTAAACGTTCAAGTTAATTAACGTTACCAAAAAGGCACAGGGCTGAGTTTCCCGAAACCTTCTTAACGCTACGTCGTTCTTAAGTTACACCTTAAGCTGTACCTTATCGTTAATACGTGTTTCCCGAAACGCTCTTAGTTAAGTATATCTTCTGTAAGTCATACTTTCGGAAGGTTGGTCTGGACCACTCTTAGCTGTACCTTATCACTGTTAAAGGTCGATATTAATATAATTCTGAAGTTTTAATACACCCAGACAGTGTTCAATTAGTCTAATTCAAGTGTTTTCATGCAAAGAATAAAATTGTCATTACACTGATTGTTGTTAGAATTTTAATTATATTAGTATAGGCCTAGGCTATATAATAAAATTTTTATATATTTATTTTAATTAAAGAGCGCTTTTAAAGGCCAGTGAAAGCATAGGCTACTGTCAGTTAAGTCCTATTCGGACGCTAATATTGTTTATCATGGGCTCTTACGGTATTTTAAACATTTACAGGGGTAAGTCGGATATTTTAGTGCCGTCCGAATCCATAATATCAGTGTTTTTTCTCACCCAACCCGCGTAAAAATCTCTGTCCAAATTAGTACCTACTGATTTTTGACAAACAGGTCGTGTGGTAATTTAATTGCCGTCTGAATCCACATCTCTGAGTTTACAAGAAGAGATTCAAAATTCACTGTTTAAATCCTTTTTGATCACTGCCGAGCACCGTAGCTACGTGACGTACACTTTTATTACTGAAATGCTTGAAAGTATTTACAAGAACAATATTTCATCGCAGCTCACCTCAGCGAACAAAAATGGGAAAGAGAAGAAAGCACATAATTTTTTTTTAATTATTATGGCAGCAATATATGATACAATATTAAAATATGTAGGCAAGACTATTATAGGCTGTTATAGTTCGGATTATTTTTTATAATATCCCATGAGTCCTAGTAAATGCAATTTCAACTATTTCTGAAGTGCTTATTTTATAAAGAACAGCGTTTTCTCACATAAACAGCCCCTGCACAAGAGAATAATTGATTCTCGAGTCATCGATATCAGCAGATTCAGCACCATCGCCACGGACAGCACCCGGTAACGTCGCACGTAAGAAGGTATATCTTAAGCAGCTTTCTATAGTTCGGGGAACACGCCTAGAAATGGTATACCTTCAGTTAAGTTATACCTTAAGAGTCTTCGTAGCGCGCTAAGAGACAACGTTATCGGGAAACTCAGCCCAGGTTTTCTTTTAACATATGTTCCCTTTTGAAATCGGTCAGGAATTAATTAACGTCGACATATTGTGTAAACTCAGCTAGCTAACACCAAGTTAACATTTTCAAATGAACGTACATCCACTTATCTAACGTTACCAGATAAAGTCAGTGCGCCATGTCTGGCATAAAATTAACAGGCTACTAAATACAACAGCACATTTAAATGGTTGTTTGTTTCACTTACCAGAGTTTTTCTGCGATGTAACTTGAGTCTGGTCTGGTGCAGAAAAGTAAAGTATTGTGATCCATCCACGGAGCGACCGCTGAGGCGCTGACTTGAAGAGCGGTCTGGTGATGACTGTCGAGATTTATGTTTAATGCGCATGCGCTGGCCTGTGTATAACCTTGAAATTGTAACTTCGTCGAAACAATTTTTTTTAATTTAAGATCTTAATGAAAAATATTTATATTTAACAATGTTTTGAACTAATAAAATATAACTTAAAAAATAAAACAAATAATAGTAAACTGAATTGAAAGAAAAATTATTAATTGAATGAAGTACTGCTTGAAAACCTTTTTTCAGTGTGTGTGACATTTTTCTTGTGAGATTATGACATCCATATAGCAATCAATCAAAAAATTTAAAAAGGCTTACCTTTATTCTTTACGTTGAAAACATTCGATTTACCGTCACGTTCCACTCTGATCAAATTAAACGTTATGATGTTTGAACAGAGTTGAATGCAAATGTTATCGGTGTCATGCACGATATTATAATATCATTACATTATTAAATATAAAGAAAATGACGCTCAAACAGTGACTTTTTTAATTCTACATTATTTTAAACTGTAATTAAGATACATGGTCATAAATGTCAGATTAAACGTTTCGCAAAATAACTTGCTATCTATTCTAAATGCATTACGATAAAACTCGTCAGCTATTGATGACGTTAAAAAAAATACATGCATGCATGAAGCAATTGCCAGCACGTTGAGTTTGGTGTTCTACTGAATCTTTGGATTTTAATTACATTTTCACCACAGCACAATTGGTCATTTTTAATGTAGAGTTCTATATGCAGTGTTCTTAGTTAGGCTGGTTCCCATAACTTACTTAGGCTACATGAAATATACACAAAATTACTTAATATACAATTACTTAGTATCGTTATTACGCGCACTTTTCATGCAATGTGGGCAAAATACTGTAAACAAATCTGTGTACAGTAAAGTACACCGATTTATATGGAAGTTGTATGATTGATAGCAGACATTTGTTTAAATGCAATTCAGTGATAGTGGCAATATTACATATGGGGGGACTGTTCAAATGCATTTGCAGGCTGATACAAAAACATGTCAGTCACTTTCGGTCACGCTTGAAAACTATAGCGCATAGATTTAGCCTATAATGAACGCCTTGTCGTCTCACAACCCCAGAGTATGTTTCCACTGTTCCCTGAAGCTATTTGGCACAAATATTGTGTATTGTAACATTTATTTAAACACCATGCAATCTCTTGGAATAAATATTTACCACAATAACCACCAAAGTTGGCACATTTGCTATTATATTGTAGCCTATAATTAATATCTCCCTCAAACAATGTAAGAAAACTAAGTTATTTATTTATTTAATTATGGCAAAGAGAGCAAATCACAGTTGCAATTATGGTGCATTTAGGCCTACTAAGACCAAAAATACAGACACCCCTAGTTCCTAGACGTTCTGCTCTAGATTAAATATATGTGTATTGTATACCTCCTTATAAATACAAATTTTACCCCAGAAGTGATCTACATCTGACAAAACCTCATTTGGGGAAATCTGGTGGTGATAGCCTATAAACTGTAAAATAACGGTATCTGAGATTAAAAACACCAGAAATATATGTATGTCCCCATTTAGGTAAGTATACTATATTCATATACATGTGTGTAATCTGGGTTATCCCTGTGGGGACAAAATCCCCACAAGGATGACATTTTTGACCTTTTGAGGACAATTGCTTTGGTCCCCATGATTTAAACAGTTTATTAATCCTGTTTTTTTAAATGGTTAAATGCAGAATGTTTTCTGTGAGGGCTGTGTTTGGGGTTAGGGAATAGAATAAACAGTATGTCTACGGAAAGTCCTCATAAAACATGAATTACACACATATTACACTGGTATTACAACGTAAACTTGGTTTATGAGGAAATTTCCTGAGTCTTCGTAATTAAAATGGCTTAAAATCATGCTAAACAATGGTTTATTAAAAATCTAAAAATGCATAAAGTTTTCTGTGATGGGTTAGGGCTGTGTTAATTTTAGGCGGATATAATGTACAGTTTGTTCAATATAATAACTGTCCTCACAATGATGGGTGTGTGTGCGTGTGTGTGTGTGTGTGTGTGTGTGTGTGCGTGTGTGCGCGCGGTACACTGTAAAAAATATTTTAGCAATTTAGTTATTTCAACTTATTTTTTTAACTAGATTGTCCAGACAACAAGAAATTTTAAGTTTTCTTGTCCTCAACTTATCGAAATAAGTTAGTTAAACTAAAAAAAACCCATGCAAAAAGATAACTCAAAATAATGAGTTAACTTTTTTTACAGTGTACTTGCGTGCGGACGTGCGGAGCGGACGCAGAGAGATATAATAAACATACTTTACCACCTGGCCTCTGAGTCTTTATTGCGAACATCATATCAAATAAACATGCACACAAAATAAAGTACTTTTCTATCCTCTGTGTTGTCTTCTTTCATTTAAATCTCTGCTTAATTGTTCCGATAATATTTTACTGCATTTGCTAAAGCTCATCTTAAATCTTCTCTTTGTACCAACGAAGTTGTGGTCTGCTGTTGATATGACATGCAGAATCAACCTTATTGCATATAGGCTACAACAATGGTAATTCTGAGAGGAATTGTTGAAATAGATAACAATTGCATATAGGCCTGTTTTAACTTCAATTCAAACAATGATAGGGGCATATGCATACATATAAACACAATCTCAAAGTCTTCTATATATCTTACAGCCTGAGCCCGTGCTAATGAATGGCACGTGCAGGGGTGGCAGATGGCCCACGGTGTGGAACATGTGTGAAGGAACGGCAAATAAACAACTTGCGTAGGAATTTTGAGATAGAATGGAATCGAACTACCAAAATATATACTTTAGGCTGCATACTATAAAATAAAATAAAATACAATAAAATAAATCAAATCATCTAGCCTAGGCTACTATTGTTTTATTAAAGCCACCATGATGCGCAGTAGCTACCAACGTTAAATTCAAAGGAAGTAAAAAAATAGACAAAAATTATTAACAAACAAATATTGTGTGCAATGCATGTAGGACATGTTGCATGCATTGTATTTCAATCAATCGGAAAATAGCTTAGGCTATCCTTTATAAAAACTGGGATTAGTAGCATGAAGTGTAATTTATGTTAAACATGTTAATGTGGCTCGAAGTGCAGATTGTCCATACCAAAGTAGCTATAGTGTCTAGTTTTCCTACTCTTCATGTATAAGGTTAAAAACTGTCTTAGAACAGTCCCATGCGGGACTGGCAGCAGATGGCCAATACAATAGAGTTTCGGTTGGCCTAATTGGAGGGAAATTTGAATAACTGTCACACGCTCGACGCGTGCAGTTTATATTCCACTTTTTTCCATGCTCCCACGCCCTCTGCCTTTCAGAAAGTGACCGTTAGATTATCTATTTGAATTGTAGGACAACTTGGTAGCCTATTTTCACACGAGTAATTTGTGAGGAATTTGAATAGCTATCCGTTTGAGGAAGAGAAGACAAAGCTCATTTAACGGTTGACGTGACCTAAATTTTTTGACACAAAGATGTTCACAACATGATGCTAAATGAAAGTGAATCAGTAGGAACCAGGGTCAAAAGAACACCAAAAATATGCACTTAATTGCGACAAGTAGCCTATAGAACCTATACTAAAGCAACTGGTTAGGCTATAACTGAACATTTTTTTTAGCTTCATGTGTTTAATATCAAAGTTTATTGTTTTTCCCCCCAACATAAATACATTACAAATTTTAAATCAAGTAGGGGCTGCTCAGTAAGCATTAAGCAGTAATGTGTGAAAACAGTGTTCTGATGGAAAGTTAATATACACGATAAATCATAGGCTAGTTAATTTGTTTGGTTAAATGCATTTTAAATTTTTATGAAATCCGAAATCCGTTGCCTTCCTCATGTAAGGTAAATGCAACTGTGGTATATATATATATATATATATATATATATATATATATATATATATATATATATATATATATATTATATATATATATATATATATATATATATAGGCTATTTAATCACATATATATATATATATATATTATATAATATATACTAATATTAATATATATAGGCTATTTAATATATATATAATATATATATATATATAATATATATATATATATATATATATATATATATATATATATATATATATATATATATATATATATAGCTATATTCAAAATATAATAGGTCCTATACTGCTCAACAATAAACAACCACTCAACCAAAGATCTAAGCTGTCCTGTGAGACATGTTGCGCACAGCCCCTGAGGGATTATCCATTAATAAGCCTGGCTCGTGCATCTCTGTATAGTTAAATAGATGAGGATGGCACGCGCCAGGCACGAGACTGACGCCAAATGGGTGATGTCAGCATAAATCACGCGCCAGCTCCAACAATTGCTGTCCAGCATATGGAGACTGAGTGTGGGGTGTTGCGTTTCGATTACATAAAAATAAGTAGAGCGCTACGTATGCCTCTACGCACGAAATAGCTAGTTAATTTCGTATTTTTTCTTAATTTTCCAAAAACAAAATCTAAGTACAATGTTGTAAATTAACGAGAGCCTCAAACGTCTAGTAAATCCAATGGGGGCATATTCAATTCTCTCAAGTATTTTCAGAGTTTATTGGAAGCAAGGAACACCAAACGCTATTAAAGCATTTTAGTCCTATTCGAGAATAAAATAAATAAATAAATAAATAAATAAATAAGTGGCCTGCCCCAGGCGATGTGCATCTTAGACTTGATGCATGAGAGATATAAGAAATATGTCCTTAAAAACAATGTGCATTTACAAAAATTTAGAATAAGGAAAAATCAGTCAATATATTGATGGAGATATACAAATAGAAACATTTGCTTATTTAATTTTCATGGCACATAAAACGAAAAAAAGGCCAGCTGTGGGCCATGAAGCCCCCAGTTAAATGCGTCCGATTAGTCATTAATTTTACAGAATTTACATTATATTTAATGTAGTTCTTATTAATGTGTTTTATTACACATATTAAAGATGACTTTAATGTAGGCCTACAATATTAAATCAGGCCTATGATGCGTTTTGATCAGTTTAAAATCAAATAACAGAATCACAGTCAAATAGATTCTTCTGAAAGGTACAATTAATATAGCATTACATATATGCATCCATATTCTAATTGAAAGTATATATGTCATATAATGAATTAATTACTGAAAATCACCACTGACACATAATTGTGAATTGATTCCCCCAAAATACCCTAAATAAACAGGGATGTTTGAAATGTAGGCTACATCTAACGCAAGGGTTTGTTAAAAATCAATCAAATAAACATCATGAATTATTATAATTAGTCAATTATAATAATATTCCGAACAACTGACTACCCCCCCCCCCCCCCCCCCCCCCCCAATTCAGAACATAGCCTACCCAGTTTTGAATGCCACAGCTTCACTATTCAGTAACTCACGGCTGTAGATCAACTGTTCACATAAATCTGACAAACATTGATGTTAAGGCGAATTGTTACTTTTTCAAGACACTGCAACAGTTTTACCCTTAGGCCTATGATGTTTAGGCCAAAATGTGACATAAGATTTGAGAGGACAAGTGCTAAATTCCATGCACATATTCCGTTAACTTCGAATTAAATGACCAACCAAACAAGCACAAATCCAAGTGTCTGGAGAACCCAAAATCCATATTGTCTATATTTAATTATTTTTGGCCACACGTAGCCTAGGCCCCTAGGCCTACATTTTGTGTTCATGAAAATAATGAGCGAGTGATTTGTGAAGAACGTAGGCTACTAACGTTATCAGCCTGGTCTCAACGACAATAGGGTACAACGTTATATGGGAACAAACTAATTCTAAAATGTTAAAGAAAATAGGCTGTTTTAAAATCCTGATATTTTGGCTACCACTGTGCAACAAATATTGTGCGAGCCTGCCATCTGTTGGTAAGGTAAGGCCTTTGACTTGATAGTAGCCTAGTAGCTACTATCACTGGGTTGCATCTGCCCGTTGCAATATACGAACATTAATATCGAATACAGATAGGCTAAACTATAAATTAGTATTAGCCTATGTTAGAGTATGCCATCTACATTTTTGCTATTGAATTTGAGTAGATGAAGAGTAGATGAAAATAAACTATTCTCTACTATGCCTTAGTGATAGGCCTAATAATCACGTCGATTAAAGAAACATACACGCATGAGAACACAAGCCAATAATACTATAATATGCATAACATTAATAGGCCTATTTGTTTTAAAAACATGAGATACTCGAAGGCTAGGCTACAACACACGTCATCATGAAGCGCTGTCCCTTTAACATCTGATCCGAATTGAGTGGGGCCAACACGTTACAGTTCCCTCCCCTTAATGGATTATTCACAAGTTCAGTCCCTCAAGACTTCTGAACGAACCGTTTGATAACAAGCCAAAGGCTATCTAGCGCTATAGACGCATTGGTTTTGCGGTGTTATTGTTTAGTTTAGCCTGTTTCTATGTTTAGTTAA
Source organism: Chrosomus eos (assembly GCA_036326025.1). Classification (NCBI taxonomy): domain Eukaryota; kingdom Metazoa; phylum Chordata; class Actinopteri; order Cypriniformes; family Leuciscidae; genus Chrosomus; species Chrosomus eos. The sequence goes on along the minus strand of CM070836.1, from coordinate 9,368,951 downwards.
GGGACACAACAGGTGGAATATTCAGTAGGATATAGCCAGTGGATACATTCAAAGAAGACCGTAAAGAAATGCTTGGCTGGTTTTCTTTAGGTAACGTTAGGAGCTGCGCGGTAAATGAGGGTATTTTTTGTCAAAATGCCATATACTGATTGATACTATATCATCTGAATATATTTCTTAGATATATGTATATACCGGTATGGTCTGGTGATTCAAACAAAGAGGGATGGACAGAACGATGTAACTCGCTTACGGGAAGCTGCGCTGAGAACGCTTTCTGTAGTGAGGACTTCTAACTGACGCTTAATGGTGCGCTAATAGTCATTTGTTTGGAGGCATCATCATCATGGTGGTTGAGAGGACACTTCTCGCAGCAAGGCAAGGGGATGTACAAACTTTGAAAGTACAATTAGCGGAGAAAGTACTCAACGGTGATGTGAAAGATGTGCTGGGAGCGACTCCCGTACACCACGCCGCTCGAGCAGGAAAGCTCACCTGTCTGCGGTATTTGGTTGAGGAAGCGGGTTTACCGGCGAACAACCTGGCGAGAAACGGCGCGAGTCCTGCTCATGACGCCGCAGCAACGGGCAACCTGACCTGCCTGCAGTGGCTCGTGACGCACGGAGGATGTCGAGCGGCCGTGAGTATCTAACTTACTTTTTTCATTAACACTTTACATTACAACGTCCATATATAAACAGTTATTTAAAACCATGTTAATATTAAGGAAATAGTTTACCCCAAAATTAAAATTTCGTAATTAGGCGACTCGCCATCAAGTTGTTCCAAACCTGTATGAGCTTCTTTCTTCTGTTGAACAAAAAAGCAGATATTTTAAAGAATGTTGGTAACCAGACATGAACAACATGAAGAGGGTCTCTTGTACTCAGTCTCTGTACTCAGTCCTCAAACGACCCTGCTGTTATGCCAAATTTGGCTTTTAAAATCAGTAAGCTTGTTCTGTCTAATGAAGTGTAATGGAACCATTGCAAGACAACCATCAATGTATGCTCAGCATCCACACTGGTGCATAAAATGCTTTCATGGCCTAATCGTCACCTCGTATGCTAGAAAATCCCCATCTTATTACTAGAAGATCCTTATAACACTCATCTAACCTTCAGTCTCATGGTCAAAGAATTTACTCAGCAGTGTTCCTGAGGTCTTATTAAAAGTGTGTGACTTCAGTTTAGCCACTTGACCCGGGCTGTGGATAATACCGTCCTCATGGAGTCAAGTGTGTGATTCATGCTGTGAGTATAATTATGGAATGAAGCCTGTGTGTTCTGTAAATGCTACAAGTGTTCAGATAGATATAACCTGCATGCAAAAAAAGGAAGGAAAGATTTCAGTGGAATGAGATAGAAGGGCCATGTTAGTGTGATTGCTGTTTTCAGGAAAAGGCAGTCTCAGATAGCTTCCATAAACATCACAGGCCTACAATAAGTTTTATTTTGAGTCACTGGAATTGAGTTAGATTATACATCTTCCAGTTAAATGCGTCAGAAAATCGCCTGTTCAATAATCTGTTGTGAAGCATTATTGGGTCCCTTGTGAAAAAGAAGAATTCTTGTATATAATATAATATTTACTGAAATAGTCAAGTCAAGTCACCTTTATTTATATAGCGCTTTTTACAATACAAATTGTTTCAAAGCAGCTTTACAGAGATAACAGGAAAACAATGTTGTAATAGTATTGTTCAATTGAAAATTAAATGTTCCCAACTAAGCAAGCCAAAAGGCGAAGGCAACAGTGGCAAGGAACCAAAACTCCATCAGGTGACAGAATGGAGTTAAATAACTCATAACTGTTTCCTAACACACACTTTATAAAAAGTGCACCAATAAATGTCAAAAAGTTTTACTAAAGTAAATGTTTAGCTTTAAAGTAGTACACTATTAAGATGTGTTAACTAACATACTAAAGCACATAGTACGTGATTATAATGTAGTTTGAAAGTACGTGAATTAAAGGGATAGTTCATCCAAAAATGACATTTCTGTCAGTAATTACTGTCATGTTGTTCCAAACCCGTAAGATCTTCGTTCATCTTCGGAACACAAATAAAGATATTTTTGATGAAATCCTAGAGGTTTCTGAACCAGCAGCAAAATCATTGCGAATTTCAAGGCCCAGAAAGGTAATAAAGACATCATTAAAATCCATGTCCATGTGACTACAGTGGTTCATCCTTAATGTTATGAAGCGACGAAATTACATTTTGTGCGCAAAACCCCCAAAGAATAACAACTTTATTCAACAATTTCTTCTCTTTCATGTGTTGAAAATGAAATTCTTCTCTCCTATGCTGTTTAGGTAGTGTAAACAGTGCAGCGCTTCCAGGTTCTAAGTCTGGCAGTTCATTATTGGCCGACACTGTTCACATGAGCACCACGATGCAATCATTTTATTCTGACGCAGGAGCCAGCCAATGAGCCGGCGTTCTGATGTAGGACCCAGAAGCGCTGCACTGTATTTAATACATGATCAGTGTAGGAGACTGTTATGGAAGAGAAGAAATTGTTGAATAAAATTACTATTTTTGTTTGTTTTTTGTGCACAAACATTAATAACATTAAGGTTGAACCTGTAGTCATATGGATTATTTTAACCACCGTATGTCTTTAGTACCTTTTTCTGGGCCTTGAAAGTTGCAGTGACTTACAATGGCTGGTTCAGAAACCTCTCGGATTTCATCAAAAATATCTGTGTTCCGAAGATGAACAAATGATTTATGGGTTTAGAACGACATAAGGGTGAGTAATTAATGACAGAACAGTGTCGATGACACTACATCATTCTCAATAGGTGGAACATTTTGTTAACACTTTATATTACAGTGCTCTTGTTACATGTTACATGTTGGTACTGTAGTAATAACTATAAATTATGCATGATTACATGCAACTAACCCTAATCAAAACCCTAATCCTAACTCTATAGTAACAACATGTAGTAGTTTTTTTCCTGTCATTATAATGCAGATATACTAGAACTTTGTGGGAAAAAAATTACTTGTAAAATTAACATTAATATTGTTAGTCTATGCCCAATAATTAGGTTTTAGTGGTACACCTCACCATATAATTTCAATAAACTGAAAAAATTCTGCATGCATATTACTAGGATTACTATTGCCTGTTTCTTAGTATTTATAATAAAGCACATATTAATGCCTTATTCTACATTACCATATTCTACATCCCTTAATTCATCTCTTACACTTAACAACTACCTTACTAGCTATTCATATGCAGTATGCAGTATGCAGTTTTATTGAGGCAAATGTTGTAGTTAATAGTCTTTACTAGTGATAATTGGACCCTAAACTAAAATGTGACCAAAACAAATCTAGCTTCCGTAATGAGAAAATAGAGGTCTTGTTGTTGTCCGTTTTTCCTTCTGTGTGCATGCAGTAGTGGAAGTTATCTCTGCCATCAATGGGGAGCGGGACGCCTACAGCAGTGCTTCACATTTCATTATTGTGTTTCATACCTTCACAGCAAGTTGATTGACTAAAACTTTGACCAGTTAAATATGATCCAGAAGAGACTCTGGGTCAGCGGATGTGCTGAAAATGATTAGCTAATAAAAATATAGTCTCTCATATTAATAAATCTGTTAAAATGCACCCTTGATATGCTTCATAACATGTAGCATGCAATTTGTTGCCCTTGAATAATAGAGAAATTTACCATAGATTTACATTTCTGAATTCCAGCTGAATGTTAGTTATTGTATGATATAGTTTAACATATGTTATTTATTATGTACTGTGTTATTTGCAGGATAAGGACAGCTCTGGGGCCACTGTCCTGCATCTGGCTTCTCGCTTCAGCCATCATGAGATCATTGATTGGTTGCTGAAAAGTGGGGAAGGGGATCCTACTGTTGCCACGGATACGGGGCATTGCCTGTTCATTATGCTGCAGCTAAAGGGGACTTGCCTTCGCTCAGGCTGCTACTGGAACACAGCCCAAAGTAAGATCATACAGTGTGTAATAGTGGGAGTGTGAAATAACAGTTTTGGTAGAATTCATCCAAAGTAGCAGGACTTTTTTCCTTTTTTGACTCTCATACAAGCATTTTCATAAACATGTCACAATCTTATTAGACTAGTGATTGTTAAAGTCCCCATGTAGTCAATAATTGTATCCCTTAAAACTCCTCTTTGAAAAAAAAAGTGACGTTTTGTCCTTGAAAAAAGTCTTCATGCCTTAAAATAGCTTAAATGCTTAAAACTCTACACCCTTGGTTCATTTACTATAAGCGGTTATATGAATATGCTAATTAGCCCCGCCTCCACTCACTCACACCCACTCAGAGATCCACGTTGATGAGCACACATTGTCGTGATTGGTTACAAGGTAGTGTGTGACGTCAGAAACACCTGCGATTTCAAACTCGTTTTTGACTGTCTTTGGTTCACCGAAGTTTTTAAGGAGAAATACTCAGCAATGGTGTTGACTTATGAATTTGCTCATGGTTTGTCTTAGAGCACATTAAAAACACCACATATAAACAACATTTTAAAGCTTGATTTTCATAACAGGGGGACTTTAAGATCAGTGAATGTTCCTAAACAAATGGCCCTTAGTTATAAACACATAGGGCATGCCATTAAATGTTTTGTTTGTATGCAGAATAGCAGTGATATATTATATATTTTGTTGTTCCTTTGTCAGCCATTTTTTTCTGCAGGACTCTTTTCACAGAAAAGCCCAGTCTGGGTAGCCACAGGATTTTCAAACTTTACACTGACTCCCAGTCAGGAATTTGCATCTGGACATTTCCTTAAGCTAAATAAAATTGAAGGAAATTAATAAAATCTTACAAGTTAAAATTTATAAAGACAGTTAAACAGGGCAAATAAATTTCTGTTTATAGATGATCTGTTTTTTTATAGTCTTTGTGACTTTGTTTTTTGCTACCTAACCTTACAGTTCAATAGCAGAATCAGATGTTACTTTTACAGTTTTACTTTTTAAAAAAAAAGAAAATATGAGTGGTGCTTGACAGGGTTACTAGAATGTTCTGATGGCTGCTTGATACGCTGGTATAAAAACTAAAAAGAGTCTGTCCACTAAGTCTCTATGATATTCTGGACTTTAGACATGGCTCTGGTCCTTCATGTAATGTAAATGGGATTTATTTTTGCCCATTTAATTTTCCGACAACTAAAAATTAGGATTTTAGCTTTTTCGTAAATATGAGCAATAGGAATAGTGCTGCATGCTTGCCTTTGTAAACAATAACTACAACATATCCAACATTCAGTCCAGCAGTGTTACACTTTTTATATGAAATATGGTTAAGTCTTTCAGGAAAGGCTCTTGGTTTCAAAAGAGCGTAATTATTTGTAAAGACAGATATGATTACACTTAATTTCCTGCTGTATATGAGGACTGTCATGTTTATTGCTATACAGTTTGCACTGCAGCCTGCTGCCTAGATCAATGTCCACTATCATTGAACGCTAAGTTTAGTCAGCTATTACTCCTAGATGTCCTTTTTAATTGAGTGGTACAATTGATTCTGTCCATATTGTAGATATTTAGGAAATTATTTATCACACCGCCATATTGCGAGCTGCAGTTTCTCCCATTCAAGTGAATTGACTTGATAATTTACAGTGAGTGAAACAGGAAATTCATAAGAATATAAATATAATTCAGGTGCCTGATACCAGGAAGCCAAAAGCTGCATCCCAATATGCATACTATCCACCCTATCTGCCCTAAATAGTATTGACAATTACTAATGTCACATACTATTTAGGATGGATAGTATGCACATTGGGACGCAGCTAAAGATTCAAACAAAACATGATTTAATCCAAATATATTACAGGAGAACTCAGGGAAATGGACAAAACACACCTTATTAAGATTGATTGATTGAAAAATGAACTAAAGAAAGAGAAGACTTAAATAGACCAAACTAATTAATGTGCAACAGGTGAATGGGATATACAATCAAGGGAAAAACTGGCACCAATTAAAAAACTGGAGCTGCGTCCCAATGTGCATACTATCCATCCTAAATAGTATGTGACATTAGTAATTGTCAATACTATTTAGGGCAGATAGAATGGATAGTATGCACATTGGGACGCAGCTTGGGTCACACAGGCAAACAGGCACTGAACCGAACGTCCCCCTGTAGTCAATAATTGTATACCTTAAAATTTATCTTTGATCACCAAAATGACATATTTAAATGTTTTTTCCAGTTAAAAAAAATTCTTCAAGCCTTAAAACAGCTTGGATGCAACTCTACACCCTTGCTTCATTTAGTATATGTGGACCCATGAATATGCTAATTAGCCCCACCTCCACTCACGCAGCTCACAGATTCACTCGGCCAACTTACTGAGGTAAACGCTGCACAATATGAAAATATGATCAGCCTTTTGCTTGACTATGTTGTCAAACAGCTAACCACCGGCAAATTGTCGTGATTGGTTACAAGGTATTTTGTGAGGTCAAAAACCCCAGCGATTTCAAACTGCGTATTTGAGACTGTCTGTGGTCCATCACAGTAAGAGAAAATACTCAGCAATGGTGTTGACTTATGAATTTGCCCATGGTTTGTCTACAAGCATATTAAAAACACCACATAGATATATAAACAACTTTAAAAACTTGATTTTCACCACAGGGGCACTTTAAAATACACTGAAACATATTAAACCCCTGACATCAGGACTATTTTATCCTCTAATTGATTGTATTGTAAAAAGTGTGTGTTGTAAACTAGAATGGAAGTGGTTAGAGGGGAGATGTTGAAAAGGGAAAGGGATTTGTGACATCTCAAAAGGGTAAATCAGTTTGATCATGTGGAATAAGGTGTTTATGAACCATGCGCAGTAAGACCAAGAATGTGTATTAAGTAAATAAGGTCAGTTTTGATGTCACATTGACTTTAAGCTGGATAAATGCAAAACTGTTGAGACGCAACTTCACTGAACATTTTGAATTTAAACAAATTGCTTCACTTTTGCGTGTGGTATTTCATCACAAGCATTTGCAAAATAGTTTAAGCATTTTTTTAAATGCTTTGAAATAGCAATAATTAAGTTAGTTTCATAACTTAAATACGTTTGTGCAGCAATGCCATTTGGGTTCCTCAAAGAACCTTTCAGTGAACAGTTCTTAGAACAATAATTTTTTCTAAAGTGTGAAGAAACTTGTTTCACTATAAAGAACTTTGGTGCATGGAAATGCTTTATAGATGTTAAAGATTCTTCATGGAATCATAGATGCTAATAAAGAACCTTTACTTTTAGGAGTTGGCATATACAATTACGCTCTTTAATCCTTTAGAGGAACAACAGCTTGTCAGTTTCCTCAAAGTTACATCTTTATATCTTGAGCCTAAATGGTTCATAACTGTATACCTCAAGGATACATATTGTCGCACTCTAAGGTGCACCTTTTAGGGGTAAAGTTACCCCCTTTAAATGTACTGTACTAGTGACATGGGGCAAAATGTATTGGGTAATATAAAGGAATTTTCCATCTTGATTTTTCATAGGATAGGGTTAAGGTTTCACCAGTATTTTGAATTACACATTGCATTGTGTAGTGTATTAGGGTTAAAGGAAATGTCAGTAAACTTAACAGATAATGTCCGCAAGACAGAAAATCACCAGTACCTTTCCCATTTTTCTTACAGTGCACAACCTAGCATTTAAAACTGACCCATAATATGGGGCACTGTGCTGTGTAAATTGAAGTTTTTGTGTTGTTATCTGATTTGCATAATTTATTTAGCGTACTGGGTGCTAAAACAACACAGACAGCGGCTGCAAATAAACAATGCTATTAGTTAATCCTTAGTAAACCCCCCTGAAAGTTTAATCAGAAAGAGAGATGTTGCTTTTGCTCATTCAGCACTGTGTATTCCTGTGTCAGGGGTGACTGTCAGTATCACACAAGTGATAAACTAATGAGGTAAACAAATACTCTTGAATAGAGGTCTGCTATGAAGGAGTTTTCTGCATTGTGATGATAAGGTTGCTTTTGGAGAGTAGAGATAACATTCTCATGTCAGAGGGTCAGGGCAAGTGTATTGTATCTGTGTCCTTTTTCTTATTACAGGGAATGTCTCTTGGTCAGGGGTCAAGAATCTTGACATGGTGGTTAAAATGTCTGATACATTACGTAGGTGCCGCATAGTGTTGTGATGATTTATATCAAAGCAGCTTACTGATGTTGATAATGCCATAGCACAGCTGTCTACAAGAACACTATGGCTGACCTAATGGGGTGTGCAGAAAATGACACTAATGGTGACACACCTTAGAGAGGTTTGTACTTGTGTAAACGTCTCAGGTTACGACTGTAACCTATGTTCCTTGAGAACAAGGAACGAGACACTGCGTCAAGCACTATGGGGAACGCCTCAGTGTGACTGATGAATGAAACACTGTATAATCACGACAATCTCATTGGCCGGCGTCAGCCATGACATCATTCTCTAGTGCTTCCCGGAAGTATAAAAGGGGTGCTTAGAGAACATGTCATCCACTTCTTCGTCTGAAGGGACTATGCAAGCTGGCCAGAGGCATGGCGACGAGACGCAGTGTCTCGTTCCCTGTTCTCAGGGAACATAGGTTACAGTCGTAACCTGAGACGTTCCCTTTCGAAAAGGAACTCGCACTGCGTCGCCAATGCTTCGCCAATTATGGCTGTTACAAGCACAACACATTTAAAGGGGTGATGAACTGAGAAATCAAATTTTCCTTGAGCTTTTGACGATCTGAGAGGTCATCATATTAAAAGAATATCCTGTAAGTTTCAGAACTGAAAACGTCCTTGTTAGTCCAATAAATGCTTTTATTAACACCAGCCTCAGCAAACGCCTCGTTTTTCAAAGTGGGGAACTCTGACGTCAAAGAGAATAAAACACCACCCCCCGCAGAAGATGATCAACGCCTACTTCAACATGGCAGGTTTAGCCCCACCCACCGATTCACGCATTACACGCATAGCTAAATAACATAGATGCCTACCTCATGATGACAAACCGGATCGAGCTACCGAGTGCCTGGTTGTGGAACAAGACAGTCGCTGCAAAAGCTTCCTCTGGATTCCAATAGGAGTGCATGGACAAACTTTATTTTTAATGACGTTCCACTCCAGCTGATGAGGTAAAACATTGTCCGTCTGTTTGCTTCATTTCACTGAGGATTGTTTTGTAAACAAGACTGGATTTGCAGGCCGATTAAGAGTAAAGAACGGTGCTGTGCCGTCTATATTGGATCTGACAGGAATGGTGAAACACACAGACTCTGGGTCGAACATGTATGAATCATTCCGGTTGCCATTTTACAATATTGGACGTTTTCAAAACAATTTCCCCCACGTGCATCGACGGGTAAGTTGAAACTTTTTATAATATGCAAAACTCTTATCCACTCACAGCAGTGGGCGTTTACTTTCAAGTCTTCAGTGCGAGACGCCCATAAAAACCGAGCGTTTTTCAGCTAGGCTCAAAACTAGGGTACAAAATAGCCTATTATTTATTCATTTTGATGTTTTTGAATGCAAAAACCAAGCGAACGTCATAAGTTTACCTCAGACAACAATATAATAAGATTTAAAAAGCCAGTTCATGACCCCTTTAACTCATAGTTAAAAACCCCTTACTCTTTACACATCAGGCTGTCGGTAGCACTACTCCCTACGGCCACTGCCCGAGCTTTATGCTAAGCGAGGAAGTAACACGAAGGACTTGACCCAGAGCCAGCTCAAGGCCATGGACACCACAACCCGACTTGAGAGGAGTAAGGCCCAGAGTTTATAGGCCCTAGCCTGCTACTTCCGGGGGGACCAGTGTCAACCCCTATACCAGGGAGGCTATCATGCTTACATTACTTTTGGGTTTACATTACTCAACCACAGTCTCTAGCCAGAGACGATAGCTTCTTCACAGTGCTATGGGAAGCGAAGGCCTCAACAGAATGACTCTTGAAAGCAGAGGAGGCCTGCCACACTTACACCAATGTGGTCTAGAGCTTTTCCTCATAGAGTGAATAAAGTTCATGATGCAGAACTCAGGCAGTGAGAGGCCTAAAACAACTCTCCGTTAGTGAGAGGGCCCTTTTACTACTACCTGCAAAGCTGTTTGCATGGAGGCCTCAGCAGGATTACTCTCGAAAGAGAGGAGGCCTGACACATGCTAGAGGACAGCTAGCTCATCTATCGCAGTGTGTATGCCGCTGAGCGCGCCTTCACCTCCCTGAACTTTCCAATCACCGTCTCAACGGAGTACGCCTGCAACACTGGTATGCCTGCAACACTGCCATTGTGTGCAGCGCAGCCTCAGCCTGACCCGCCGCTGCGTATGCCCTGCCATTTAGACGAGAGGTGGTCTGAAGAGGTCTAGATAGGAGGGTCGGAGCTCTCAGTGTCGATGTCTCCCCTTGCGAGAGATAGCTCGCAAACGTTTTCTTCAATGGGAGGCGTTGACACATACCCGTGCTCTCACATTCCTTCCACATTCGAAAAACTGGAATGTTGTAAGAGGTGAATGCGAGAAGAGTACAGGTTCTTCCATTCCTTCACAACCTCCATGTGGAGGTCGGGAAGGAATGGAAGGCTCTCTGGGGCTGGTGGGGTGTGGCCAGAGAGAAAGCGTTTATCAAGCCTTCCATGAGCAGCTTCCTCTCTGACAATCTGCCATGGCAATTCAAGCCTGACGGTGGCGCTTCATCACCTCCAACAGCTCCGCATACGCGGGGCATTGGGGCTGGGCAGGTTCAGCAATTTTAGCATCTCCACCCGCTTCAGCCCCCTCCTGCTCGTCCGGGCTCGAAGCCAAAAGAGCACTGGCTGTTGGATCGAGGATGCATCAGAGTGTGCATCCCCTTCCAAAAGCTCGTTCTCGTCACCTGCCGACGAGTGTGAGAGATTCACCCCTCTCTCAAACTCATCGGCGAGCTCCTTCTGAGATCCCCACGATCTGAGTATCCTCTTGGCCTCGGCGCTAGCAGGACCCGAACCGTGGGGCAAAGAAGACTGTCCCTCTTCCCTCGAAAAGAGAGACAGACAAGAACGGAGCGTTCTCATTGAGAAACTCTCACAGTTTGTCTACCCCGCCACCTCAAGGACCGCGCGCGCTTGCTCTTCACCAAAACAAAGCACATAGCTTGTGAGTGTCACCAGGTGTGAGAAACCTCTCACACGGGTCGGCACACATCTTAAAGCGCTTGTTTCTTGCCATAATTGTCACTCACAGTGTCAGTGAAACAGTCCCTGAAGACAAAAAGAGGATGACATGTTCTCTAGGCGCCCCTTTTATACTTCCGGGTAGCGCTAGAGAAGGACGTCATGGCTGACGCCAGCCAATGAGATTGTTTCAGTCATCAGTCACGCTGAGGCGTTCCCCATAGTGCTTGAGTTCCCTTTCGAAAAGGTATCGACAGAGGTGTATAGATCAAAATGGATAAGTTCGAGGCATATGAACCCAGTCAGTTATCGATTTCTTGCATACCTAGCTATTTTGCAATTGAAACACACAATTTTCACAGCTTTTTTTTAGCCGCAGACTTCTGTTTAGAGAATCAAGGCAGGGTAGGCAAATCAGCTGAATGTTCCTGTGACATCATACCTACACCTGATCAAATTCACTTGTGTATCCTTATAGACATACATCTATAATATAACATCTATAAACAGACATACATTTTCAGTTTTAATGAACAGATAGATGCAAAAATTTGATAGCTTGAAAACTAATTATAGGTGTACCATTCAATGTGTCATACAGGGATCATTTATCCAAAAATCTGTCATTATTTACTCACCCTCGTGTCGTTCCAAAAACATAAGACTTTTGTTCATCTTCAAAACACAAATAAAAAATATTTTTTAATGAAACTAGAGATTTCTCTCCCTCCATTGAAAGTCAATTTCATCAAAATGTTCCAGCTTCATAAAGTAATCCATACGATTTGAGATGTTTGAGCAGAAAATGCACTATAGATTTAGGAGCCTACAGGCTAATTGGACTGGCGTCAATAAAAATCTTTCATTACTCATAGAGTGCAGCAGGGATGACATATTTTTGTATGCCAAAACCTGTAAACGAGAGCACTTTAGCAATCATCTCTAAGTCAATGGAGTTTTTCATAGCCTAAATTAGTTCAATTTAGGCTTAAATTCATAAAAGTTGTGTTTTGTGAAGATTATTATGATGCACAAAACGTCTAATAATCAAAACTTTTGTTGGTCACAGCTTATGTTCTGCTATAATACACTTGCCAATTGAAAAATCCCGTTGGGTTTTTGTCAAGGGAACCAAGATGATGCTAGGAGTAATTACTGCACGTAAAAGGGTAATTCTGTTATAAAACCCCATAGGAAAATCTCAAAGAACCAGCGGCGAATTAGTCTTCGGGGTTCTGACATCATCTCTGCCAAAAATTAACATAAAATTATATAAAATTCAAAGACACTGTATTACTGCTGTGAAAAGTTAAAACAACACATTAATAACACTGCATATCTTGTTGCAGATATATGAAAACATAAGGCAACTTTCATTTACCATGCAATATATAATAGAGCATAAAAATAGCAGTGCACAATTTTATCTTTTGTCTAATGCTATCTCACTGTCTTTTGAACATGGTTGGACACACCAAGCTTTATCAACTTCTGTCAGACTGACTGCTCAATGGAGCGCTCTTTTGGCATTATTAGGGTATCAGTGTCTTTTGTGAAAGAAGAATATGTGCCGGGACAGATAGATAAAGAGAATGAACCAGTGATTTATGAGAAGAGAACAAATTTGGGGGGGTTGCACATGTATATCCTGTTCTCACAGGCCGTGGAGGACATGGTCCTCTGATGATAAAGCTAATGACATGAATCCATTGGTCATAAAACTCAATGTAAACATAAGGTGCCACAAAGGGGCGGTGGGGTGGGGGAAGTTACACAACCAGCTAATACAGATTAGGGGCATTAACTTGCTTCAATTACCTCATGTGTCATAAAGTGTTAGAATCAAAAGTGACAGTGCTGTTGATATATTTCTGTGAAATATATTAGTCAAGTTAATTCAGATTGTTCACCCTTTGATATCTGTCCAACTCCAGACCACAGAAAATTTTATTTTGCATTATTTTTACATTATTTTTAAATGTTACAGAGAAAATGTTATTTAAAATGTTAGCACAGAAAGCTAATGCTGGAAAACGGAAAGTGTAAAACGGAAGTGTAGGCCTATCTTTTTAACAGTGATGGTTAAGTATGTGAAGGTATTGTGTAAATATGCGACCATCTACACTTCTGGTACAGTTACTCACTTTCCCTAAGCTTTCCTCTGAGAGAAGTAGCAGTTTCTGATTCTGAACTCTCCCTCCCCCCCCAAAAAACTTATTTTCCATTCATCTGTTCAACAGTACAACGGAATGTGACTGATTCTTTCAGACTGGTCCTATTCTCAAATTCAGCTCACTGATTCAATGATCTGGTTGCAGGACATTCACTGTAATTGCAAGGAATAGAGCTACTGGTACATAATTCAAAATGTGTCCTTTTGTCCGATTTCAGTGTGTTTCCATTACTTTCTAGTATAATTTGAAGTTGCCTGACATGTTCTCTTTTATTAAGGTCTACCTCTTGTAAGAACATTACTGTTACAATTATTACAAAAAAGCTGATCACCGAACTGAGCCTTGTGAAAAAGAGGTCAAGTGGGACTTTGTTGGTTGAAGTGCTTTGCTCTGCCACATCTTCTGACAGCTGCTTCTGTTACCTTTTCACTCAAGCCTAAATTATTCATACAGGAAGGACAGCTGTGCCTCAAATAAGGCTGTATCAGGTCAGGGATCTTTGTGAACATACAATAGTGTTACAAACATTGTTTATGTAGAGATGAGGAAGTCCTGGAGTTGTATAGACAGAATATAGACTGTAAATTAGAAAATAATGTCGATTATGATACACCATCAATTAATTATATTAGTTTATTGGTTTCATTGGTGAAACAATAGCTTCTCTTGAACATAAATTATAGATGTAATGTATTTTAATTTGTATTTGAATTTTAGCTATATAAATAATGTGTATGTGTATTTGTGGTCATTACATAAGTCTATCAGTGTGTGTGTGTGTGTGTGTGTGTGTGTGTGTGTGTGTGTGTGTGTGTGTGTGTGTGTGTGTGTGTGTGTGTGTGTGTGTGTGTGTGTGTGTGTGTGTGTGTGTGTGTGTGTGTGTGTGTGTGTGTGTGTGTGTTTGTGTGTGTGTGCCCCCCACGGCACGGATGACTGTGCCTGTTAGGGTTACACTCATGAAAGATTCACATGTCTGATCACTTCCTAATGACTGAGTCCCTGATTAATTCCTCTTCCTGTTTTAAAAATTTACCATCTCTTTATTTTTCTTTGGAAGTCCCTCCAAGTCAGTCAAATGTTTTTCTTTTCTTTTTTTTTTCTTTTTTTAGATTAACAACCCATTTTTATCTGAATCATCTGGTAATGTTGTCAATAATGTGGTTAAACACCAATTATATACTGAATATCTAATGTGGCTGTGTTGTTTTGTCTGATTGCTGAATTAGATGTTTCCACAGTCAGACTGTTTACCTGGTTACTCACAGGCTTAAATTCTGCTCTTTAATCCTGTGTGTGACTGTATGTGTGTGTACTCTGTCAACAAAGAGAGCAAGAAATACAATGCAACCTGAATCACAATCAAATCATTAAAAAGCAAATAACACTCTCTATAGAAAAAAAAAATAAACAATTTTGTTTAAATAGTATTTTCACTTGACAGAGTGAAACACATACTGGCAGAACACATGCTGGCGTATTGAACACATACTGGCTAGCTTTACTGACATCAGAAAATATTATGGGTTTTATTCATTTTTCTGGTAGTGTTTTTGTAGTGCATAACAAAAAAAATGATGTAAACTTTAAAAAAGTCCTTTGAAGTTGTATTCAATTATAATTTAGCCTAGCTTTAAAAAACGTAATGTTATTAATGAAAGTCTGCATTTGTAAAATATTATGTATTACGTATTATGAAGGGCGAATGTGAACCAATCAAGCTTAGCTCGAAAATGATTTTTGATGTTGACGTAACTGAAAGTGTAGTTCCCAGCATACCTTGCTTGGGACCTCTGAGTGTTGTCCCCCCATAAAAATATACACGCTGTGTATTGTAAGCAATTTGATGATTTATGCTTAAAATAATTGTGTAAGTAGTAAAACAATACAAACACAAATGGGGGAAAAAAATGTGTTTTAAGTTTAGAAAATGTTTTCATCCCCCCTCCCTTGCCTCACAGTGCTTTGGTCCACTGCTTTTGCTTTCCCCATGTACCTCACCTACCTATGTTCCCGGTTCCGGCAGATCTAAACTATGCAGCCTAACATTGAATTATAGAAGTCTTTAATGTGTTATGTGTATGCTAAGCCAAAGAGATGTGTTTTTTGTCTGGGATCCAAACGGTTCAAGGTCCAAATGACAGTTTCAGTGCAGCTTCAAAGGATTTTAAACGATACCAGACGATGAATAAGGGTCTTATCTAGCGAAACAAACGATATCTTATCTTATCATTCAACAAACGAAATGAACGAAATGACTTGGAAAAAGATTCGTTCATTTTGATGAACGAGTTCAAACAGGAGAGTCATGAACACGCATCACAGAACAGAGCAAGGCGAGCATTTGTGCTCATAAAACTTAAAGTTTATTTATTTTTGAAATGACGGATCGTTTCGCTACATAAGACCCTTATTCATCGTCTGGTATCGTTTAAAGCCATTTGAAGCTGCACTGAAACTGTCATTTGGACCTTGAACCATTTGGATCCCAATGAAGTCCATTATATGGAGAAAAATCCTGGAATGTTTTCATCAAAAACCTTAATTTCTTTTCGACTGATGGCATGGGGGTGAGTAAATTATCAGCAAAAGTTTTTTTTTTATAAGTGAACTAATCCTTTAATAGGGAGCCAATGCAGTGTTGACTGAACCGGGCTAATGGTCATACTTCCTGGTTCTGGTAAGAACTCTGGCGGCTGCATTTTGGACCAGCTGTAGTTTATGTATTAAACGTGCAGGGCAACCACCCATAATAGCATTACAATAATCTAGCCTTGATGTCATGAACGCATGAACAAATTGTTCTGCATTTTTCATTGAGAGCATATGGAGTAATTTAGATATATTTTTAAGATGAAAAATGCAGTTTTACAGATACTAGACACGTGACTTTCAAATGAAAGATTGGTATCAAAGAGCACACTCCGGTTCCTAATCGACGACGAGGATTTGACAGAGCAGCCATCAAGTGTTAGACAGTATTCTAGGTTATTACGTGAGGAAGTTTTTTGTCCAATAATTAGAATCTCTGTTTTTTCAGAATTAAGTAATAGGAAATTACTAGTCATCCAGTTATATCCAGTTTATATCAGCTATGCATTCCGTTAATTTTGTGGATTGGTAAGTTTCGTCAGGGCGTGAAGAAATATAGAGCTGAGTATCATCAGCATAAGCAGTGAAAACTAATGCCATGCTTCCTAATGATATCTCCTATGGGTAGCATGTACAAAGTGAACAGCAACGGTCTTAGTACTGAGCCATGTGGTACACCATGCTGAACTTTTGACATGCTGAACTGTCAGATAAATATGATTTAAACCATGCGCTAGTGCAATTCCACTAAATCCAACATAATTTTCGAGTCTATTTAAAAGAATGTTGTGGTCGATAGTGTCAAATGCAGCACTAAGATCGAGTAGCACTAATAGAGAGATACAACCATGATCCAATCATTTGTGACTCTAATGAGAACTGTCTCAGTACTATGATAAGTAAAATGAAATGATATCTCAGGTCTAAATCCTGATTGAAAATTCTCACATATACCATTTCTTTCTAAAAGGAACATAGTTGTGAAGATACAGGCCGATCTACCTGACTAATGCATCTACATGATAAATTACACTCTTGCTTTCTGTCCATGAGCTCCCTCTGTTGCTCTGGCTGAAAGGATAACAGTATAGTGAGACAGAAGAGATTACTCAAATCTTCTCAGATCACATAATTTCGTGGAAAATGCTCACTCTAAAGAAATGTGACGTAAACATGATATTTTATCAATATTTTTTTATAAATGTATAAGCCTTTGGACTTGGAGTTCTGATCACATCTGACTCCTGACATTATGCTGCCTAAATCATAATCATTCACTGTTCGTTCGTTGGTCAAAGGAGGACTGGCACCCCGACTGAGCCTGGGTTCTCCCAAGGTTTTTTTCTCCATTCTGTCACCTGATGGCGTTTTGGTTCCTTGCCACTGTTGCCTTTTTCGCCTCTCTTCGCCTTTGTCACCATTGGCTTTTGGCTTGCTTAGTTGGGGACATTTAAAATTTAATTTTGAATTTAACAATACTATTATAACATTATTTTCCTGTTATCTCTGTGAAGCTGCTTTGAAACAATTTGTATTGTAAAAAGCGCTATATAAATAAAGGTGACTTGACTTGACTTGGACTTAAAAGCCTTAATGGAGTTGTTTTGTGGATTCTTGTGATCGCAAATAAATTAAAGTAGGTGCACCTGAATAGGTATGTGTTCTCTTTTTATGTGAATGGTAAATACCAGTTTGATTCAGCATGGTTAATGTGTACTCCTGACAGAAATGAATAACTGTCTCTGTAAAATTCTATTGTAAAACATTGGTCAAATATCGATGCTGGAATCTTAAGTTTTTTAAGTAACGACCAAACGTTTGCTTCTGTCATGCTTATTTTGCGATCTCTATAGTTTTCAGTCAGCTGGTGAAGCGGTGAGGTTGTGTGACGTCTGTTCTATTGAGGGTCGTGTTAAGGGCGGGTTTTAGGCTAGTGCTGCTGGGGGTACCGGCCCGACAGTGGAAACGCAACTTGATTTTGTGGTCTGTGCTTGAGGCACGCTGTTACCCCTGGCTCGCAATGGCCAGACAATGGAAAAGCAGCTAATCACCACAGTTTCGAGAGTGAGTCATGTTGCGTGGAATGATAATTTAGTGGATTCAATCCTGCATTTAAATGCGGTTGTTCCTCCTGAAACTTATGTATGTGGCATATGAGCTGTAACTTCATGTGTGCACGCATGTCTTTGACAGCATTCAGAAAACATCTCGGACAGCACTCACATATAGTGAAATTACTTGCTGCTTATTGCATTTCAATGGTTTTAAAATCACTTGTTTTTAAACCGCAATGCTTAAAAACACATGCAAACGATAAGCTTCCATGACCATGCAGCACAGTAATGTCACATGAGTGATAGTCTGCGATAGAGATGATAGACCAAAATCTCTAACGTTTGACAAATTTCTATCGGTAAATTGTGTCTACCAATATATCACCCACTCCTAATTGGAAATATTACTTAGCCATTTTAATTCAACTTTCTGTAAAAAATATTTAACATAATATTACTTTTCATTTAAATGTCACTATAGAAATGTTAGGTTAGGGTTATACAGAAATTCTTTGCACAGAATACATACTACATTGCTGGAAAAATAGAATTTATGGCAGAATGCAATTCTGAACAGTCCATCTTGAATCCACATTAAAGATACTGTACCAAAGTATGTTGTTATGGGAAGAAGGAGGCGGGAACCGGCGAATGTTCAACTTATTTAATAATCATAACACACAACGTAAATTCCAGGCCTGGTCATCCCCCGTCCTTCACTGTCGTCGCTCCTCCTGTTATGCTTCCGAAGCTCCTCTGTACGAGATACGAGACCGTTGCTGCGCTCAGGTGCCGTTCATCAGTGATCACGCCACCGGCCTTGCACCATTCTCTCACGTACCTTGGCCTCGTCCTGCTTGCCACATATACATACTGTAACTCTATTCTTTTCATTTCTTTTCTAGAGAAAGTTGGTTTAGGGGATGGGGGATACAAGAGCAAAATATGTAAAGTTGGACATGAGCCACAGAGAAAACAACAATCACTTTTCCTCTAGTAACAATCCTCATAGTTTGTCCCCTGTAAAGAGCCGGTGATTACAGCGAATGAATACACTGAGTGAAGTAGCGCTGATCCTCTTAAGAGACTCATTGATGCCTTGTCAGTCTGTGTCCAAATAAAGCTGAGCTTTATGGTATTTATAGGAAGAATCCTGTTCTCTCCTAGAACTCCTGCTTGTGACTTTGAGGAAGGATCTGGGACAGACCTTAATGTTGGATGCTTCCCCTCAGAACAGCAAATACTGGACTGTTGTATTAATTTGTCTCAGAGGGTCAACAATATCTTTGGGACCTTTTTTGAATTTGGAATGAAATTTGATTGAGCATTTATAGATATTTAGACTTTGCCATCCTGTCATTAATAATGTGAATATACAAAAAGATCATTGTAACAGGGGAGCAATGGAAAGTAGGCAGAAATTGGAATATATTTGCAGGAGTTTTTAATATTAGGAACAAAATGCCAAACTAGGAACACAGAGAGCAAGGCAAACAGGAACACAAGCAACCATTACATACAACAATTGACTGAGAACAAAAGAAAGATAGGGGCTATATATAGACACAGGGCTATCAAAGGTAACAAGAAAACAAGGCACACCTGGGAGAATGAATATGCTTTCCCATAGGGGCATCTTTAGCCCAGGACGACACAGGAGCAGCTGCTTTGGCCACCAAGATCCCCCCCCCCCCCGTGCATGTGCCTAACCACAACCCTTCGGAAAACAGCATAAATTCAATGTTGGTCCAGTCTCATTTATTCTGGTTAGAGCTGGTAATAGTGCTGGTGTAGCTGGTAGAATTGTCATGCTGTTCTCAAGCAAAACTGAACTTGTGTATCTGCTTCACCAACACTACTGCTGGCGATCAGCAAGTCAAGTCATGTCGCCTTCATTTATAAAGCGGTATGGATTGTTTCAAAACAGCTTTGCAGTAATGATAGAATTACCATAACAGATTTTTTAGGCTTTACCACAGCTCTAGAATAAAGTTATTGTCCAGCTAAAGTTAGTTTTGATTTATTCACTTCCGTTGCTAAGATCATTAGTTATTAACTTAGGTGCCGCTAACACAACACCGTTTGAACCTTAAAGCGCTCCGGCCGCCCATCCGCATAAAACAGTGTCTGGTATCTCGAGAACGCACTCCCTAAAATAGGTTCAAAGGTGCAAACGATTATCTGTTATCTCTGTGCAAACCTCAAAAACGCAAACCTGCGAAAATGCAGACGGTGCACACATGCGGATCACGTGTTCAGACGATAGGTATTCGCATTTTAATATATGTGCGCAGGCATGTAGTCCTTCTTCACAAATCAACCCTCAACAACTAGTTGATACTTTAGGACTGCGTTTTCGTCGTGGCAGATGCTGGTCCTTCATCAGATCTGGATACGGCCTGGATCCGGCAGACTGCAGTAAACCTTGGGATAAACAGAGAGACTAATATTAGCATAGACGCCATCCTTCTTATGATGTACCAAGTACATCAGGATTTATGGGAAGTGTTCCCGGTTCCTGCTGATCTAAACTATGCAGCCTAACATTGAATTATAGAAGTCTATAATGTGTTATGCTAAGCCAAAGATATGTGTTTTTAGTCTAGATTTGGACTGACAGAGTGTGTCTGCTTCCAGGACAGTGTTAGGAAGATTAAATAGGTGCTAAATAGGAAAAGGATCTACCACCAGTAGTCGATTTTGATATCCTCCTAGGTATTATAAACTGGCCGGAATTTTGAGATCGCAATAGACGTGGACTATAATGCGTTAAGAGCTCGCTCAAGTACTGGGGAGCTAAAACATTTAGTGCTTTGTAAGTATTCAGCAATATTTTAAAATGTATACGATGTTTAATAGGGAGCCAATGCAGTTTTGACAGAACCGGGCTAATATGGTCGTACTTCCTGGTTCTGGTAAGAACTTTAGCTTCTGTGTTTTGGACCAGCTGTAGTTTGTTTATTAAGCGTGCAGGGCAACCACCCATAATAACATTACAATAATTTAGCCTTGATGTCATGATCGCATGAACTAATTGTTCTGCATTTTTCATTGAGAGCATATGACGTAATTTAGATATATTTTTAAGATGAAAAGATGCGTTTTTACAGATACTAGACACGTGACTTTCAAATGAAAGATTGGTATCAAAGAGCACACCCAGGTTTCTATCCGACGACGAGGACTTGACAGAGCAGCCATCAAGTGTTAAACAGTATTCTAGGTTATTACGTGAGGAAGTTTTTTGTCCAATTATTAGAATCTCTGTTTTTTCAGAATTAAGTAGTAGGAAGTTGCTAGTCATCCAGTTTTTTTATATCTGCTATGCATTGGGCCCCCTCGCTGTTTTCTGTTGTCTATCATCTGGGCAATTGAAAACAATTGAAACAATCAATCATCTGTCAATTGAAAACATTCAAGAGTCCCATGTCACAAAATCATATAATTATGAAGGGTTAGGTTTTTGCTGCAGTTCCACATTTTTATACCAAGAAGGGTGTTTAAGTGACTAAGATAGAGGTACTATTTATATAGAAACAACAGTAAACATTCTTTTGTATCTCTAATCACCTATTATTTAATAGTTTCCTTGATTTTGTGTTTTTCTTTGTGTTTTAGAGTTGTCAATTTTCAAACCAAGAATGGTGCCACACCACTATACCTTGCATGTCAGGAGGGCCACCTGGAAGTGGTCCAGTACCTAGTGAAGGACTGCGGGGCGGAGCCAAGTATCAGAGCCAATGATGGGATGACACCATTGCATGCTGCTGCCCAAATGGGACACAACACTGTCATTGTATGGCTGGTGAGCTGCCTTATTGGATGAGTTCTTTATTATTTAAAGTATACAATTTGAAATATGTTGTTACAAATTTTTCCCGGGTTCAACACAAGTAAAGCTTTATCGGGAAAATGCTGATTATCACAGAAAATAATTTTCACTTTTCTTAAAATATACATACCACATATACGAACAAGTTCTCCAGCAAAAATAAGCAACTGTTACAGAAAAACATCAAAATCTGTGAGCATTTTAAATGAAAAATATAGAATTGTATTTGTTTAGTTATTGTTGTATAACTAAAACTTCACATTTTTGGACAGCTTTAGCTCCTTAGAACTCCTGATTTTTCTGTGGTTTTCCTATAGGATGAGAACACATGTTTAAATTAATTGAGATGGATAGCTGTATATAGTTGAATTGAACTTGATTAATGGACTCGGCAATACTGACAGTTATTGAACTGAATTGAAACAACATTGAGTTAGTTAAATAATAATGACACTATTATCTTCTGTAAAGCTGCTTTACAGCTTTGGCACTGCTATTTTACTGACTTATTAATGTGAAGCTGCTTTGAAAGGATTTATATTGTTAAAAAAGTATGTTATAAATAAATGTGACTTAAATACTTTATCCTTCATTCTGTACAATTACTTGTAAAAAATTGGCATGATTTGTCCTCTGCATTAAACACTATCCAAGTTAGTGCACACATATTAGGATCAGCGAGTAGGTAGTAAACACACACACACACACACACACACACACACACACACACACACACACACACACACACACACACACACACACACACACACACACACACACACACACACACACTTGTTGGTGCAACAGCATTATGAGGACTCTCCATAGGCGTAATGGTTTTTATACTGGACAAACTATATATTCTATCCCCTTACACTGCCCCTGTCCCTAAACCTACCCATCACAGGAGACATGCTGCAGTTTAAAATGTTTAATAAAACATAGTTTTTTTTGTTTTTTAAGCCATTTGATTTATGAGGACTTTTGAAGTGTCCTCATAAACCACCCATAAGTTACCAGTGTAATACACATGTCATTATACAAATTTGTGTCCTCATAAATCACATAAACCAACCCACCCCCCCTACACACACACACACACACACACACACACAGCAAACCGTCGCTCAAAGGCACCTTAGTCATTTCCTGTCGGTATTGAGAATGGAACCTAAAGGTGCATCATTTGAGCCACTATAGCATATATGCTATATGGACTACTATTATGACAGGATTCTGAAGTCCCATAAAGCTGTTTGTCTCAATATTTTTAGTTTAACATCATATCTTTGGATGCTTGATCAGGCTTGTTGTATGGGGGGTTGAGACATTTTAGTATTTATGTACAACTACTTTTATTACAATTATTACAAACTACACTTTTTTTGGCTTCTATAGATGAGTTTCACAGAAATCAGCCTAGCTGACAGAGACAATGATGGAGCCAGTGCCATGCACTTTGCTGCCAGCCGTGGTCATTCCAAGGTTCTCAGCTGGCTCCTCCTGCATGGAGGGGAAATAGTGACAGACAGCTGGGGTGGCACGCCTCTTCATGACGCTGCTGAGAATGGAGAGCTGGAGGTACGTAAATGAAATCACCATGAAAATTACTTTACATTAATGTTTCTTACATCTCTCTTGCCATTCAACATATGATGCAACTAAATACAACATATGATCACAGAATCATTTTGGCACAAAGTTAAAGCAACCAACCATTCAGATTGTTTAATCGGAAATAATGTGGCCCGCCAGGACCAGCCGTTAACTATCTTTTCCTCACAGACTGTGTGACTTCGCCACAAGATTTTTTGTCCTGCAACTAACTGACTTATACAATTTTGGTCGACTAAGGCTCAATCCCAATTCACCCTTGCCCCTACCCCTTGGCCCTACCCCTCCATTTTGCGCTGTAAGGGGTATACAGTCAAAGACCCAGAACCAGATATGAAGAATGAAGACACGGAGTCAGAATTATAAAAAATGAAAGAAAGGTTTTACTGAAGATAGTTTGCAGTTTCATCAGCAGAAGTCAGCTTCAAAACTCACACAGGAGTTCGTAGGCCGCCTCGCTTACAGTTACAAAGATCACAGCAGTTATACCATTTCCAAGGTCTAAGCTACGTCATTGCTTACAGGTTGAATGGTTCTCATTGGCTAAGAAATAGATAAACACAGTAATTTTCCACACATATACAGATAGACGGAAGCGAATCTCCATCGATTATGCAGCTGACACATTCGGACACTGAAGTTAGGCACGTCATGACCTTCCAGGTCGCAGATTTGGGTTGCTAAGTGCCAGCATGTCTCGAACAACAATTCACTCAATCTCCAATAATGCCAGTGGTTCCTTAACCTGTAACCAAGAAGACTAACACACACACCGACACACAGCTTTTCCAAGGTTGGATTTGGCCAGGCTCTAACTATAAACATGAGAGTCCTATCAAAACATCAAGATAATGCGTTCTTTCTCTTAACTTTAGTCTAATTGGAAACTAAGGCTTTAACAAAGAAATGGTCTCTTAAACTATTGGCGTCAATAACCCCTATATGTTTTAACACGTTGAAGACCTTTTTCAAACACAAAACATGTCCCTATTTCATTTCTGGAAGCCGGGATAAATAAGCAAGCTCTGTTACTGCATATATATATATATATATCAAATACAGACATTAAAGAATACATGAAAAGAATATTTCAGTAATCACACTGGTAACTTCTATAACAAAGTAAAATCTCACAAGCCTAGAGAAATCATTCAACTCATTTAATATTTAGAAAGAAAAATATTGATTAATACCTTGATTATAATTACTCATCATTACATATACATTGAAGCAGCAGTGGATTCCAATCCACCCCCTTCAGCGCGTTCTCGTCTAGGGGTAGGGTGTCCCGATTCTTGTTGAGATTTAGAGGGGTAGGGCTACATAGCCCTCTAAATGGAGATTTTTCAGAGGCACACTCCAAATGGAGGGCTACGAGTAAGTTCACAGAATGCATCGCGAATCACCGGCGAGATGAAAGTAGCGTTGGTCTATGGCTTCGCAAACGGTTAAACATTTAAATTTAGCGCCAGGTGACACCACCATGCACTTTATTTACTCTTATTATAACAATATAGTAATTTAAATTAAGAAATTGTATAATAAATTACCTTTCCGAAACAGAAAAGACATACATTTCGAGGAAGGAATGATCATCATGTTTCCTCAAAGTAGCAGCTGGGCTGATTGTCAGTCGTTGTCATGGAGAAATCCTGTAAAAACTTCGTAACGTCAGAGCCATCGCCGACGACTGATGACGTATCGGGTTCATGAAGGGTTGTTCTATTTCGTAGGGGAATATATAACACCTTGTAACTCTGTTTTAAGGGACAAGGGGTACACTCGAAAACAAGGGGTGGGGGCAAGGGGTGAATTGGGATTGAGCCTAAGCCTCTTCTAGTCCACTAACATTTAATCAACTATTAGGGGGCAGCCCTAGTCTTTTTTAGTTCTCGTCTGTTTCGTGTGTGGATTTGATGAATGATTACTCCTGTGATTCTCCACATTTCTCCTACGCATTTAGTTTGATAATTAAAAAAAAAACGATTTAACTTAAAGGGCCCTATTTTAACTATCTGAAACACAAGAATCAAACGCAAAACGTAAGTAACTTTGTGGGCGGATCTCGGCACAAATTTAAAATTTAACATTCCCTTTTAAAGCAGGCGCGCTTGTTCCATGGCGAATTGCTATTATGATGGCAGGTTTTGCGCCATCATATGATTTGCGCACGCCAGGAGCGGTTCACAGCCAAGGAGATCGTTGTTCTCGTCAGGGCCGTAAAAGACAGAGAAGTGACATTGTATGGGGATGGGAGAAACCCACCCAAATTAGCTTTGGTTAAACAGTAATTTAATTTGGGTAAATGTGAAAGCTGGATTTATGCCTATTTCACATATTCATGGACACCACAATGATTTCCCTCGTGTGGTAATATTTTTCCTTATAATTATGTATGGTTTGCAAAAATTGGAACTGCTGCGTCTGTGTAAATGAGAGAAGCAAAGTGTATGCTCGTTGTGCACAAGCAACATTATGGCCAAGCATGCGCTCTTAAAATAGCATCTGAATAACGCGCCACTAACTTTAGACTAGGTTTTTCCTGGTCTGTGGCAGAATTTTTTTCTGAAACTGCAAACTGCGTTTGATCCGGAACACGCCTCCTCTTTTGGCTGAACCGTCCCTGGGAGTGCAAGTTTATTCCCTAATTTACTGACGTGCGTCTGTGGAGGGAAAAGTCCGCTGTGCATCGGGTGCAACAAATGAAATGAAACATGCGTCGGTGTACAAAGTCAATTGAGCTGGGTGCAAGATAGGTCCCAAATTATTTTTTGTGTGCTTACCACAGCAAGTTGTGACAGAAGATCTAACCTTAAAAAATAAGAAATAAGGGGATTGCTATAAACTGTTTATTTCAGAATGAACACTCTTTGGATGAATATGTGGAGTAGGCATGGTGGCATGCTGGGATGATGAGACACTCAAATACATCTTCTGGAGCAGACCAGATGAAATCCTTGGCCAGATGCTGCTGTGCTGTTGTGGGACGATCACTTGCCCTTGGTTGATTTAATCAATTACGCCTTGTGGCTATGTGGATCCAAGGGAGTCGTTGAGGAATACACTATCAGCTCTGACTCCCCGGAACCAGTACAGCCTCTACCAGCCATCTCTCTGACCTTTCCAGTTGGGACTCATCTTAGCCCAGAGTGAGACAGAGCCAGCCACAGAATTTGTCCTGGAGCCAGAGCCATTCGCCAGATCCGTCCCAAGGCCAGAGCCTGTCAACAGGTCCATCCAGGTGTCAGCGCTGTCTGAGCAGTCCATGCCAGTACCAGAGAAGGAGCACTGGCTCATTATCTTTCGGACCATGGAACCAGCTCCTACCCATACACCAAATTATCTACTTCTCAATCCATTCCACTCAATCCCAACCCACCCTATATCCTGCCCATCTGTTGTTCCCATCTTCTAGTCTGGCACAGTCCACATCCCTGGACTCACCTGCTTTGCTCCTTTGCTCTGCCCTCGCTGCTGATCACCAGGCTGCACCACGTGCCTCTAGGCTCATGACTCCACCTTGGCCAGTCAGCCTGTCGGCTCTGCCTTGGCTCTGTGCTCCATTGGCTCTACTGTGATCCGTCTCTGGCTCCACCTTGGTCACTCGTCGTCCTGGTTCCATCTCGGTCTTCCGGGCCTTCGGCTGTGTCTCAGCCCTCGACCCCTTCGGCTCTGCTGGGCTCCTCCTTCCCTCCAGTTCCTCCTATGTCCTCACTCCGGTCTTCCAGGCTCCTGCCTCCACCTTGGTCTGCAGGCCTTGGACTTCTGGGCCTGCGATATCGCCCTGGGCCATCGCACCCTCAGCTCCACCTAGGTCTCCACCTCTTCTGGCAATGCATTCGTCAGTCGGCCCCGGGCCACTGCCTGAATTGTCCATCAGGGCTCCACCCCCCCTTTGCTGGCTTCTCCAGTTTCCTGTACATTGCCAGCTACTTATCTTCCAAGAATCTCCCTCCACCCTACACAGCTGGACTGTTTGTGGTGCAGGGATGTGCATTTCAGAAGGATTTGTTAGTGCATTTGTAAGTTTTCATTTTGTGCTTGTATTTCTATTTCCTGTGTTCCTGTGTTTTTTTTGTTTTGTTTACCACATCAAGTTGGGACAATTGTTGGAGACTTCCAAACAAAATTAGGAACCTTTAAAATAACAAATTTTATAATAAATTATATAATAAATAATACATTTATTATTAAATTAATACATTCTTAAAGGGGTCATATAATGCCATTTTTGTACAACCTAATATGATTCTTTAGGTTCTAAATTAAAAGTTTGTAATATACTTTAATTAAAAATTATTAGTAGTATTGTAAGAAAACACTACATTTTACCTGGTCAAAAACAGCTCTGTTTTCAGAACGCCGTTTAAGTGCATGTGCCTTTAAATGATAATGAGCTTTGCTCACCCCGCCCCTCTGTTCTGTGCGTACACTGTTTGTAACACAATCACACAATAACCATAACGCGTTGTTCATTATAAACGAGGGATTATTAATTATATTGAGAAGTCCGTACATAGAAAACATGCCGTAATGTACCCTGAGTGTAAACCTTAGCCGCATTCATCGTGACCCATGCAAGTAATTTGCAAAGATTAATATAAATATTAATATAAAGGTTAATAAAACGTTACACTCACTTCAGTTCTTCTGGAGGTGCAGCAGGAACACGAAGGTACCGGTCCTTTTTTCAGGAGCAGCTTCTTAGCAAAACTAGCTGACCCTCGTTTATAAAGCAGTCTGGTGAGAAATGATTCGTGCAAACATGAAAGCATTGACGTTGATCGTGGGGAATATTCCCTTCGAAAACAAACTCAGCCACTGCGTCTTCAGCGGTTCGGATTTAGGAACATTAAAGTGTATGCTGTGTTCCTTATTGCACCCAAGAATACAACACGTCTTCGCTTAGACTCCATTCTGATGACTGCGGCGGACCAGTCCGCGCGCACTATGTTTGACAGCTCGCTCAAGAGCGAGGGCAGGTCTGTGTTGAAACGCTGCTGTCAATCAACAATCGTGGGAGGGGCGTCCGTTTTGTCAACGTCACAAAAACGAACGGCTCAATTTGAGGCAGGGGAAAACATATAAGGAGATTAAAACAAAAACACTGGATGGATTTTTATCATTATATGATGGTTGTGTACAGGCACTGCAAACACACATTTCAGTACAATCAACTTGTAAAAGTGCATGTACCATTAAATGACCCCTTTAATACAGAATTAGTAAAAAAAAAAAAAAAAAAAGTAAAAGAAAAGTGTTTTAATGTCATAACTTATGAGATTATTGTAGAGCAGGATGCAGAGAGCATAGAAGTTTGCACAGAAGCACGTCATACTATTCATTGTAACGTGATCCGTCTGAGGGTAGTTGACAGAAAAAGTGAGGCACATAAACAGTCAGAGAGTATTGTCACTTGTTCTCCACCTGAGGGCTAAACGCATGACAGCTGTTATTAAAAGTACCCTTTTACTGCATATAATTTAAAACAACTAATACTTTTCTCAACTGTCTCTCAAACTCTCAAATCTCAACAGATAAACATTCACACCCTACAGGAAGAGCACACACTCTTTTAACTGATGATGTTTAGGCGAAAATATGTGCAACAATAAACTAACAATAGGACAGCAATATGCAAGTAATAAAGATGATAGATATAGAATAGAAGATAAAGTTTTAGAATTAAGGGATCAAGTGTTGTCTTCAGTCGTTTCTTGAAAATTGACACGGACTCAGCCGTTCTGGTTGAGTTGGGCAGGTCATGCCCAGGAACAGACCAGGAAAAGGTCAGAGAAAGAGATCTTGAGATGCCACCACAAGACTGCGTTCACTTGCAGAGCGCAAGTTTCTGGATGGCATGTAAGTTATGAGTTAAGGTAAAAGGGAGCAGAGCCAGGGATTGTTCTGTAGGCAAAAGTCAGTGACTTGAATTTGATGTGAGCAGCAACTGGCAACCAGTGCAATTTTATGAGGATAGGAGTGACGTGTGCTCTCTTCGGCTCGTTAAAGACCACTCTAGCTGCAGAATTTTGGATCAGTTGCAGAAGTTTGATAGTGCAAGCTGGAAGACCTGCCAGGTAGTGATGGGGACGAGGCCGCCTATCCCAAGTCCGAGTCTTTGAAGGGTCGAGTCCGAGTCAAGACCGAGTCCGTTGTTTTCCAAATACAGTCGAGTCCGAGTCAAGACCGAGTCTTTGAGGAAGCAAGTCCGAGTCGAGATTTTGATTTTGATTCGAGATATTCATGATTTAATATCACCCCAGTTAATAATCAACAGTTAGGCCTACAGACTAAGCTAGATTGGAAATTGTTTAGAGGAGCAGCAACTAGTGATGTTCTATTTTAGAATGTAACCATTTTCTCAAAACTCGGTGTATAATATATATGTTTGTTTATAATATATACGATTATGCTCTATAGTTTAAAAAGTGTTTGTTCACATCCCTAACCTTAAAAATGGGCAATAGGAGTAGTAATGCTTGCTTTAGCAGACAGCAGTAAATATATTTAATAAAGCAGTCCCAGATTATCTGGGTGTTAATGTAAATGTGTTTTTCTCTGTGTAGTGCTGTCAAATTCTGGTAGTGAACGGAGTGGATCTGGGATTACGGGACCAGGATGGATTCTCAGCAGCAGACCTAGCTGAATACAACGGGCATCAACAGTGTGCCAAGTACCTCCGCACTGTAGAAAACATGGTGAGATACAGTACAAACACAACCACACACAGTCTTAAACAAGGGATGTACAACAAAAGAAATGTTAAATTCTCATCACATATGCTTACATATTTCTGTTTACATTCTTAGTACTACAAAATATGTTAATAATAATAATATTGTTTCTGGTAATTTCCTTTTTATTCTTTTTTTTTTTTTTTACTTTTCTGTGGGAAAAGTAAATGATGGGATTACCAATATAAAATATTACATTCTTATTGTGTGCACAAAATTTTAGCCACATTTTAAGTACTATTCCTTTCTGTATGTGTACATCTTTAATGAGGAACAACTAAGTGCACCTGTAATTGTACATGTAGGCTATACATTATAAGTAGGTTGTTGTGAGTGTGTAGAGAATGTCCCCAGTGTAGTGATGTGGTTTCTTGCCACCTCATCAGCTGCAATCTCATTTGTTACTGCCTGTAATTATCTTTTGTGTATCAAAAAGAATGTCTTCCTTTAAGCACTCTCAAAGAGTTTATTAAACAGTTATAGGCATCTTTAAGTTCAACATGCCAAATAAGTGCCACTAACCTATGCCTAACAATAACACTAGCTTTCATCTCAGAGTGTGGAACACAGAGTCTTATCACGGGACCCTTCGGCAGATCTGGAGTATAAGCAACCCGACTCAGGCCTCTCCTCTCCCAATGCCACCCTGCCCACCCCAGCCCCCCCTGCAGCCCACTTTGACATCTGCTCGCCCTCCAGCTCGCTGTCCAATTACGACTCTGCAAACTCCAGCCAATCCAGTACTGGAGAGAAAAGGAGTGGCACTCCTCCCTCAAGAGTTCCAACGGGTCAGAGAAACACGCATTTATAGCCAACATATCAGTCATTTGATATGACACTGTGAAAAGTGACAGTAAAGACATTTATAATGTTACAAATGATTTCTGTCTCAAATAAACGCTGTTCTGTTATACTTTCTACTCATCAAAGAATCCTGAAAAAAATGCATCACGGTTTAATATTAAGCAGCACAACAGTTTTAATATTGATAACAATAAGAAATGCTTCTTGAGCACCAAATCAGCATATTAGAATGATTTCTGAAGGATCATGTGACACTAAAGACTGGAGTAATGATGCTGAAAATTTAGCTTTGCCATCACAGGAATAAAATACATTTTGAAATATATTAAAATAGAAAACGATTCATTTAAATTGTAATAATATTTCAAATTAAATTCATGTATTTCTGATAAAATGCAGGCTTGATGAGCATATAAGACTTCTTTCAAAAACAAAACAAAAACTTACTAACCCCATACCTTTGAACCTTTTGAACCATTTATTTTATACCATTAACTTGATACAAAATGTTCTCTTCTCATTTACTGCATTTCTGTGTTTTGAATAGAACTCCTCCCTCTAAAATGAAAATACCCCATGTTCATTGTGTATTTGTTTGCTCGGTGCAGTATGATTGAAGCATTGTCTTAACAATGATGGGAAAAACTGAGCTCGCTGAAGCAGAACTCATTCAGAACCATGTTGCCATAGCATTGTCCAGGAAACCTGCTGTGAGCCTTCCCAGTAATGTCCTCTAGTGGACACATTTTGAACAGTTGTATAGACTGTTATACTTTCACTAGCAGTCAGAAGTTGACTAAAGGACACACATGACTGAATTTATATCTCAATAAAACCTTTTGATTTATTTAAAAACATTCCCATACTTACATTGTGTGTTTATAGTTTTGATTACTTATAATGATTATTATTATAAAATGTTGAACAGTGGTAACAATTAAGAATGAGGTGTGTCCACACTTGAGGCATTATAGGTTAGGCGAAATATAACTGTAGGTATAGGGAATATTAATTATTAGGTTGACATCGTGATTGGAGTAAGAACTGTGAATACCTTTCGTAAATATAGAATGCATTTTGCTAATCTTTAAAATAAGATGCAATGAGTTTTTCCAAGTGTGGCAGACTCCAAGGACTAAAATAAATACATAGAATAAAAACGTTTATTAAACAAGAACTGAAAATGAATAATATTATTGAATAATAATAATAAGTTAAGTATATTGCATATTATGTCAAATATATTACATAATATATTATGTCAAATATATTACATAATAAAGTATATAAAATATTTCTCAACCTAGTAGTATCCATAGCTCTGCCTCGGTGGGCGTGGTTTAGTATTGAGGGATTGTTACAGTTACCATAGTTAGCCATTCACTTCTGTGGCTAAAATGAAATGCCCAAGTGAGAAAGAAAGAAAGAATTTTAAAATGACATAATAAATAGATAAATGAAAAATAACACACACCAGCCAACTTAGTTGGATAAAAAGTAGAAAAAACTGCAGTAAATACAAACAATTTAGTGACAAGATTAGAAGAGACTATATTTATAAGAGAATTATCATGTAAAATATCACATTGAAATATATTTTTTATAAATATAATATGGTAATAACGTTTTTTTTATATTACACTACATTATATTTTATTTACTCTATAAGATTTGTTTTGATATTTGACTAAATTAATACATATTATAAAAGAAACATGTTTTATTGCAGGAGCTGCAGATTCGACCATTACAGACATGCAGACCTATATGGACATGCTGAACCCTGATGTAGCAGAAAGCTCCCAGAATGCAAAAGAACCTGCACACCTGCCGCCCCCTCCAACGTTTCCCCCACCCCCACCTCCGTCCGATTCCTCCCATATACCACCGCCACCACCTGCCTACCCCCCACCCAAACCACCTGAGGAGGAAGCGTCCGCCGAATACTTGAAGGTGAAGAGGAACCTTCGGAGAGTGGAGAATGAAGTTGTCAAAAAAGAGGTATGCTATACATTTTCAAGTTGTTTTGTGGATCCTCCTTTTAGGATCACCTTGTTTAATACTACAAAGCAGAATTTGTAAACCACTGATAACAATTCAAGGAGA
This sequence comes from Chrosomus eos, assembly GCA_036326025.1. Taxonomy (NCBI): domain Eukaryota; kingdom Metazoa; phylum Chordata; class Actinopteri; order Cypriniformes; family Leuciscidae; genus Chrosomus; species Chrosomus eos. The sequence continues at coordinate 9,335,864 of CM070836.1, read as the reverse complement.
TATGTTTTCAAGACATTGATCTTGTTGTAATATCTTTAAAATATTGTATTCTGCCCTTACTAAAATTTGGGTAGGACTTTTAGCTTGGCAGACAGCTAACAGGTTCTTCAATAAACACCCAGGAAGCAGTAGGACGTTTAGGATGTTTTATCAGAAGCACTGTGAAACTGCAATACAGAAATACAAAATGTACTTATTAATAAACTTGAATAGTTTAAATTCTTATTAACACAGGATTAATACCACTTTGAAAAACACAAAATACAGTAACATAAATTTACCCATTAACCACACATGGTTATATAGTGATTAGCATGAATGCTAACTTAACATGGAAAACGCCATAGACAGGCTAACGCGATTAGCATCTTTACCATTTTCAACACTTTTCACACAAATATGTAATTCTAACGATCTTCACTTAAGGTTTATATGAAAATGCACTTTAACTATCACTTACGGACATAAGTCCTTCAGAGTTATGAAGACAAAACGTGTAAAAGATGATGAAAAGTGCTCAGCTGTGTTTCAGGGTTGTTGCATGCATTGAGAACTACGGCAAGTCTAAAGAGACAAACAGCGCGGAGTTGTAATTCTTCTACCTGCTTTCTTAAAGGAGCAGCACACTCCCCGCCTGGTATAATATAGTATACCACTATGTCTCTCTGAATAAAAGAACGACTTCTGAGATGGGTCTTGAATAAACTTTAGCAGAACCTCCTTGAACTACCCTAACCTCCACTTGGCGAACTCTACCATCTCGGCCAGGAAACGTATTGACTATCAGTCCCATAGGCCATTCATTCCGCCTGGCTCCCTTGTCTTTAAGAAGCACGACATCTCCAACTTGTACGTTGGGTTGACTTGTCTGCCATTTCCGTCTTGGTTGTAGTGTGGCAAGGTATTCCTGACGCCATTGTTTCCAGAAGTGATCCGCAAGGTTTTGGACCTGCTTCCATTGACTCCGGTAAAGATCCTTTAAGTCAAAGTATCCCAAAGGAGCGGTCAGTGAATCTGTTTTCTGTGTCAAAAGCATGGCAGGCGTGAGGACAGCAGGACTGTGTGGATCTGATGACACTGGGACTATCGGCCTTGCGTTCATTATAGCAACAACTTCGGCCATTAGCGTGACTAAGACCTCATGTGAGAGTTTGGGGGAATGCACCTTGAGTAGCATGGCATCCAGAATGCGGCGAGCAACACCTATCATCCTTTCCCATGCCCCACCCATGTGAGAAGAGTGGGGTACATTGAAATCCCAAGTACAGCCTTGTTCCTTCAGATAAGACTGAAGCTCTGCCTCTTGCAGTGTTATTCCTAGTTCTCTACAGGCACCGACAAAGTTTGTTCCACGATCGGAACGAAAAAGCTTTGCTGGTCCTCTGATAGCGGTGAATCTCCTTAGAGCATTTATGAAGCTCGATGTTGATAGAGACTCCACTACCTCTATGTGCACTGCTCTTGTGACTAGACAGGTAAACAACACTGCCCAGCGTTTTCCTTCAGAAAGACCTCCTCTGGTGCGACGAGCACAAACTGTCCACGGGCCAAACACGTCCATCCCGACATGAGTAAATGGAGGAACTTGGGTAACTCGATCGACAGGTAGGTTGGACATTTTTTGCTTCTCTGTCTCACCTCTTAACTTCAAACAAGTAACACATTTGTGTAGGACACTTGAAACCAGTCTCTTTCCTCCCAATATCCATAAACCGGCCGACCGAATGGCGCCTTCGGTGATATGTCTGCCTTGGTGTGCGACCCGTTCATGGTAATAACGCACCAACAGTGTTGCAATGTGATGGAGTTTAGGGATGATTATTGGATGTTTCTCTTCCCAAGAAATTGCGGCCGAGGACAGGCGACCACCTATTCTCAACAAACCGTCAGTGTCCATGATGGGATCAAGTTTTCTGAGATGGCTGTCTTTTGACACACTCTCTCCTTTGGACAAATTCTTAATTTCCTCTTTGAAGATTTCGTGTTGTACACAACGGATTATTACAGTCCTTGCCTGTGAGAAATTGTCCATCTTTGATTCGTCCAAAGTCTTAGAACAAGATCTGACCTTCTGAATAAGTTTAGCTACTCCAAGGGTCAGTTGCTTCCAGCTGGAAAAGCGCTCGAATCTGTGCGAGCCAAGGTGAGCTTTGGAAACATTAGTAGCCAGGGTTGTAATCAGGGGACGCACCTCTGTGTCCACGTCTGGTTCCACGAGCTCGAAGACTTCCTGCTAAGACAAAGCAGCGTTATCTTTCTTTTTGAGAAAGGGGGGTCCGCAAAACCAGTTGGTTTCCTTCAAGAGAGTAGCTGGTATGTCTCGTGTGCCGTGATCTGCAGGATTGTGTCCTGTGTTGATAAAATGCCATTGTTCGGAGCGTGTTGACTTTCGGATGCGTGCTACTCTGTTGGCAACATATACGTAAAACCTTCTGTTAGTATTGTATATATAACCAAGCACTACTCTACTATCTGTGTAGAACTTAACTGCGTGCACCTTCATGTCCAACTCTTCCACCAACGTGTCTGCAAGCTCTACCGCGAGTACGGCTGCACAAAGCTCCAGACGTGGTACAGTGTGGCACTGTTTTGGAGCCAACTTGGACTTCCCCATGCAGAATCCAACCTGAATATTTCCCTGATTATCAACTGTTCTGATGTAAGCTACTGCAGAGATAGCTGTGGTAGAGGCGTCAGAAAAGACACATAGTTCCCTGACTTGTGTAGAGACCAAAGAAACAGGTAAGTATGACCGTAGCTGCTCGAGTGCAATGAGCGAATCTTTCCAGATCTTCCACCTTGTCTTTTTTTCGGCAGGCAATGGGGCATCCCATTCACAACACTCTGATGAAAGTTCTCTGACAAGTGACTTCCCCTGTATTGTTATTGGAGCCACAAACCCAAGTGGGTCGAACAGACTGTTGACTGTTGAGAGAACACCCCTGCGCGTAAATGGTTTCTCTTCTCTGGAGACGAAGAAAGTGAAACTGTCGCTCTGAAGGTTCCAGTTGAGCCCTAAGCTTCTCTGCACAGGTAGAGGGTCTACCCCCAGTGCTAAACCCTTTAGCTCTTTAGCCCGTTCTTCGGGTGGGAATGCCTCCATCACAGCCTTGTGATTGGATGCTATCTTGTGTAGTCGAATGTTTGAAACTGCTAACACTTCTTTAGTCTGTTTTAGTACATGAATGGCGAGGTCACTGGTAGGAAATGAGGCCAAACCGTCATCCACGTAAAAATCTCTCAAGACAAACTGTTTTGCCTCCAGGCCATATTCGTCTTCCTCTTGTAGAGCAGCTCTTCTTAAACCATATATGGCTACGGCTGGAGAGGGGCTATTTCCAAATACATGGACAGTCATACGGTACTCTGCAACCTCTCTGGCAGGGTCGTTGTTCTGAAACCAGAGGAACCGCAGGAAATCACGATGCTCCTCGCAGACCCTGAAGCAGTAGAACATCTGCTCTATGTCTGCTACTACAGCAACCGGTTCTTTACGGAAGCGAGTAAGTACCCCAAGGAGCGAGTTGTTTAAATCAGGGCCGCTCAAAAGGAGGTCATTCAGGGAAATACCATCATGCTTAGCACTGGAGTCGAATACAGCTCGAATCTGTCCTGGCTTGCGTGGATGGTAAACCCCAAAAATTGGCAAATACCAGCGCTCTTGGTCTCGGGGAAGCAGGGGAGCTGGTTCTGCATGTCCTGACTCAAAGATTCTCTGCATAAATGCAAGCATGTGTTCTCTCATTTCCTGACTTCTTTCCATCCTACAACGTAGTGTCTTGAGACGGTTTTCTGCTTGTACTCTATTGTTGGGAAGTTTGCGCCTTGGTTCTCTAAAGGGCAATGGAGCCACCCAACTGTTTGAGTCATCCATAAACATCTTTTTGTCCATGATTTCCAGAAAGATCTTATCTTCCACAGACATCGCAGGCTTGTCATCCTGGGCCGTTTGCTGGAAAACTCCTTTACCGAGACAATCCGTTTCGCTTAACAGGGTGTCAACATCTGCGAGATATGCAACTCCAGGTTGAAGTACTTGGACATCCACCTTCTCTTTGATGTGAAGCTTACTTGGACAAGGATCAAAAAGAGATGGACGGCCATTACTCAGTATGTTAGTCTTGTAGACACTGATGGAGTCTGGTTTGTGAGCTGACCCCAAGCACACTTCTCCTATGATAACCCAGCCCAGATCGAGGCATTGGGCATAGGGTGCGTTATGAGGTCCGTTGCACTGCTTTCGGACTTTATGCACTCTTGGTACATCACGTCCGAGTAGGATAAGGATGGCTGCTGTGGGATCAAGTGGAGGGATCTTGCCCACAACGCTTTTGAGATGAGGATAGTGTTTGGCGATCTCTGGCGTGGGAATTTCTGACCTATCATCCGGCAACATATCACATTCGATCAGAGATGGGAGTGGGATCTGATTCTTACCATCTAAAGACTCCATGATGAAGTTGTTAGCTCGTCGCCCTATGTTATCAACAACTCCTGAGCATGTCTTCAATGTGTATGAAGCTGAACCTTCTTTGATGTCAAAGAGCTCAAAAAACTCACTTCTTGCCAAAGATCTGTTACTCTGTTCGTCGACAACGGCGTAGGTTCTCACGGCTCTTTCTCTATGGCCTACTGGGTAAACACTGACAAGACAGATTTTTGCACATGACCTTGACCTTGAAGCAGTCCCACATATGTCTGTGCATTTGGATGTGATAGCTAAAGAGGCTCCTTCCCTTTGCTCCCCGCCTTGATCTTTCGCCATTACAAAGGCTCCAGAAGTCCACGGTGCTGGTCCCGGATAAAGTGCTGTTGGGTGACTATCACTATTGCACTCTCTGCATTGAATGTTTTTGTCGCAGTTCTTGGCTAAGTGACTGGATGAAGCACAACACCTGTAACAGATGTTCTTGTCCCTAAGGTAGGTTTTTCTCTCATCCAAAGGTTTGCTTCGGAAACCACGGCATTTCCTCAGGGGATGTGGTTTTAGGTGTAGGGGACACTGCTTGTCCAGGTCGATCGGTGCATTTTCTCCCTTGTTGTCTTGATGGTTGTCAGTGTCTACTGAGACGTCCGTCCTCCTGACAGAAACAGGTGTTTTTAAGTTTTGTTTAAAGGGTCTTTCAGTTTTGTTCATGCTTGGACCAGTAAGTACTGCAAAACTCGGGTCATTCAGAGTCTTGGCTTGGTCACAGACAAACTTTGCAAATATAGAGAATGGTGGGTATGGAACTCTGTAGGCTTCTTTGTAACGTGATGCTAGAGAGACCCACTTGTCATGTAGGGAGTATGGCAGTTTCTGAACAATTGGAGTGATGCCACGAGATGTATCCAAGTAACTGAGCCCAGTTAAGAAGCCATCTGCTCTGGCAGCCTCTAGCTCCAAAAGAATGTCTCCAAATTCTCTCAGCTTTTGATTGTCTCTGTAGCTGATTTTTGGAAAATCCTCTATTTTCCTGAAGAGAGCATTTTCTATGGCTTCCGGCGATCCAAAACAGTCCTCCAGCCTTTGCCACACCATATTCACACCCGCCGCTGCATCATGGATATGAACCGCTCTTATCCTCCTTGCCTGCTCGGAAGATTTAGGTCCCAGCCATTTGCAAAGGAGATCTAACTCCTCTCTTGGCGTTAGGTGTAGGCTCTCTATAGAGCTGTAGAAGGATGCCTTCCAGGCCCTATAGTTCTCTGGTTGGTCGTCGTACTTTAGGAGCCCTGAGCTCACCATTTCGCGGCGTACCAAGTACTTGGCTAAGTCTGACATAGCTGCTGAATCAGACTCGGGCTCTCTGGAAGCAAAGGTTGAATAAGGCTGAGAAGGTTGGCCATGGTTGCCTGATAGTGTAGCCATGTGTGAGTGATCTCTGTGGCTAGAACTTCCTCGTAGTGGATATGAATGATATGGACGCTCAAAGTCGTATGGAGCGTACTTATATGGACTTTGATGGTGGTTACTCAAAGGAGCTTGTTCTTGAGTGAATGTGCATTGAGCGGGTAATTCTTGAAACTCGTGGACGCTGATTTCACTTGACTGCGTGGTACCCTTCTCCATGCTTCTTTTAACTGGCTCACCAACTTCCATTGCTCGCTGGCGTGTTGGTGTTGACACCGGTTCTTGGGGTTGCGTGTCATGGTGAGGGTAGTCAGATTTTGTATTCTTTGCTAAACCCTGCTCAACGCATTCACTCTTTAAGCTTATGCGATCAGGATCCCCTACTTCGTTCTCAGCAGCTGCCTCTAAAACTTCAGCTTCAGCATTGGCAGCTGCAGCAGCACCCTCTAGTCGCAGAGTGTGTAGGTTTGCTTCAAGCTCTGCTTTTTTCCTAGAAGCCACAGCTGCAGCTTTCTGTTGTTCTTCCTCGATATATGCTTGTGCTTTTAACATGTCTGCTTCTTTTTGAGCGAATGATGCTTGCGTGCGAGCAGCCTCTGCCTTTGCACGTGCTCTGGCTGCTATAACACTTGCTGAAGAAGACCGGCTGCTACGTGAAGTGTTAGAGCATTGGGAGCGTATCTCGAGATCTTCCATAGTCAAGGCAGCTTTATTGAAGATTGCTGTGCATTTCCACGTGGCAACACGTTCCAGATGTAACCCGTCGAATTATGTCTTTTCACTATTCTGCCCTTACTAAAATTTGGGTAGGACTTTTAGCTTGGCAGACAGCTAACAGGTTCTTCAATAAACACCCAGGAAGCAGTAGGACGTTTAGGATGTTTTATCAGAAGCACTGTGAAACTGCAATACAGAAATACAAAATGTACTTATTAATAAACTTGAATAGTTTAAATTCTTATTAACACAGGATTAATACCACTTTGAAAAACACAAAATACAGTAACATAAATTTACCCATTAACCACACATGGTTATATAGTGATTAGCATGAATGCTAACTTAACATGGAAAACGCCATAGACAGGCTAACGCGATTAGCATCTTTACCATTTTCAACACTTTTCACACAAATATGTAATTCTAACGATCTTCACTTAAGGTTTATATGAAAATGCACTTTAACTATCACTTACAGACATAAGTCCTTCAGAGTTATGAAGACAAAACGTGTAAAAGATGATGAAAAGTGCTCAGCTGTGTTTCAGGGTTGTTGCATGCATTGAGAACTACGGCAAGTCTAAAGAGACAAACAGCGCGGAGTTGTAATTCTTCTACCTGCTTTCTTAAAGGAGCAGCACATATTGCATTTTAATTAATCTTATAAAATTTAAGATTTTAAAGTTATACGCAAATATACTATACTTAAATACTTTCATAATGTCCTTCTTAGTTCCCAACGACTCATTCTCAAAATCTGTAACTGACAGTGTACTTTTAAAAGTTGACAAATGATCAGTAAATACATATTTAAAGGGTTAGTTCAACCAAAAATAAAGTTTCTGTTATTAATTAATGTTCTCGCATGAGAACATGACCATGTCGGCACGCTGGTCGCGACTCACCTTTCTCTTAAAGTCTTTATTCCCCTTTGCTGTTGCCCAGCTGCTGCTTGTGTGTAAAAACACAGCTGCGTGTCTGCTCAACACCTGGGAAGGCCGAGGTTTCAGCAAGGGCGCTTCCTCCAGGTAAACCCCGCTTTCCACTGTAATGGTTTGTGCTCATGCTGAATCAGATTGACAGCCATACTTATCGGGCCGCTGCGCATTCGGATTCGTTCTGAGCGATCACCGCTGTATGATTGTATTCTGGGGCAGAGCGCGACGTGGAAAGCGCCTTGCCCCCCCTGTGCCTTTCTTTCCGGATGTGCATGAAGAACTTTGGTAGTATGGAAGCATGTTGACTCCAATTATTATCCATTTTATCTAAATTATCATAGAACAATGCTATGTCTTGCTAGTGCAAGATACCCAAGAAGAGTGGTGGGTTACGACCAATCATGGATCTGCGTGTTTTGAATCGGCTTCCGTTCAAAATGCTACGCAGAAACGACTTCTCGAATGCTTTCGCTCGCAAGATTGGTTTGCAGCGACCTACCTGAAGGACGCAAAAAACCTGACTAGTCGTCTCACGAACCAGCGTGCTCAGTCAGTGCTGAACAGCTTGAATTCATTCAAAGGCAGGACAGCAGTTCATCTGAAAAGATTTCAGAGGCTCCAGGGGCATGAGGCATCCGCAGCCATGGTCACGCCACTCTGTTTGCTTCATATGAAACTGCTACAGCCTTGCCTACACAACCGGGGCCCGAAATGGGCATAGCAACATGGCCAAGTGATCATCACTCCAACTTGCCACCAAGCTTTCAGCACGTGGTCAGACTTTGCTTTTCTATGGACCGGAATCCCTCTAGAAAAAGTGTCCAAGCATGTTGTTGTCTCAACAGTGCCTCCACCACTGGCTGGGGGTGCCGTGTGCAACGGGCATTCTGCCTCGGGCTCGTGGACCTCGACTGCAGTGACATATCTATTGCCTGAGTTACTAACAGTATTCCTTGCCCTCCACTGGTTTCTAAAGTGGTTGCGGGACAAGCATGTACTGGTCTGGATGGACAACAAGACCATTGCGTACATCAACTGTCAAGGTGGTCTACACTCCCGTCATTCATATTCTGGGTGAGCTCAATCATGCAGCCGAAATGCTCTCACTACAGCTCACGCTCCCGGAAGAGTCGAGACTCCACCCCCAGGTGATCCAGCTGATTTGGAGGCGCTTCAGAGCCACTCAGGTAATAATAATAATAATAATTCATTAAATTTATATAGCACTTTTCTCTGCACTCAAAGCGCTTTACATAGAAGGGGGAATCTCATCAACCACCACCAGTGTGCAGCATCCACCTGGATGATGCGACGGCAGCCATATTGCGCCAGAACGCCCACCACACACCAGCTTACTGGTGAAGAGGAGACAGAGTGATGAAGCCAATTGGTATATATATACATATATATATATATATATATATATATATATATATATATATATATATATATATATATATATATATATATATATATATATATAATATATATGGAGATTATTAGGAGGCCATGATGGACAGAGGCCACTGGGCAAATTTGGCCAGGATGCCGGGGTTACACCCCTACTCTTTCGAAAGACATCCTGGGATTTTTTGTGACAACAGAGAGTCAGGACCTTGGTTTAACGTCTCATCCGAAGGACGGACCTTAACAGGTAGACCTTTTTGCCGCTCCGGACACGTCCCACTGCCAGTTGTTCTATTCGCTGACCGAGGGGACCCTCGGCATGGATGCACTGGCACACAGCTGGGCTCGGGGCCTACGCAAGTATGCGTTTCCCCCAGTGAGCCTACTGGCACAGACCCTGTGCAAGTTCAGAGAGGACGAGGAGCAGGTCTTGCAGGTTGCGCTGTATTGGCCCATCCGGACCTGATTCCCAGAACTCATGCTCCTCGCAACAGCCCCTCTCAGGCTCATTCCCCTGACGAAGGACCTTTTTTCTCATGGACAGGGCACCATATGGCACCGCATTTCGACAGTCACTGACGTAACTCGTAGTGACTGACTGAATGAGGACGTCTAGGTTACCTATTGTAACATGAAGGAGGGAATGGAGACGTTACGTCCCGTCGCCACAATCCCTGTGTCCACCACTAAGCAGCCGGGGACTGGCTCGGCTCCTCAGCGAAAACCTGAATGGGCGAGTACAACACACTTTCTTATATCTGCAACACAGACGTGGTTCGTGATGCAAATCTCACTCGCCAATGTCCATTAGCCGGTTCTGTTGACACTCGAAGGTGATAGGGCTCTCAGGCGAGATCCCAATTTGTCAGTCACTGACGTAACATTAAAATAGATAACCTAGACGTTTTCCTCTTCTTCATCTTAGAAAGGCATTTGGCTTTTGAGCCCTTATAACTGAAAGGCTTGACTTAAGAATTTGACTTAACTTGATATTAGTCCAGAAACACAACATAAGATCTGAAAATGCATTTCATGACCCTTTTAAAAATAAGATCATTGTTAATTTCATCTAGAGCTACACTGAAAATTCATCCATTCAGAGTGCAGCGCACATGGCTTCTAGTGAGTCATCATCTGCATTGTGTTCCTGTTGATCAAACAGATATGAAGCCATGAGGATAAAAGTCCTGAATCACAATGTTTATTCATAGAACATAAAAGACTCTTATTTGTACTAATGGACAGCATAGAATAAAAGCCTTTACATGAATTGCTGTACAATAGTGGACAAGTGTGAGTAAAGCTATAATCCTGTATGGTTATATACAGGACTCATACATTTGACTGTTTCTTATGCATGTAGGCTCACAATCAGAACAGAACTGCAAATGAACATGCTCCACAACACAAAAGGCAGCCAAAATGAAATGGAGTGGAGACTGATTTAAAATGCTTTACATAGGCAACTCTGCTACTCACACAATATAGCGCTGCTCATGTGAAGTGCACAAGAGACACAACTTCCTAAATTGATTCCATATATCCATATATCACCAGTATGCTGTATCCGCAAACATACAGTATACTTGTGTAGGGTGAAATATATTATTTAGCAAATCCCAGTTTTTTATTGGTTGTATAGTCTCAAAATGTAATCTATATTATTGCCCAGTTCTAATATGCTAAATGTGACAAGGCATGAAGATATAATATATTATAAACATTAACATTATGATTGTCTGTAAAGCTACTTCGAAGTAATGTGAAAAGTGCTATAGACTTAAATTAGACTTGACCTAACTACTCTAATAAGCAAAAACACATAAAATGCACAGCACACATACATTTTGGATTAAATACTTGTAATAATTATAATTTCTTAAAAACATTTCAATACTTTCAAGTTTTGAATCAAATGTATGAAGGATGTTCATCCTCCATCTGAAATGATTTTTTGAGCTTTTCGAAGTGCATTCTGTAAAATACTTCACAATACAGAAATAAAATGGGTTGTGAAGGCCTTTTACTGTCTTTAAAATCATGAGTTGACTATATATTCAGCTCACTAGGTTGTAGAAAAGAATTAAAGATTCCAGAATATTTCATGATATTTCAACCACTATTATGATGTTAATGACTTAACATCTTAAAAAGTTAAAATAAATGCATTCAAGCAATATGATATAATTATACAGCTCAGTTAATTACAAAGACCAGCTTGCCGAGTTAGTTGCATCCCATCTGAGTCTTGTGTAACTAAATATTCCACAGAGCTTTAGTTATTCTGCGAATAGGCCCATAATATCAAAGCATTCCCTGTGGATTTTACATCTAATTAACACACACTTACCACAATCTCTTCTCTTTTTAATTGGCATGAAATACATATGTAGGTGTAAGATAACACCTCAGTTAGCTTTGACAATTAAGCAACACAATATGTTCTAATTAATCATCCATAAACTTAATCACAACGGTTTGTCACAAATAGCACCCAGGGTGCACAGCGGCCATTAGAAAGCTAGATAATAAGACCAGCAGTGCATCTTCTGTTGTCTGGCCAACAAACTTCAATCTGTGCTAAAAAAGACATACGACCTGTGCACACTAATAAACACAATGCGGCTAAGCTAAGAGCAGGTGCACACACACGATATGGACTCAAACACTTGTATAGACAAAAACACAATGCTACTTTTGTGTTCTCGTTAATGAGGGCTTCCATTAGCCAAGCTGGCCTTCCAAAGGCTCTATTGATGCATTGCATGACAGATTTGACATTAATTTAACTAATTAAACTGTCAGATATGCCAGCACATCCCAACACACACATTCTCAGATCATTACTGGGAATTTAACTGTACTAATGGCATCTTTGGAATATGAAGAGCAGATAATGCACATGTTGTCTGGCCTGTTTGCTAAGCATTTGAAGTAATAGCTTGTATCTTCCTATTATATCAAATCTTTTCATGATTACCATTGTACCTTATGGTGGACTAACTCATGGAAAAAAAACATCAGAACTTAACACTTCACTTAATATGCAATAAATATGTCAGAGGCTCTAAAAATTATCTATACACTTAAAATGTCTGAGTGTCATTTTTATTAATTTTCATTGGCTTGCTTCACAACAAATTTGAGCATTACTCATCTCGCTTGCACATAAACAGATTCAGTATTCTCAAAATGAATAAAAACAGTGAAATGCAAACTCAGAACATTGCGCAAAAATATTAAATAAGCCACATTTTTGTTTTTAATCTTACTTTATTAGCCACTGTCTTTGCTGCTCACCTTTTAATGATCCAATTCAACCATACTTCAACCAAGCAAACTTACTTTAGATAAACATCACATGTGTGTTGCTTTTTTATTATTATTGCACAAGAGGGTTTTCTCTTACTTGAGCAATACCCTGTCGGTAATAATTTATAATAAGTATACAGTAATAAAGTAATCATTAACAAACTGTTAGTTTATAGTTAAACCACTTGCACAGTGTGATATCCTTCATGCAGTTGTGTACTTACATTATCCCAAAAGTTTCTATGGATTTGTAAATAATGTTTTAATTAAACAGTTTTAAATAATTGCTTGTCCCTTGTCATTGCCGCATATCAATCACGTAATATCCGCGCTATCCTCAGTTTCCGCTTGTAGAAATCATAGATATAATACATAGATTACTCATTGGCTGCGGTTTCAATGGGCCACTATACATAAGCCGCTAATGACTGATCAATGTATTATATCTATGATACAATATCGCGCACGCCTCTGTGGTGTCGTTCAGTCATCATGTGATGGTTCACGATTATTGATTGGCGAGTACAGAAAATCCCAAAAAATTTAAACTGAGGTCAACTGAGGCAAGCAGGCTTTGGGACAAAGGAGAAATAAAACAAGGATCAATATCGGTGTGGCGTTTTCGAGATGGAGAGAGCTTCGCGACAAACTTGGACGTGACAGAGACTCTGTTCTCGCATGTGTTTTAATAGACAGATAAACATATATATTATTTATTATACACATACATTATATGTTATATAGAACTTTCTTTGTACTTCAGTAGGCTACTACGCTTTTTATCAAGTCTGGTGACCTAGTCTATGGCAGTGAAATTAAATACAGTATGTTTGCACAAAAATATTTAGCCATTACTTGCAAATACTGTGGGTTTGTTCAAATGTACTTTAGTACGATTGTTTAAACGCGTAAACTGCGCAGCATAACCCACCAAATCATTCAACAAACAGTCACATATTACACATTTCACGTGGTTTGCAGCCACAAATGGCACAAATTCATTACATGACATAAAATAGTGTGATCAAACGTACAGGTAATACAAAAACTAATTTATTAGCTGATATAGACTATCATTTATATGATTTGTGAATTCCATACATCTCTGGATGGTGAAAACGACATCTCTCACCGTTCCACTCTCCCTCATAGCGTCATCAAGCTTCACCTTTGATATTGTTTTGAAAATGCGACCTCTGGCGGTGAATAAATTACAGATTGTACCTTTAACACAATTAGTATTGTTTAATTAGCTCGTAGTAAAGGAATTGTTCATTGGTTATAATAAGAAATAGTTCTTAGAATAAATAGATTTATTCGACAAATTGGTTAGGCTTTTGAGAATTTAGTTCAAGGAATGGGATTTAGTGTTTTAGCAATTCAGGAAAACTGTAATATATTAACAATGAAGAGACTACAGTATATTAACTATGAATTAACTATAAACTAATAGTTTGTAAGTACTTTATTAATGTATACTTATAAATATTACCAAACTTCTTCTCCTGCGGCAGCACAGTTGCTTCAGCCTGAGGCTTTTTCATTTCACGATTGGTGTGAAAGGGTTTTTACATTTGCCAAAATATAACTTTACTGTTCTTTTTGTTTTTGTTATTAAAAACACAAACAAGCAACCTCCATCCAGGTGAGAAAATGTAACGCAAAAGTAACATTATGCATTACTTCCGTTAAAGTAACTAAAACAAATACAACCTCATCCAGGGGAAAACTAATGCAATAGTAAATGATCATTACTTTCCATAAAAGTAACTAAGTATGTAATTAGTACTTTTTGAGTAAAGCAAATAGTAATCGATTACTTTTAAAAGTAACTTTCGCCAACACTGCAGTGTACTACTTTATCCACCAAACATAATGAAACCTTATTCAGCTAGACCCTGTCTATGACTTCTGACCCCCAGAATGACCCTCTGCCTGATCCCGGTTTCTCCTCTCAGACAGTATCTCTTCCACTGGGCCATAGAGCAGAGATGGTGATTAGTCTATAGAAGAAAAATTGTCCCTGTTGTTTAGTGTATCCTAGGGATGTGGCAATTCGCAATTTTAGAAAATCACTTTTTAGGAGGTAATAATTGCTAGGCATTCAGTAGCACAGATGCTGAAAAAATATCCCTCAAATTTCAATAGGCCTAGATGTAAAAAATGTGTCATTTACAGTAATGTACTTACTGTACATCAGTCTATGGATAATACATTTTAAAATATGCATATTTTTGAAAATATAGCATATTCATTTATAAGACTAGTTTATAAGAATCACTTACTAATGTGACTGTCTACTGTTTTATCCAATATAATTCCTTTCATGATGATTTAGACAGGTCAAATAAACATTTTTGTGTGGAAGAATTAATATACGTACTTAAACAAAAATACAACCTGAATTTATGCCATTTAACCCTCTGAAATGCCTTGAAATTCTATTGTACTGCACAGAATTGATGAAAAGTTAAAAACGTCAAGTCAACATGATGTAGATTTTGAAGTTATTTCAACTACTGTCTTAATAATTGTTGTTAGTAACACATGATAACATTATATAATTATGTAACAATGTAATGTAATAATGAATATAGGATATAGTTTTTAAACGTTGTAAATATAACTCAGCACTTGACACTAGGGAATTCTACTTGTCTAACGTGGGTTTTTATGTAGTTTTAAGTAATTCACATTTCTTAAATATGTCCCTCGATAGGTCCTATAACCTGGAAAATGTGTTATAGAATGTAAGTACATTATATAAATATTTCATGACCAAATCATGGCTAATTCAGTACATAATTAACTTCACAGAGCAAAAATGTAGTCTCCTTCTAATGAAAATAAATACTTTAATAAGACATGAAGAAATCTTCTAGAACCTGTCGTCTCAGATCATATGCAGTCTGCTTTTCCTTGTATGGTCAAAGACTTTAGGCTGCAGAGCTGCTGTAATGCTGTTGGGCGGATCGTGAGGCGGGATTTAGAGATGACAATCATACACTTACTTTATTTAGCTCAGTTGTCTCTCCTAGACAGAAATGGGAGACCTTTATGTCTAAAGTTTCAGAAGAGATCTCTACAATGTCAAACAGTTTGTCAAACTCTGCAATCAAAATATTTCAATTTGAACATCTCATCAAATTATCTGTGCTGCTATTAACATTATTCTCTATATTCTTACTGCATATCAGAAATGTAATTTTTTTCACAATAATAAATAAATGTATAAATGTACACTTAATAAATGTTTCAACCTTACAGGTGTAATGCTCATAGATATGGAGAGACATATAACATTCATATGTATTTGTAATAATCATAGATATGGAGAGAGATATAACAATCATATGTATGTGTAATAATCATAGATATGGAGAGAGATATAACATTCATATGTATTTGTAATAATCATATCAGATTTGTAATGTTCATATTACATGAAGAGGTGAATAATACTCGTATATGCAAAGAGAAATATAATACATACTGTTTATTTTTCGCTTATTCTCACACAAACAATTATCGGAGATCGGAGGGGGAAACATTGGAATAAACAATGTGTATTAAAAAGAAAAAAAACATCCCCTTGCTTGAATACCATGGTAAAACAAGTATGCATAGCAACCGCATACTGACAGTTCTGGGTTGTTTTAGTCTAGTTCAACTCGCTCAAGGTTAGTTTGTTTATAGAGCTCTAATATATTTGAATACCACACCATTTTGTAACTCAGGCCCATATTAGGCTATGATTCGTTCAACTTACACTAGATATAAGTTCACCTGAGTTCAGGCTTATTTTTGATCCAAGATCGGCACTTCATTCAGCATAATTCTTATACACAAAAGATTCACATTATGTTCTATTTCTAATTCACAGCACACTGTTCTGCTACACTCTTATCACCCACTGCTACTTGTTATTTTTGTAAATCAACTACCTTTGAGAGAGATCTCCACTTTTATTTGTAATCAGATTCCCTTCGGTGGCCGGTGTGCATAATGCAATCCTTCGACCGGTGAGAAAGCCGAGTCGGAACGGCCATGCTTAGCCACTGTGTCACAATGGTTTGCATAAGAGCCCATGAGCGCTGTGACCTGTGGTTGGTTAACAGGTGAGCAGTGAAGTCATGGCTCTGGGATGTGATTGTTTGAAAGGGGCGGGGAAAGGCAAGTCGTGTGTCAGGTAGAATGACTCACAGTAGAATGGAGATCCTGTGACACCTGTGCATCTACCGGCTCTCAGTTTAAACCTTCGCGTAAGGTGACAGCACTGTGGAAAGAAATAAGGGCAGTCAGAAAGGGTAAGACTGCTATTCAGTGTTATTTTGTTATGAAATAATGATGGTGGCAAGCGTTAAAACTGTGTTGGTTTGGTTTACTTGTAAGTACTCCAGCTTTGTGTGTAATTATGTAATTGTCTTTGCAGCTGAAATAGGCGTTTTTGTCAGGAATGTTTTCCAGACTTTCAGTTATTACTTATGTTTAGTTATTATACGATAATGTATCCGTTGGTTGATTGGTTGGTTGGTTGTTTGGTTGGTTAGTAACCTGTGATAGCCTAGAGAACCTTTCCAATGCATTGAATGCATAATCAGATATACGTTCAACCACTGCATTCATTTTCTTCATTCAATTTGTCTTCATCTAACCTTACTGCACACTCTTTAGATCAGTCACAACTGAGTCCCTGTGTGTTTCAAAACCTGAAGAATAAGTATTGGTGACTGGTGATGAAAAATTCAGCAGGTTTTAAATAGGCTCAGGTCCGTCCACATTGTATAGAGGTCAGCTATAGCCTTTCAATCAGCGATTTCCCTGAGGTATGATAATCAAACCATCTGCACTGCGATGAATCGAGTTACACTGGGAGTAATTCTGCATGAGGACATGCTTTAACAACAATGCAAATTGGATGCTGGAAAAATATGCATGGATAATACCATTCTCAGAGCTGGCATGAGACATAAAAGCCCTCATGTGACAGAATTAAAATTCATTGTAATAGATGTGTGGATATGCTTTCGGGCAGAAATCATGTTTTTTTCCTTTTTTTTATATCCAAAATAGATTATTTTTAAACATTATTTTATGAAAGGTACCTTTAATGTTTTAAATCACAATCTAACATCAAACAATTGATTAATGTCTCATATTTGGTGCTTTTCTTTAACTATTCTGTGACATTATTTATGTAGAATTGCATTGCATAAGGTTGATTACTATGCAAATTCAAGGACTTTGCATTATGTAAATCTTGAGAGAAAACAAAGCATTGCCTTTTTTGTGTTGGAAATTGCTAGAAAGTCTTGAAAACATGTCTGAGATTGCTCTAAGACCATTTCTGTTGTCCTTGTGATGTTAAGACTTTACTAAAGGCAGGTGATGGTTTTAGATCAGTGATGAAGATTCACTATCATAAACAAGTGAGTGACAGCTGCAGAAAGTGAAACCGTTCAGTGCATTGATACTGAAACAACATACAAGGGGTCAGACAGTCTCTCTTTTAGCCTCTGTGTTGTTTGCCTTCTACTAAGACGTGAGGCTTAGAAATCCATGTTACAGTTCAGCTTTTGTGCCATGAAAAGTCTTTTTGTTTTCAGGTAAATCAGCTGGTCACATGAGGCTTTTCCACATTAACTCAAGAGGAATTATTGAGAGTTTATGTGGCTTAATTGGTCAGGTTTTTCTAAAGTGGAGCAACTTTAATATTGTCCTTAATCTTATGCATCATGCAAGTAAGAGCTTCTGTTTATGTTCTCTAATCAATGTTTATATTTGAGTAAACACCTTCATTTAATTGGTTCATCATTTAAACGATCGAGTATCTTCAGAAATTTTCAAATTTCTCAATTCATATTGACCAGTTTTAATATTAGTTGATTAGTTAAAGCAAGCAAATTGGTAGTTACGTGGACAGTCAATGGAGGGACAATTTTAAAAATCTTAATTTGTTTTTCGAAGATGAATGAAAGTCTTACTGGTTTGGAACAATGAGTTACAAACCAGTAAGTAACCAATTACTGATGTGACCAAAGTAATTGATGATTTTTTTTTTTTTTCATTTTTGGGTGAACTAACCCTTTAAAATTTGCATAAAAACGGAAGTTGCAATAGTCTTTTCTTCCCAGTTGTGATGTATATCTGAAAATGTAGGGCAGAACTTGATTTTGTTTATCTGGAATTGATTGGATCATTTGATCACTGTTGTTTGCATCAATCTCATGTCAGTGACAGGTTTTCCCGCCCTTGCGCCAGTAAAAAGATGATATTTGTTGCAAAAGGGAGTTATTATTGAAGAATAATGCAAAAAAGGGCACTTGCATTTTTTAAAAAAATATGATTCGTCAATTTTTATTTCATGGTGACTTTAACTCATAGGATTTAACCGATATCCAAATATTACTATAGGGCCGTAGACCATAAACACGTTACCCATCATTGAAATGAAGTGATTGATTTGTATGATTTTCTCTCAATGACTGATTGTTAAAATTCAGCATTTTATTTTGTTCCCATTTCTGAACATGTACTGTTCATTTCGGCAGGAGTTGAATTCTGGTGAGAGCCACGAAAGACTTCGAAGAGTCGACTCTAATCGGAAGTCTCGTAGCTTCAGCAAGCAGCCCAGCACTGGGGATTACTACAAAACCCTGGGTAGCGATACCACGGACCAGTACCCCAACAGAGCCATGGCACCCAACGAGGAGGTAACGCAATTACATATTCATGTTCATATTTTTCCAATTTCAGTAAAAGTATGAATGGTTGCTTGCTACATCTTAAGTCTGGACGTCAAATAATATCTGTAAGACTAACAATGCTACAGAATTAAAAAGTGGTGAAAAGGTTATACTTATGCAAGTGTTTAGTATTTTAGAGATCTCAGGTATACAGAGGACCCCAACGAGTATTTGGAGACTTAAATACCTCTCAATGTCATTCTATTAGATAATTAAATATTAAAGGAATAGTTCTCTTAAAAATGAAAATTCTTTCATCATTTACTCACCCTCAAGTTGTTTCAAACCTGTATGAATTTCTTTCTTCTGCAGAACACAAACGAAGATATTTTAAAGAATGTCGCTAACCAAACAGTTGATGGACCCCTCTGACTTCCATAGTAGGAAAAAAATACAATGGGAGTCAATGGGGTCCATCAACTGTTTGGTTACTGACATTCTTCAAAATATTTCTTAAGTGTATTTTCTAATTCTTTTTAAGTGAACTATAAGTGTCATCTGCAAACAAATGCTGGTTTTATGTAGATTTTTTATCAAATGTCCACATGTCTGATTTGTTACATTAACTAATGCATGACAAACACAACCTAATATTTTTTGTCTTCCTTTTGGACAGTATATATTTCTGTATCATCAGAAACCTAGCAAGTTTTTTTCCAAAACCATAGCTAATTTCCCAAGGGCCGGGGAACAGCCTTACAAAAGTGAGAGCTTTCAAATGCTACAGTAAACACTACATCAATACTGTAATGTTAGCTAGCAGCCAGGCAGATGCAAAGCTTTGCCCTTTGTTTACATCATAGCAACTACATAAAACGTATTATTGGAACTGTTAATAGAAAACGCAATTAGAAATAATAAGAACAGATGAACAAACAACAGATGGTCCCATCAAAGTGGGAACTGCTCCATTTCAGGAGAAGCTTTTGTGTGTATCCTGCATTGTGGTTCTGGAAGCTGTTCTCTGTAATAATGTTGGCAGCACACAGATAAACATTGGGGTTATAATGTTTTGGAACAGTTTTTTAAAATAAATTTTAACCACTCTAAGTTCATCAGCCTTAGGAAGGTCAAACGAATGAGCTTTGGAAACGGTGGAAAAAAAATTGTCTCTTTGACATAGCAGCAGCTCAGCCAGTCCTCGTCCCCTTTTTTGCATATTTACTGGGCGCTGATTATTTAAATCTTTATTATTGAGTAAAATTGAAAAAGTTAAGCATAATAGTGCTTATATCTGTAATATATTACAGATATACCACTTTATATGCTTGTATTTCATAGTTTTTTATAAGATCCTAAACATTGCAAAGCACAAACACTTTGTCTCTATGCATTTCTACACTAAAATGCTCACACTTAAAATAACTGAATGATAAATGTATCGATAGCAGGAAACAATGTCTTACATCATGTGACTTGGAAAACCACAACCATTATGGTTGCCAAAACACAAAGCAGCTGTTTCCTGGGCAGTCAGCTGTCTTCCTTCTAAATGAAGCTGGTTTCACTCCATCACCTGTGACATTGCAACATAAATCCATGCAAGGTGTGGCATCCCAGAGCTAGCATTGCAGTTCAACATTTATTGTAAACACATTTGGCTACTGGGTAAACAGTACTGCCTTTTCTTTATTATGTACCGTAATGTAAGTCTGACGGCCGGGCCTAGAAGTATTGTGTTTGCCTGACTCTGCATTTACTAGCGCAGATTTCTCCTATTATAAAAGGATGACTCATGGGAAAGAAAATTTGCATTTACCTTTCAATCAACCAATCCGATTTGAGGGAAATATTTACAGTTAAAGTCAAATTTAGGCTTAAAACAAGAGTTAGGGGCTTCTACGCCATTCTTATTCATCTGTCATTTCCCTATGATTTTAGGTATAAGTTATGGGTAGATTAGGTTTAGGGGTAAGGATTTAGGGGTTAGGACTATGTTTTTGGACAGGAATGTTGTTCCAGGATCAACAAAATACAACGTATCAAACCTGTATTTCTGACTTTCCTTCTTTCATAGAATGCAAAAGGAGATAAAATGTTGAAGCTGCTCTTTTCCAAATTAAAGTGAACAGTGACCACATATGCTCCTGGTTCCTGTCCACTTTTATTATTTGAAAAGCAGCAAGGATCGTACATTTTAAGTATAGATTTTAGAAACCATTGGCACCATTGGCTTTTGAGAAACATAGCCCTGGTCTGAATGTGGGGGCAAATAATGTCAAAAATGGATACATTTTATTTCAATAGCCCACTTTATACATTCTACTAACTATAAACAACTTTTCTCCCTTTATTTATAGCACTTTATACAATACAGATTGTTTCAAAGCAGCTTGACATGACAACAGGAAAATAATTCAATGATGCAAACAGTTAATTTCAGAAGTACAGCAGCTCTAAAAGAAAATAGTGTCATTGTTTAGTAGAAGTCTATTAAAGGTGCCCTAGAATGGGGTTATTTTATTATTTTATAATGTTTCCTGTGTTGCCCTTATAATGTTAGTATGTTTTTTAGATCAAAAATAGTCATAATTTAGAAATAAAAGGCATTTTTCCTAGCCTGATTTTAGTCTCTGATTTGAATACTCTGTTTGAAGGGGCGTGTCTGCTGTGAGAACCGGCCACTGCTGTGATTGGCTGACCTGCTTGCATATGAAATAGCTACGTAACGTATTACATGTGAAACTGTCTCGAATACTTTTACTACAACTGTTATATACGTTTTAACTATTACAGCTATCGAGATTAACGAATCGTGAGATGTTTTTAAAGTATTTAAATCTATTTCCATCACATAAAATGTTGCTGTGATGAGCATTGAGCAAGCAGATGACAGTCTGTTGATCGCGAGACAACGCAGTTTCTGCACTCTCTCTAATGCTTTCTTTCTAATGCAAACACGAGGATGTACATACAGTAAGAGCTTCGTTGTGCAGTGTAACAACGTCATTGATTTCATAACGAGTTTGGCAAGAGTCCAGATAAACTCACACTGTGTGGATTGTTCTTTGATCGCTTTCTGTATAGTTTATTCACTGAGAATTATTTAACGTTAGCTATGTATGCTCGTTAGTTGGAGTTTGCTTTTGTTACTGTACTAGGATCTTGCGCTGGATCTAACACAGTGTAAATTATCGTTAATAAAATCATTATTTACCGGTTGCGGGATAATAGTTGGAATTACCCCCTTCTTCAGTTTGAGACGCTGAGAGAAGCTTGATATTGTCCCAGGTTCGAAAATAAGTCCGTGGTGAAATGGGCAGAGCAAACTAACAACTTCGAATTAAACTGTTGGGGTATCCGATTATATATAAACATCAACCACGCCTGTTGACATTTCTTTTCTGTGGGAAGGGTATGAAAAGTCCTCACATCCCCTGCACAGCCTGGAACATAGCATTTATTTACATGATCTGCCATTTTCCCTCTGATCCTCGCTTGTTCCGATGGTTCGGCTACGCAGTGCCTGACATTGAGGGCTGGCATATGCAAATCTTTGGAGGCGTACATATTAATGATCCCGACTATTGCGTCATAGTCGGTATTATGTGGAAATTCGCCTGTTTTTCAGGGGTGTTTTTTAAAAACGAGATTTAAATAAGGAGGAGGAAACAATGGTGTTTGAAACTCACTGTATGTCATGTCCATGTACTGAACTCTTGTTATTTAACTATGCCAACATAAATTCAATTTCACATTCTAGGGCAACTTTAAGTGTTGATTCAGTTCTGTTGTAAATATAATTCATTATTAAATTAGTTAATTTAATCTATAAAGCAGTTCTACATAAACAGTGATGTCTTCTTCCAGGGCTACGTTTTCCAAAAGCACTGTAAGCCTAAATTGATCGTAGAGACCATGGTTCATGGTTCTGGCTTACAATACTTTTGGAAAACGCAGCTTAGCTCTGTTCAGTTCTCATCCAATAGTGTCAGTGCATTCAAAACAAAAATATAGTTGAATATTAAGTGAATTCTACTTTGTAGCTACTTGTCTACTATAACTCTCATTAATTTGCAACTGCATGTCAACTAACGCTTAGTGTATTGATAGACTGTTAGGTTAGGGTTATGATTATGGTTAGGGTTAGTAGAATAAGTTGACATATACTTGCAAAGTTGAAATAAAGTTAATAAATAAAGTTAATAAAATTACTTATAGTCTGAAAGTGTTAATATTATTTAGCAGACAATCTACTAATAATCTAATAGTATGAATATAGTATAGTTGTCACAAAGTTGCATAGTAAAATGTCGAATGTGGACAATCTAAATAAAATGTTACCCAAAAATGTGCAATTTCTGTTTATTTGAATTAATCCTAATGAATTTTTTTAGAAACATCTTTCATATCTAGAGAGAGAATAATTTGCAAGAGATCAGCATTTCATATGGCCCCTCTCTGCTATTGGATCATCTTCATTGAGCCAATTAGATGCCCAGTGGGGCATCTGGCCACTTGATTGAACCAGATGGCACTCCACATGTCCCTTTGGGGAATGACCCATTAACACGGACATGCATGGGACATGAAACGCACCATATGGTGTAGATAGTGATAATAAGGAGGAGGGGACTGGATAACTGGCACGTGCCTGGCACGCGTCCAAGAGGTGGGGGTGCATGGGGTGAAAGGTCAGGACTTGTTTACTTGGCGTCAGTCGTAAGGGGCGGGTGGTCTCTAGAGATTTTGAGTGTGAAGGATTGCCGCTCTTAGCTTAGCAGATGTCCTGTCATTCCAGCAAACCACTCAATTAGATCTAATTGTGTATTCACCAGCGGTAATGCATACAGTGGGGTGCAGTGGGAGGTATGTGGGTCAGATTAAGTGGTTTTGGGAAGTATATTTGTTATTTTATTTGGCCTATGATCATTTTAGTGTCCAAAATTTCATTTTTAAATTGAACTTTTAACCCTATAAAGCATGACATAAGAAATAATAGTTATAAAAATCATGTTTTTTTGTATCAAATTTGATACGTTATTATTTTATGGCTCATATAGAATGATATACAGTAGGACAATCACACTTGAAGAGGTGGCAAAGTCTCAGTTTTTATTCAGAGGACCAAACTCAGCAAACAGATGCAATTTGGTGCTATTTAAATAGCCACAAATTAAGACAAAATTCAGAGATCTTTATAACAGTACAGCAGACTACTATAATCTAGTAAACCTAAGTTGTTTCAGTCCAGCAAGTGTTCATAATGAAATATTACTGACAATATAAAGTTATTATGTTTATTTTATACAAATCATTAAAGATTTCACTGCAAAAACATGTGTGTCACGGGTAGGTTCAAGCAACGAGGAAGCAGGAGATGGTTGAAGCAGTATTTATTAACAAAACTCAAAGATCTCCAAAAGGAACAAAGAAACATGGATAGAGATAACCACCATAAATGCAACGTTCACGACAGACAAGGGATAGACTAAAACCCAGGGCTTAAATACACACAGAGAACAGATCAGTGAAACCAACAAGACACGGCTGGGACAAATTAACTCATAATGACTAATTAACAGGACAGCAGGTGACAGGGATAACATAGAAACACACATGGGCAAACACTAAACGTGACATAACTCCCCCCTCCCAGTAGGCGCGTCCTCGCGCCGTATAACATCAATAGGGGTGGGAGGGTGGGCGCCCTGGAGGCTGACGAGGGCGTGGCTTAGCAGGACAGGAAGCCTCCAGGGCGGAACCGGCAGTTCAGGGAGGAGCCATGGTGGTGCTGGCAACTCAGGAAGCCATGATGGTGCTGCGAGCCAGGGCGGGGCCATCACTTCAGGTGGCCAGGGCGGAGCTGTCCCTTCGGGTGGCCAGGGCGGAGCCGTCCCTTCGGGTGGCCAGGGCGGAGCCGTCCCTTCGGGTGGCCAGGGCGGAGTTGTTCTTTCAGGTGGCCATGGAGGAGACCTCCCTTCGGGCGGCCACGGCGGAGACCTCCCTTCGGGCGGCCACGGCGGAGATGTATAGCCCCCCCCCAAAATTTTCTTGGGGGAGCTATGGGTTTAGGCTCAGGGACAGGCTCAAGCAATTCGATGGATGGCTCCGGCTGTTCGGAGGAAGGCTTTACTGCAGGTTTCACCGGAGGCTTCGGGGGTTCTGCTGCAGGCCTCACTGGAGACTTGGGCGGTTCAGACGCTTGAGCAGCGGCCATCTTGGCTGGAGTCGAGGGCTCAGGCGTGGCGGTCTCGACGTGGAGCTCAGGCTTGGCGGGACGAGACTCTGGGGGGCTGGTCTCGGCGGGACGAGACTCTGGAGGGCTGGTCTCGGCGGGACGAGACTCTGGAGGGCTGGTCTCGGCGGGACGAGACTCTGGAGGGCTGGTCTCGGCGGGACGAGACTCTGGAGGGCTGGTCTCGGCGGGACGAGACTCTGGAGGGCTGGTCTCGGCGGGACGAGACTCTGGAGGGCTGGTCTCGGCGGGACGAGACTCTGGAGGGCTGGTCTCGGCGGGACGAGACTCTGGAGGGCTGGTCTCCAGCGGTGAGGAGGACTCGGCTGGACTTAGGGTGGAAACATGTGGCTCAGGAGAGAATGGAGCTGAGGTAGCCGACAGGGAGGCATGTGTGGCCCAGACACACATAATAGCAGCAACATACAGGGAAAGGGTAGCCTCTTCAACCTCAACAGAACAGACATGAAGAGCAGACTGCTCAGGGGTGGCCTCCCAAATTCGGGGAACGCAGGAAGTCCTCTTCCTCCTCCGTTTACGAGAGCGAGGGGGTGCTGCAGCGAATGAAGACTCTGGGTCGACTGTGCATGCGACTGGCCCTGGATCAGCTGGGCAGGCGACTGGCTCGACTGGGTAGGCACAATGCGCGGGTTTGGCAAAAGCAGCACACTTGCGGGCCCCACGGACAGACATAATGGCTGGATCAAACATTTTTAACGCCAGATCAGCGCTATTCGAAACCAGCTTACGTGCTCTTGACCAGGAGATTCCCGCGACCAGTCCGGAGCGGATACGGGGCTCCTGTTCGGTGGATCTGGCTGAGCTGACATGAAGAGCTGGCTCGGCAGGGCAGATGACAGGAGCTGGCTCAGCTATTTTTGGATCAGCTGGAGTTACTGTGAGGGAAGAACCACAAACCCAAAGAGCTCTGTCCATAAACTCAGCAAAAGGTCGATTTAAGTCTTCGAGCAGCAGTATCTGGGCTAGTGGATCATCCAGTCCTCTCCAGAACCGCTGCTTTAAGAACTCTTCCTCCCAGTAAACGTCCTGATGCAGATGCAGGTAAACTTCAACAAATTCCTCCAGAGAACTCCCATTCTGATCAAACAGAAAAGCATCCATCGCATCGTCCTCCATTACTTCTTAGGTCTGTCGTTCTGTCACGGGTAGGTTCAAGCAACGAGGAAGCAGGAGATGGTTTGAAGCAGTATTTATTAACAAAACTCAAAGATCTCCAAAAGGAACAAAGAAACATGGATAGAGATAACCACCATAAATGCAACGTTCACGACAGACAAGGGATAGACTAAAACCCAGGGCTTAAATACACACAGAGAACAGATCAGTGAAACCAACAAGACACGGCTGGGACAAATTAACTCATAATGACTAATTAACAGGACAGCAGGTGACAGGGATAACATAGAAACACACATGGGCAAACACTAAACGTGACAATGTGTGTATCACAACCTGAAGGGGACACTTTTAGAATTATACTAAAAATAACTTTTAGTGAACTTTAGTACTTGGTAAAAAAAGTATCAATTACCTGAAGGCATGTACCTTGATCATGTTGATAATTTAGAGGCTTTATAAATGTACGTAACGAATATTATACGTTAGGCTTTAGGGTTAATACAATTAGACAAAAGTTATGAACATAGATGACAGATGACCACTTCAAAACATGACAGAGAACATGTTCTGGCTAGTTTCTACCAATTGTGTCACCTAAATACAAAAAGTAATGCACTAATGGCGCTTTTCCATTACCAGTACCAGTACCAGCTCAACTCGACTCGACTCGGCTCGCTTTTCGCTCCGTTTTCCATTACAGATAGTACCTCCGCAATAGTACCAGGTCGTCATAGCGACGCCACAGGAAACCGCGTGACAATCTTCTACGCGACACACACCCGCTACCCACACACACACACCACACAGGACAATGGAGGAAATCGAGAGTATGCTGTTTTAATAGTAGTAATGGGTATATCACGCAATCTCTGGCCAAACTATTTAAAAATGACGGGGTTATTCAGGATACTCCGCCTGGCGCGTGCAATGATGACGCAGTGACGATTCTCTCTGACCAATCAGCAGTCTGCATTGTTTCACATCACATTTTAGTATCGCCTCAGCTTGCTTAGAACCTCGCCGGAGGTGGTACGAAAAAAAGTACGCGAAAGCTGGTACAGGTACAACTTTTACACAGTGGAAAACCAAACAAAGGCGAGCCGAGTCCAGGCGAGTCGAGCCGAGTCGAGCTGGTACTGTGTAGTGGAAAAGCGCCATAAGTTCCCCTGTAGTCAATAATTGTATCCCTTAAAACTCATCTTTGATCACCAAAATGACAAAGGCTATTTAAAAAATTTTCCTTGAAAAAAACTGTCATGTCTTAAAATAGTTTGAATTTGAAAATTTGCCCCGCCTCCACTCACTCACACCAACTAAGAGATCCACTCGTTGACGATCACACGTTGTCGTGATTGGTTGCAAGGTAGTTTGAGACGTTAGAAACAACAGTGATTTCAAACCGCATTTTGGAGACTGTTCACTGCAGTTTTAAAAAGAAAATACTCAGCAATGCTGTTGACTTTGCATCTGTTTACGTAATGCATGTTACTTGTAATGCATTACTTTACTTGTTAGATCAAAAAGTAATCTGTTTACGTATTGCATGTTGCTTGTAATGCATTACTTGTTAGATCAAAAAGTAATCTTATTTCCTAATGCACGTTACTTGTAACACGTTTCTTTACTCTTAACATCCAAAAGTAATCTGATTACGTAATGCACGTTACTTGTAACGCATTACTTTACTCGTAACATCAAAAAAGTAATCTGATTGTGTGATGCATGTTACTTGTAATGCGTTACCCCAACACTGCTCATTTCAGATGAGATTGAAAACACCTGGGGCCTCATGTACAAAGACTTGCGTTGAATTCATACTAAAACATTGCGTACGGACAAAGCTGTAAATGTGCGTACGCACAAAAAAAAACAGATGTATGAATCTCTGCGTATGAAGGAACACACGCATATTTTCTTTGTACATCCCAATTAACGTAAAATTGAGCGCACATGCATGAGCACAATGCCCCGCCCAGTCTCCTCCCCCAATTAAATTAATTTAAATATGGTAATTAGTCCAATTTAGAAAAAGAAACCTGCAAGAACATGACTAAAGCCAGCAAGAAATGAAATTTCACTGAAAATGTCTTCTGTGAATATATGTTAAAGGTATAGCGGAGGATTTTCTTTTTCCGGGTGGGTAGCCTATACTATTGGTCCACCTAAGTGTCAATAGTTCTGGTGATATGTTTACGTAAGGCCGTCGTATGTGCTCGTCCCTATGAAATACACTTTCATGTGTATTGTGTGATAAATTACGGTTTCAGCCATTCCTTTGAAAATGGCTGAGGGTCGAAAGAGAAAAAATTTATACGAAGTGTATGATAAGAAGAGAAAGGTCGCAGAATATAGAAACAAGACCAGAGTGATTTTGGGTGAATATTTCACACACTGGCGTGCACTAAAAGCGCAGATTGGGCTTCCCACTGATGCCGCAGTCGCGAAGATTCTACTAGACAGGTAAAGTTTGTCATGCTATTTGGAGAAATCCATTTAAAATCTCTGCTAGTAAAAGTTAATGTAAGCTATGATTAGCGATGCTAGCCCTGGCACAAGTCATGCACTGCGTTGACACGGTAAACATCTCAATTTGTCTAAAGTAGCCTTATGACCAACTGGTAAATGGTATCATGCTGAAATATTCTAAAACCTTGTGTGTTCATTTTCGATAATTCCAATGTAGAGCAAATAGAGTGTTGCGCATGTGCATTTTAAAAAAAATTTGGAGAGGGCGGGTCTTCTCTAAAATTTGGAAAGATCCTCCACTATACCTTTAAAGTGTAATTTATTCCTGTGATTAAAGCTGATTTTTCAGCATCATTACTCCAGTCTTCAGTGTCACATGATCCTTCAGAAATCAGAAATTATAAGTGTTGAAAACAACTGTGCTGCTTCATATTTTCGTGGAAACCGTGATATAGTATTTTCAGGATTCTTTAATGTATAAAAACTTAAATCAAACAGATATAGAAATCTTATAATCTTTTGTAACATTATAAATGCATTTACTGTCACTTTCAAACAAATTCAATGTGTCATTGCTGAATAGAAATATTGCTTTCTTTTTTTATCTTTACTGACCGAATTAATGAAGTTTATTTTTTATTCCTAGTTAAGCCAAAACTTTTTTTAAATAAAAACTGTAAAACAAATGATAAAAATAAATAAATAGAGCTGAAAATACAACTTGCTGTTTACCATCCTGGGGTATACTGGGGCACGTTCAAGATCACAATGGTGCGCAACGTTTTGCTACGGTTTCCGGGTTGAACGTCATGTTTCCTGGAAACGGCGTGCACCGGTGTGCAACAGGGTTTGAGATGCGTTTTCTCTGTTTGGTGGGCGTGTCAGAACTGCAGTCTAATCAGCAGCAACATGTATATAAAGCACGCGGTATTAAAGTGAACGCGCACAATGGAAGTAATTTACAAATGTGTTCGATACGCAACAACTGAGGATATTAGAAGACATGTTTGTCGTAAGTATTATTGTAAAAATATAGGATATCAACATAATGATGTAGTTGTTTATATTTTTAGCTTCATTGCAAGTGTATGACATTTGGTATAGAAATAAACAATGCATGTAAAGTGCTTTTCCTAAAAATGAGAAAGAAAATACAGGGTATTTATTAATAAAACAGTATGAACAACAAATAAAGTCAGTATGTGAGGCTAAATAGATGTGTTTTAGTCTTTATTAGGTAAGATGTGCTTCCATTTCAGTTTCCACAAATCCCTTCATTCGATTGGGATGTTCTCTTGTGTTCTGGGCGGCAAGTGCAGTACTGTAACATCGGCCATATTTTGTAGCATTAAACATATTTATACCGATTTCATCAGGCTCCGAAAATTCTTCACAAAGAACACAAAAAGCCTTCTCAGCTGCCGTAGTTGCAACTCTTGCGTCATCACAACAGTGCGTTCAAGGCGTCACCGTTTCTGTTTAAAAAACGTTCTGCAACGTTTTGTCGGCGCTGAACGCAGCCCTGGTATGTGCATCACATTACTGTATATTGATAACTCAGCAGACAAATAAAAACTTCCATTATTGCACAGTGGCAATAATAACACTGAAATGTATTAAGTGCATATTGTGTCACTGAACACTTTTAACTAAAAATTTAGTTCCCACAAAAATCATATAAAATAAAGTGCATTAAGTAAACAAAATTCATAAAACTGAAATTTTGGGGGTTATCCAAGCAGGGCACCATCAGGGGTGGCGCCAGAAATTTTTTAACGCAGGTGCTGAGGGGGTGCTAGATCGTTGACAGGGGAGCTGCGCAATTATATTATATATAAATACTATTAATAAATTAGCAAAACTTGGCCACTCAATATTTAATATTCAATAATTTTAATTATCACAATTAAAGTTTTCATTTATGAAAAATTTATTAAAATCAAGAAACAATTTATACAAAATGAAATTCACTTTAAAGAAAGGCTTTCTACAAAACAAAATTTAATGAAGTGGTCAAAATCATGTCTGACCCACTCCATGTCTCCCGATATATTGAGTATCTTACTCATGCTGTTCACTTTTCATAATCAACATAGATAAAAAAAAAAAAAAAACATTTTAACAAATATGAAACTAGATGTGCTTATTTAATGGTTACAACACGTGTAGCAGACCTACAGACTCTATTTGCACAAATTGCTGCACATTCATTTCATCCTGAATTTTGCACACATAAGTTGAAAGGCATTTGTTTGTGCATAGTAAAACATATCTGCAACATTTATAAAGTTAACATTTATAAAGTTAACAAATCTTGACAATCTTAACAAATCAACATTTATAAAGTTATCTGCAACATTTATAAAGTTAACGGATAATTGTGCGTGGATTTATTAATCATGGGCTAAAAGTAAAGTAGGCTATACTATGTACAAAAAATCAGATTAGCCCAGAATATGAACGCAAACTCGCAAAGTGTTTAATTACACGTTAAGCATTTTCCTCCCATAGAAAACCATTATAAGAACGCTTAATGTGGCTTAATGCAGATTAGAATGTCCCCTTATTATGTCGAAATAACAAGCTATTATGTCGAAATAACGAGATAGTATGTCGAAATAACAGATATTATGTCGAAATAACAGATATTATGTCGAAATAATGACTTATGTCGAAATAACTAGATATGTCAAAATAACGAGACATTATGTCGAAATACTGACTTATTATGTCGGAATAACGATATGTCGAAATAACAAGATATTTTGTTGAAATAACGACTAAATATATCGAAATAACTAGATACGTTTTTTTTTTTATCTTCACCATGTGGTTCAGGGCTTCCATAGAATACAGCCTGAATATAATTGCTTCCAGAAATTTTTGAGGGTGCTTTGGTCTTTCTTGGGGGTGCTGAAGCACCTGCTAGCCCCTCCCTGTGCGTACTGGACAGAGCAGTGCCAAGGCTGGGTCTACCTCCTCCGAGGGCAGTGCTTGCAGGTTCACCACCTGATCCCTGAAAGGAGTGGTAGGAACCTTTGGCACATATCCAGGCCGGGGTCTCAAGATGATGTGATAGTTAGCCGGCCTGAATTCCAGGCACGCTTCCTCAACCGAAAATGCCGGCAGGTCCCCTACCCTATTAATATGGAGGCCAAGGCAACCAGGAGCGCCATCTTCATGGAGAGGTAGTTTAGCTCGACTGAGTGCAATGGCTAGAAGGGAGCACTCTCTGGAGCGCAGATAAAACAACTGCGAGGTCCCAAGAGGGCATATGTGGGGGCGAGGATGATTTAACCTCCTCGCCCCTCTAAGGAACCTGATGACCAGGTCATCCTGTTCTACTGTCTTACACTCCACAAGGTCGTGGTATGCAGAGATTGCAGCCACATAAACCTTCAGGGTGGAAGGAGACAGCCTTCATTCCAACCCTTCTTGGAGGAAGGAGAGCACAGACCTGATCGGGCATTTTCTGGGATCTTCTCAGCGAGATGAACACCAGGTGACGAAGAGGTTCCACTTCAGAGTGTAGGCGTGTCTAGTGGACAGGGCTCTAGTTGAAGTGATGGTACTTAAACCTTCCGTGTCCCATCCAGGACCCACACGTGCAGGTCCAGACGTGCAGGTTCCAAAGATCGGGACTCGGGTGCCAAAGGGTGCCCCGTCTCTGAAAAAAGAGGTCCTTCCTCAGAGGGATTGGCCAGAGAGGGAATGTCGTGAGGAGCACCATTCAGAGAACCAAGTCGGAGTGGGCCAATGAGGCGCAACCAAAAGGACGTGCTCCTCATGCTTCCTGATCTTGCAAAGGACGTGTGCAAGAAGGCTCACTGGGGGAAACGCATACTTGCAGAGGCCCCGCAGCCAGCTGTGCGCTAGTGCATCCGAGCCGGGGGTCCCCTCGGTCAGGGAGTAAAACCTGCGGCAGTGTCGGGAAGTGTCTAGGGAGGCAAACCGATCTACCTGTGCGTCGCTGAACTGTTCTCAAATCACCTGAACCATCTGGGGATGGAGTCTCCATTCCCCGGGATATGGCCGAAGTCGTGAGAGCTCGTCGGCTGCACGATTCAGCTTTCCCAGGATGTGAATGGGGCGAAGCGACCTCAGATGCTTCTGACTCCATAAGAGGAGATATATTTTTGAGTCTGATTCTGCCTTGCCACATCTGCCATCCGCAGCCTCTTGGGGCTCGGAGGAAGGGGAGTCAGTTATTTCGTTAACAGTTTTAGGGGGGGAACAAAAGATTCTCCCCCGGGGGAAGGAGTGGTACTGCTACCAACTCCTGGGAAGAACTGTGCCCTTGCTCTGAGCTGCCCATCTCAGGAGCACTGCTTAACCTGGCGTTTAACAGGCTTAGGGGTGGAGACGGGCTGTGCCACCTTCCTGCGACCACTTCCTTGCTTCAGCCCGGGAGAAGGCTGCTGCTTGGGCCGAGCAGGAGGGCCGGGAGGCAGTCTGAAGGGGCTGCCCTGACGGCTGGGTAGAGGCAGCAGCTTGACGTCTGGATATGCTTTATCGCCTCAGTCTGCTTCTGGGTGGCCAAGAACTGTTGGGCGAAGTCCTCGACCGCACCGCCGAAGAGCCCAGCCTGGGCTATGGGGGAGTTGAGAAAACATGTTCTCTCAGCCTCCCGCATATCAGCCAGGTTGAACCATAGATGTCGTCTATGTCCTCATCTCCAGATGGATTAAGTCCGCCTTGTGAAGCTGTGAGCAACATGGCGTCATTCGCCGGAGCCCTGAATGAAAAACGGGGTCCCCTAAAGGAACCAGGTTCACCCAGAAGCTCCACAGCCTGCGATGTGCAGGGGGGTGTGGCCCGAGGACGACTTGTCGGGTTATTCCACACTGTAACACTCAGATCACCCTGCCAAACCAGCCAAAGTATCCCCTCTCGAGGAGGAGATAGATTGGGGAGACAGAGGGGACTCTACCCCCACGGAGGTCATTGAGTCTCGATCTTAACACCGCGATGGTCATGTTCCCGCAATGAGAACATGACTCATCCACGAGTGCTGTTTGAACGTGATTAAAGTCCAAACATGCCAGACAGCACTCGTGACCGTCAGGCGGATGGATCATGCGCCCACATGCAGAAACACACAGACGAGACATCTTTTAAAAAACGTGCCCATGCAGCTCTTTCAGAAAAGAAAAACTCTTTCAGCAGCCCTGAAGCGCCCAGGGGAGAAACAAAATCTGCGTGCAAGCCACTGCACAGACCAGCAGCAGGAACGTGAATCCGCTGAAACACGCCATCACACCAACACCGACTGAAGAGAGAGCTCGTTGCTTGTAGATGAAGGCGAAGAGAAGCACATAAACACTTCGGCTCCGAAGCAGAAACATAATGCGAGATTGCTCCTTTTATACCCACGCGGTGGGGGCGGAGCTCGCGATGCAAATTCCGCAGACCCATGGTATTTTCATACCATTGGCTCGTTTTCTAATACTCTAAGGTGATAGGGCTCTCTAACAAAACCCCCATTTCATCAGTCACTGATGTAACTCGTAGTGACTGACTGAAAGGGAACCGAGGTTACTACTGGCCCAAAGCATCACCAGGCCCAAATAGAATCACCTCAGTTTTACCTTCATTCAATGTAAGAAAATTATTTGTCAACAAAAATTTACATTTACATTTAATCATTTAGCAGACGCTTTTATCCAAAGCGACTTACAAATGAGGAGAGCAATAGAAGCAATCAAACTAATAGGACAACAATATGTAAGTGCTGTGAGCCTTCCCAGTTTAGTGCAAGTTATTTTATTTTATTTATTTTTTTAATAGATAGACTAGAAGATAGACTAGTCATTATAAGTGAAATAGAAAAGAAAGTGAAAAGAAATCCCATATATCTGACTGGCTATATAGATTTGTAGACAGCGAATCATTGACATCCTATATGACATTGCAGGAGCTAATGATGAGGTTGTTCGGCACAAACAGTGGGATTAAATTTGTTTAAAACATGACCATTTTTTTTTTATTATTATCGATACTAGAGGTTGGAATATTGATACACTATAGTGAAAAAATATTGCGATATTTATCTGTATTGATATTTTTGCACATTGATTGGACAAACAGATATTCCTGCTACAAACTGAAGCCATTGCTTCTCTTACGTAAACAAAGTTTATTCGAGTGTGCTATTAGTTTACTAAAAATATACTAATAGTGTGCATAGGAATTTACTTCAAATCTACTTTCCTTAAAGTATACTTTACTTACGCAAATGTAAAACAACGCGATCATCAAACATTAAACAGCATATAATCAAAACTGCCGAATGAAAAGTTTAACCCATGAAGAGGAAACGACTGTGAATCTTTGGCGGTGTTGATGGACTCGCTCTAATCCATCTGTGTTTTGATCACGTTCCGAATATGATCCTGATGTAGTCTTTGACAAAAATATGCGATTTTCTCATCTTTTTGTTTAAAATGTTGCTTTTTTTTTATGAAACTTACCAACATTCAAGTAGTGATCAAAAAGGATGCATGAAGGTAGAATAACATGTTTTTAAAATGGAAAGAGTTAAAATACTGTTATATATAAGTATAAAAAATGAATACCTAAATTGGAACACAGTAGTATATTTTAAGTTCATAAATAATTAATAAATAATAGTAAACTATAAGTATGTTATGTTTACTTAAAGAAAACGTACAAGTATACTTGCAGTATAAAAGTGTACTTTCATAAACTAAAAAAAGTACTACATGCATTAAAATAGTAAATAGTAAGTTCACTTGTAGTACAGATGCAGTTCAAACGAGAAATGTAGTTGTGAACTAGATGTGCCCTTAAAGCTTACTACTGTTACACTTATAGTATACTTCAAACGTATACTTTTATATACTAAAAAGTGAGCCAATTTAGTCCCAAGCAGGATTGAAATAGTACACTTACAAGTTTACTACTATTACATTGATATTTGTATACTTACTACATATACTTAAAAATATACTTGAGCATTCCTTAAACGTACAGTATGTAACTTTTGGCCACCAGGGGTCACTCAATCAAAATAATAGCAAAAGACGTATTCTGATGACGTTGTGAAAGAGCGTGTGCTCATGGGAGTTGTTGTCGTTGTCGAGAGAGAGAGAGAGAGAGAGAGAGTGCGCGCGCGAACCACCAGCTATACGATGTTCATTGGGACACGCGCGATCTGTCATTCCCCAGCCATCTAGCATCTCCAGCAGATAACGTTCACTGACGAGGTAATGTGTTGTTATTTATATTATATCTCTATTCTTGTTACGTTTAGTTACGGCTATTAACTTTATGTAATGCCATTGTAATGAACACGCGCGCTCTGTCGCTCCCCACATTCCTCACTCATTCTAACTTAATGTTTTTAAAATCACGTCTCTTCGAACGGAGAGATATATGAATTATCAGGGCTATTGAATCAATATTCCATCTAGCTAGTATTAATAGATGTTAAAAAAACACGGTCACCTTTCGTTAATAATTATAATTACGTTTATACTATGATATTGAAAAAGATGGTGAACTGCATATGAAGCTACTTTCTGCAGCTATATCTACAACAAATGTGAATTTACATTATACTGTACATGAGAGCTAGTCCGTCTGCGTTTTACACATGCCATCATCGTTTCACAACATATAAGTTACGGATAGATATAGTTAGCTGAATATGGGTGCTTACTTGTTTATTAGAATGCAAGCGAGATCGGCATCTCTCTGTAGTTCCAGTTTGTCACGAGCTCGTGGAAATGCAACTCCAATGTTAACGCGAGTCATGTCTTCTCCTGTCCAAAACCCTTCTCGGGTCATTTCTGTCACCCGTGCGTTTCCGCTTCACGGATCTGCCTCCAGCAGCAGAACGTGCAGACAAAGCATAATCATGGTCCATTATTGATATCCAACTATTGATTCTTTATCGTCTTCTTTTATTTTAGTGACGTGCGTCCGCTGTTTACATTTGCGTTTGGCGGTTTTTCGCCGGGATCCGCACGAAGTTAGAGAAATTAGAGTCAAAGGTTATATGACGTCATAGACGGGCGACGAAACGGAAATAAAGACACGGCCCGTGTCTTCAAATTAAAATATAAATTTCTCCGGATTTGAAAGTTGGTGGGAACTTTTGGGATAATGTTAGTACACAACTAAAAGAAATATATAACATAGATACAGTTATTTTTGCTATTTTGAAAGCCGAAAAGTTCCATATTGTGCCTTTAAGTATACATCATAAAATGAATTTGAAGTATACTTCTTTTTCATAAGTGTGGTTGCATATTGTTCACACTTTTCAGGGAAACAGTTTTACAAATACTTTACTCAATTACAGTGGTCTCTGTATATTAATGGTATAGGTTACCCAAAATGAAAATTTTCTAATAATTTACTCACACTCATGTCATCCCTGATGTATATGACTTTCTTTCTTCGGTTGAACACAAATTAAGGTTTTTAGAAAAAAATATGTGGAGTCCATGTGAATGTTCCATGCTCATCTGTTCTCTCTACAGGGTTCTGCACTGTTGGAGGACTCAGCAGACAAAGCCCCTGCTCCTGAGAACGGGACAGGAACCGCTGAGGATCTACCTCTTCCTCCACCACCACCTCCCCCACCCAGCAGCACCTTCATCCCTCCTCCACCTCCTCCTCCACCTCTTCCATCGGATCTGCCCCCTCCTCCCCCATCCACCAGCACACCAGCCCCTTCCCAGCGTCGCATGTCTTCCTCCTCCAGCAGTGAGTACTGACACCATCTCATCCAGAACTTCACAACCTTTTATCTCTCTAGGAAATTAATGGTGATATAAAGTGTTTAAAGGGGTCGTGCATTAACAGCATTCATTTTTCATTGTATATTTCATACCAAGTAACAGTATACTGTCAATGTGAAAGCACAACACAAGCCAGCTGTTGCGGTTACACTCTGTTTTTGGTGCCTTTCAATTAAACAGTCCTTACAGGGATAGTTCACCCAAAAATTTTAATTATGTCATTGTTTACTCAATCTCAAATTGTTCCAAACCTGTATATATGTCTTTGTTCTGATGTACACAAAGGAATATATTTGAAAGAGTGTTTGTAACCAAGCAGATCTCAGGCCCCATTGAGTACCATTTGAAAAAAATACTATGGTAACACACCAAGCCGACGGTCAGCGATTGGGCCAAAGTCGGGCCTTTGTTGAGCGGCTTTCAGTCTAGTTTTTTTGTGGTCTGTTCCACACTGTCTGCACTTGTTGGACTCCGTCTGCAACTTTTAGGCCGGTTGGGTATGTTGAATTGGCGTCAGACAGTTGGTGAAAGGGACAACTCTGATTGGCTGGTCAACTTATTGAACGAGTGCACAAGAAAGCTAGAAAAATGTAATGCTAAGATTGTACAGACAGACGGCTCTTTTAATGTGACATTTTCACTTATCTGAGCATTTCAATGCAAATATTTTTATACAGCATGTGGACGTCTGGAATGAAGAAAGTAAAAACCAACTGATCAACATATTTAAAATGTTAAGCAAGTTCTGTTTTCTTATGGTTTGTATACTCGCAGACGAAGGTAGACTATACCATATATGTACTATATTCTATACTGCCTGTATAGACAGTTATTTCCTCTCATGCAGGCACAGAATATGTACTAGTAGTCTTTGCGATGTATTCAATCTCTACTTTTTGACATCACTAGTTCTTTGATGTCGGTTTGGTGTGTCACAGGCTTTACAATTAAACAGGCTGTTTTTGTTATATCTAAATTCATACTAACAGCAATGTGCAATGACAAAGTGATTGAAACGCATTTATTTTCAGTTAGCGAATTGAGGCAACATGAGTGACAGCAACCATTGACAATGCAACAATGTTGACCACGGCTCAAATTTACGCAAACGAAGTTGCATAATGAGCAGCAGTGCAATGTGGTAACTACTAATGGGAGTGTAGACAGTGATTTATGGCCTGATACAGTTGGATACAGTGATGGAGAATATTGGCCTAACAGCAGTGAGATTTGTCTATCTACTTTATGAATTTAACCATTGACTTCTATGCGAAGGCCTTTAGTTATATTTAGCTGACCTCTTTGCCTGTGAAATAAGTAACAATGCTTAGTTAAGGGTTATGTATTTGACCCTTTCACTTGTTTGACCCTTTGTTCGTAGTTTGACCCCTTTAATCTTCTCCTATCCCTAGAGGGCAGATTATTAGTGCCAGTAAGTGATGACAAATAAAGCCATGCTATGCCACAGCTTTGACAGACTGTACAAAAGGAGTTAATACTTTGCTACCTTTGTTTAACATTTTTTATAAAAGCCATTAGATTTGTGTGTTTCATGTTTACAATTTACACGTAAGGTCCCCACTGTTCAATTTTCATGCATGCAAGCCTTCAAAAGTGCACACATGAGTGCAGAAAATGTCTATAAGAAGCCTCAGACACAAGACTCCCATGATTGCCTTATCAATGTATTCCCTTACGAAAAAGAAGTTTATTCAAGTGTGCTATATTAGTATACTTTTTTAAACTAAAAATAAGAAAGTATACTTTCAGTCTACTTTTTATGTACTTCTCAGAAATATACTTTATGTACTTCAAAAAATATACTTCAAATTGCACTTAAGTATACTTGACTTATACTGACAGAAAAGTCTAAGTATTTGGCCTATACTTGTTGATCGAGATATACTTAAAAGTATAATTAAGTATTCTAAGTATTATTGGCTTGTACTTGTGTTTACTTTTTTGATTGAGTAGCTTATTAAATACTTTTTAAAAACATAATATTACACACTTATAAACTACCATGTTCAAGTTTATATAGTAACAAGCTTTTGGGTGGAATAGCTTATAGAGTAAATTAAATAAGCATGGAACTGAACCTGATCTTGAACACAGCGATAATAATTGTGCCAAAATCCAGGATGTATTGTATGTATGTAAATTCAGGATGTAGCAACTTGTATTCTTAAAGAAATATTTCTGGCTAAAAACAAGTTTAAGGCTATTGACGGCATCTTTTGCAGGATGTCGATTACCACAGAATTTTTTTGTTTAGTATTATATACAACTCCCTCAATATAAATAATTTTGCCTGTGTGATGATCTTGCAGGGTGATGCACAGTTTAATGGTTTCTCCTGTCAACGTCCAAATCCTTTACTTGAGAATGGCAAGAATTGCTTAGATTCCTAAATACCTGCAGTACTCCGACTCCGTGCCACAAGGAAAAGTGTGTACATCTGTTTAGAACCTGACATGGCGATAAGCACTTTTTCACGTCATTTTTAAAAATATGAATGTTGAAGTGGATTTTAGCAAACGCACGCTATAAGATCAAATCTGTGCGTACACACATTTTATAAATGAGGCCCCATGTGACTAAAATTACATGTGGAAGCCAGGCATCTGTTGCATTTGTCATCAATGTTAGGGTATTTTTCAGAGAACCAGACCTTGGAAAAATTATCTCTATGAAATATTATTAATAGTATGTATTCTCCAGTTTTCTCTTTATTACGCAAAGCCAAGCTCTTTTAGTTTCAATTATAATATAACCATCTAAAGCCAAACAATAAAATAATTGTATCATATGTGGTAATCAACAGTATGTCCCAGATGCCAGATTATAAATTATTTTTAACAGAGAATATTCCTTTATGTTTAATATGAAATTGACCATGACTGGTATGAACGCATAGGTGTCAAACCTCAATTTACGTATTTGTGTTTGCTTGAATCTTCAGCCATGGGTGGATGTGCAATCAATCTAACATCCAATTTAAAATATTCATGCTGTTTAGTCTGCAATCCTAAACCGTTTATTTAAACCAGATGTTGTGGATATCAGTAGACATGTCCATGTTCAGTCCAACTCTCGATATCACCATGTGCTCTCCAAGAGCACAAGATGGAAGACTTAGAAACGGCCACAAGGTAAATCTTACAAAGTTCTAGCCTGTTAACATGAGATCTGGCGGCCTGCTCATTCCAAAGTCTATTTACGAATTAATGTGCATGGGCTATTGTTACTTTGAAATCGGGTTTAGTGTTCTACCATTTACTTAATTGTTCTTCCTCCAAGGGATACTTGACATGTCTTCAGGACAGGACAATATCCATGATGTGTTGTACAATTCAGTGATATGTCAGGGAAATGTAATACTTTATACAGACACACTGGCCATTGATTTACACTGTCCATTTGCATCTATGGTGGCCTGTGAAAGAGAAAACAAAAGCAGTGAGTACACAGACAGAAAGCCCAACACTATCTGGCTGGACACCTGATTTCCTTCTTCTGTTGCAAAGAATTCGTGTTTTAAGGAACTAGGTAATAATTCTCTAATTCTTCCGTCGTATTTATTACAGCTATGCAGGATGATAAATACAGATCTAGTTAGTACTGTATGCTAAGCCAAGTATCACTATTTTTATTGATTATACATTTTAACAAACTCATGTGTGACTTGTCCTGCACAGTTTTGATAAATTCGTATGACTGGATGAGGAGAGGTGCAATTTTCATCTGCCAGATAATAAAATGGGTAAAAATGGCTTGGACAAGTAAGCAAACATCCTGCTTACTTGCTACTGTAGCAACCACCCAGGGCACCATTGCAACCTCCTTTAGCAATCCCATGGTAGCCATTCAGATAACCATAGAAACCCCCTAGCAATGCTCTA
Source organism: Chrosomus eos (assembly GCA_036326025.1). NCBI lineage: Eukaryota > Metazoa > Chordata > Actinopteri > Cypriniformes > Leuciscidae > Chrosomus > Chrosomus eos. The sequence continues at coordinate 9,294,454 of CM070836.1, read as the reverse complement.
GCAACACCACAAAACACCCGAGCAGCCACCAGAGTACCCTAGCAACCTACTGCGCTTACTAAAAGACCCCAGAACACCTTAGCAACCACATAGCAAATACCTAGCAACCAATCCATCTGCCTGAGGGTAAGTTTTGTATGAGCACGCACTTTAGACAAAAATCCAGTGTTTTTTTGCCCTGTTCCATTTTACTGGTTTAGAAATTTAATAAATGTTTTCAATCAAATATTTTCAGAGCATATATAGATCATAATGAGCACAGTTAATTGATTCGTTATTTTCTTTGCCATTTGAATTAATTTAAAAATTAAAAAGGTACTTGTTGTATTTAGTGAAGAGGCAAACAGGTTATTAAAACAATATTGTGTTTCATAGTGTTTTGTTTGTTTGTTTGTTTGTTGTTGTTTCATCTCCTCCATGTCCTTACTGTATTTGTCATCCCATCATCCTCTGTGTCTGCCTTCATCACACCTGTCTTACTGAACACCTGTCTGCTGGGATCTGTCTCTCTTTCTCTCTGGCTGTCTGCTTTGCATGGACACTTTGCTGTGCCTTCTGGCTTTCCATATTATTCTCTTCCTATGACGCAATCGCTCTAAAGAAGTAGATCTGTCTCCCTCTGTCAACCCTGCTCCAGAAACACTCCGTCAGAGGAAGAGTAAGTATTTTCCCCCAAACCTCATTATGTGTATATGTGTTTGTGTGTGTGTGTGTGTGTGTGTTTGTGTGTTGGCATTTATATGTTTCATTCTTAACATTAATTCTTCAAATTTCCCTTTATTGAGAGCATTAAGTGTGTTGTTTGTTTGGCTACTGGATCACAAGCTGAAGTAATCATTTTGATTTTCAATGAACAATCATTTCCAATATTATCATGAATATTCTTGTCACTTCAGATAGCCAAAGAAACCACAGCACCCAGAGTGAGTTTTTCTGTGTTCAGTTTCGATCAGCCCACTACAGGCTTCCCAGATGCTGTGGGGACTCTGGCACATCAGCTGTGATTGTTAATACGGCTTATCTATATTGATTGATGAAATTGTGCTGTGGATGCGGTTGTTTTGTGGCTCAAAACACAAAAAAATCTAAAAAAGTCAACATGAAATGGCATTCACAACCCATTTTACTGATAGATTTCTGAGTGAAACAAGATAGTCAATAATAAATTGTTATAAAAAAGTGGGCGTGTCATACCAGAATGAAGCCAGGTGGTTGGTTGATACCCTAGAATCTTGAAAACCTCTTGGTGGCAGATAAGTAAAGTTGTTTCAGACACAGCAAGTTGTTATATTTTATATTATTCATTATGTACAAAAAACATAGGAACTTTTGTTTTCATGTTGACTTATCCTCTTAAAAATCGATTCTGCAATAAAAATAATTTACAATTTTGATTAATGTATTGAATTTATAAACAATTCATCTATTAAAGTGCTGTCCTTTGACACTGGTCTGCAGAGTCATACTGTAGTGAATGAGTATAAAGGTGTGTAAACAGTGGGCGGCCTTATTGACTCTGCCCTCCCGTCAACGCAACACCTTCAACCTACGTCACATTATTCCTCACTATGCACAGCTATTGTTAACATCTTGATCCTCTTTTTTCTGCTCGTATTCAGGCTCAAGTTCTTCTGTTTGCCTTTGTTTAAGTTATTAACTTGATATTTAGTTACAGTTTATAAATAAAGATTTGTCAAGTCAAGGTTGAAGGTAACGTATAGTGTGTTTTTACTGAAATATATGATGATTCATGTAATAGCTGATGCTCAGCAAAATAGCTGAAATATAAATTTTGATTTTTGATTAAAAAAAAAATTATTCACTCTGAAATGGCTAAAACGGTGATGTTTTGTTCAATCAGAGGAACTATTATTTCAACCAAAGAGACAGTGTTAACAAAGTAAAGAGTGATTAACATCATGTTTTCCATACTTGAACAAAGGGAGTGATATATAGTCATTTTCATTTATATGCATGAATAAATCAGATCATACAGTAGTAATTAATAGCAATTTTTACCTATACATGTTGACATTATAAGTGATGTCCCAAATGCAGAAGTAAAATTTTAGTTAAATTGATTTGTTGAATATGTTCAATGGTGGTTCTCAACTAGTTTCTTCAGAACCCAGATTTTACATTTTACATAATTTGGCAAGCCCACACAGTTGCAAAACTGTGTATTTGTAATCTGGCCCATATTTTCTTTTGTCGTTTTGGTAATTCTTTTGAGGATTAAGGCATGATATATTCCAAAATACTGTAGAGTTTGCACAAACGTCCCTTTAAAAGTTGTTAAGCATGTAGTATTGCTGTCGTATCTATGCAAATGACATGTTGTAAGTTACATTTTATTATTAGCGTCAAAGCACTGAAGGTGCGTAGTGTTCCTATTCTTCTTCTTCTTCTGCTCTTGAAATCTATGGCAACCCATAGAACCGCTTGCTGGAAAGTTTACACACAGGAAGAGGACAGACTGAACATTAACCACAGTGATTTTGGAGTTTCTAACTCAATCGCTTTTGCGCCACTAACTGTCCAAAGTTTCACTTATGTTGATGCTAGGCTTGCTGCGATAGTCGGTTACACTGTGTTTAGCCGCACAACGATTACATCTTTTGCCTATCGCGCCATTTTTTATAGTAAAAATTGTTTTTGATCAGTTAGAGAACAGACACTATAATTAAAAACTGAACGCCAACGAGAGTCACGGCACTGATCAGCAGCAAGAGCCAGCTGAATGCGAGCTGACTGACAAGAAGATGGCGAAAGATTTGGTTTCAAAGCTAAATGTTAAAGCGCCTATTTGGCAATATTATGGATTTAAACCCAATGCTAATAGGGAACCTGCAAACAACTTCCATAGGAATGAATTTGAAATGCTCGCTGTGCTCCATGAGCATAAGGGTATGAAATTCCCAAAAATGCAAATAACTTTTGAATATATTAGCCTATTGCAATGAAATTGGTCTTAATAGAAAACATAGATACCAACTCATCCTAGTTTGGTGGTCCAATTTTCGGCAAAATTGAATTGTATCAAATTCAGACATGGATTTCTTGACGATAGACGAAACAGTTCTCGAATATCGCATCAACAAATTGATGGCATGATGCCAAAACTACTGAGGCTGTATCTCTGCAATACTTGGTATATTGACACCAAACTTTGCGTGTGTAATTATCACCTCTGACCACACCACATTAATTTGGTCACATCGCCTCCTATTGGTCGAAAGAGATAAACCATTAAATCATGTTACTAGTGATTTTCCGCCAACTTTTTTATTAATTGCTCATTGTTGCACTTGGTCTGGTGCTCCCAGCCATGCTGTCATGACTTATCATCTTGTTTGCTGGTTTTGAAGGGTTTTTTTGGCACTTTAAGCTGATCAGAACGGAAGACCGAGCAGTTTTAACCAGCTAAGACAGCTAAAGCGCCATCTTAGGCTGGTTTAAGTTTTATATTTTTCAGTGGGCAATGGTCATTTGTACAGTCATTGTAAGGTCATTTGTAGACATGGGTGGATTTATCGACATCTTATGAAAGAAAATCAACAGAAAGCATCTTTTTCAGGCGTGTTAATCACCGTTTATGTGTTGCTCAGCATGATGTGTGAGACTCTTTCCTGTTAATCCACTCAGCTGGTTGCTGAGCAAGAGTTGGAGAGTTAGAGCGAGAGGGTGGCTGATCAGAGAACAGAACTGTGAGTAAGGAGAAGGGTCAGTGAGAGTGAGAGTGAGGAGAGGACGTAGGGTCAGTGAGTGGACTTCAAATCCAGCTCCAATTTGGCAGCCGTCTCTTGTCAGAGTTGATTACTGCTGATCCGTTCAGACTTCCCCCAACTGTGATGAGCCACCGGCAGTAAGCAAACGCAGTGTTTTTTGTTCTTGGGGGAGGAGAGGAGAGGAGAGGAGAGTTTGAATCAAGGGTTGTAGATCTGACTGGTTCTCTCGGTCTGAGAAGACTTATTCATAGCCACAGCTATGACAAAACAATAGCACGTCTGTTACGAGGCATTCTGGAGATTTAAATCAAGAACACCAGGTGATGTACATTATTTGATTATTTATTTAATCTTGTTCATTTATTTCAGTTTATATATGTAAGAAGTTGAAAAATTACATTGAGAGTTTTGAGTAGTGCAGTGGTCTATAGTTATACTTTTTAATAACACATTTTTTTAATGCATTTTTTTTTTTTACATAATTTAGCTTTGTAGTTTTTTTCTTGCAGAGTAGATTTGTTCTATTTATACCTGTAGCTGTCAGCATTCATTTATATTTGGAAATACGTGCTTTTCTGGTGGTTTAAACGTTATGGTTACGTTTAGTCTTTTTTCTCACTTTATATAATTTCCATAATTAAAGAGGATAAAATCATGTTAACAGTAAAATTTGTAGATTGTTTAAAGATTGTTACTAGACACTGTGTACAACAACCTTTTGTTTTCTGGCACTGCAATGTATTATGGCACTAAAACTTAAAGAGCAGAGGCCACTTGGTCAAGTAGATTATATTATATAACAATCTTAAATTTAATAAGTTCTATATTTTCACATCACATAAAGTCCCATTTGTCCTCATTTGCCAGCCACTATCCAATTGTTCTCTTTCAAATTCACCAAATTATGGTACTTATGTTAATTAGTATTATTATTGTAATATATTTATGAATTTTCATTCATTATTTTCTACACTGCAGTGGATCAAGGCATTTGAATATGTCATGTACGTCTTAAATCATTTTGATGGTTGAAACTTCAACAAAGGCCTAAATGTTTTTTTTTTTTTATGTTCTTTACTTTTGGTCCTTTCTGTTTTAAAACTTTATTTAGTGAGTGGATTCTTTTAATTAGTACTGTTAAGTACTAGCACAGTTACTGAGTGCTTTAGACATTTGTTTAGACGTCTGGGGTTTTAAATGAAATATTTAGGGGAGAAGCTTGTCCGGTGTGTCTCTCTCTTTCTCTTCACGCATCCATTCATCCTGGCTCAGTTTCCCTCTGTCTTTATCTCAGGCAATAAATCCTTCAACATGATGTCCCCCACTGGAGATAATTCTGAGCTTCTGGCCGAAATTAAAGCTGGGAAGAGTCTGAAGCCGACACCTCACACTAAAGGCTACACGACCGTATTCTCTAACAGCGGCCCAGCAGGGAACAACGTAAGTCACGCTCCCTTTCTTTTTTAATTTAACTTTTTCCTTAATAAATTTGGTTCTTACCTATAAAGGGAAAACACTTCATTTCCTGAAGCCTGTCAAGAGCATTGTTATTATTGTAATTTAAGTTTATTGAAAGTTTATAGTTTATATAGTTATACATTTGTATTATGTATATGATTAATAGTGATTCTCAGAAATGAAAAGTATTTTATTTTATTTTATTTCATTCTATGATATGAGTTACAGCTGTCTACTTCTGTCTACTTCTAACCTGTGATCTCTCATTTGGGTGTCACTGCCATTGTTTGGCTTGAGATGTGAAGTAATATTGTTTGTATTAGAAATACTTAAGCCAAATCAGATATGTCACATAGATACCAATGGACAGGATGGACATAGAGTGATATTTCTTTAAATACATGAGCAAAGAATAATGTAATGAATACGAATAGAAATAATGTCCAATTATGAAGATAGATACATTAAAAAAATGGATCAGTATTCCCAAAATATAATTGCTAGGGCCACAAAAGTAATGAAATTTAGAACAAAATTACAGTTACAGTGTATAAAGTTATAGTTTGGAGCATTGTAACAGTGCAGCTCACCAATCGGGCCCCAAATCTATTGTCCAGGATAATTCAGCCAGTTCAATGAGACGCTTGTGTAACTCAGTTATTGGTACTATGACACAATAGCACAATTTATCAAAGTTATGTAATTGAGGAAATGACAGTTGGAGCGTTCAAATCCTTTCAGCTAACATAATTTGCTGACCAGTAATTTCTTGACACATGAGGTCTGACACATGTATGGTTGCTTATGTAAATGAATGTTTCAATTTTTCCAAAGTTTAATGTTGAGTAACAATTAAAAGTATCGTAATTACAAGATGACTGTTGTTGTGTTGATTACATTCACGTTTCACGTGTTGTACGTCACACACAGGCTCACTATTGGCCGACGCTGGTCATGTGTGTGATGCGTGTGACGTACAACACAGAAGCACTACGCTATTACACTACGTGAACTGACTCGAGCCCCACAGAGAAGGAAATTAATAGTTGAAATAAAGAAAAAAAAAAAAGAAAAAAAAGTTTAAAAAATAAAATAGCAAATAGAAAAAGAAAAGGTTTATTGTACAAAAATAAACAAAAAAGTCTATAAGATAAGTGACATTTATTAATATTAACAAGAACTATATAGACAGCCAATAATTAATCTCGCAAAACACAGATCATGTTTAACCTCATTGCAAGTGAACCTGATTATTTTTAGGAAGTCAATTGTTCCCTATCAGTCGGTCACTCTCGACATATGTCGCTAGAGAGGCCAATCTACTTCGAGTGAAACTAAACAAGCCAATGCACATTGGAGTGATGTGCAATCATTTGTATCAGCTGCTCAGCCTCGTAGCGCTTGTTTATAATGAACAGCAGGTACGATTGCACTTCAGCTTTTTTGCTTTGGAGCCAAGCACTTCGAATGCTGTCTACAAAGTGTGAGTCTACGAGCCTTTAGACTCTCATCCGTGAGTGTAACAGCACAGCAGCGCAAGCAGTCTTTCTCTCTCTCTTCTCTGTCTTTTTTGTTTTCCTGGTTTTGAGCAAAAACAAAAAGCTGTTATAACAGCTTGTAAGGTGCACCATTCAGAGGACTCAAAAGACCTGCCAGTTAGAGAGAGAGCGCGGTGAGTGGGTCAGTGCGATGTCACCCTGGGTGGTCCAGGAACGCCATCTCTGGCTGTGTCTGGCCGACATGAGGGAGACCGATAAGCTCCGGTTCCTTAACTCCCCGTGTCCCAGACCGGCCTCTTCGGCGACGTGGTCGAGAACTTCGCCCAGCAGTTCTCGGCTGTACAAAAGCAGACAGAGGACATCAAACACATCCTACCGCGGCGGTCAGCTGCTGCCTCCACCCCACCGTCTGCGGCTCTTCAGTCTGCTCGTCGCCGGGGGCGTCCTCCTGCGTCTGCCACTGCTCCCGCGCAGCAGCAGCAGCCTCCACCTAAACGGCGCCATGGAGCCAGTCACAGGCAGGCCACCCGTCCAGGCCCCCGCCAAAAAGGGCGGCAAAGCCAGGGGTAAGTGGCCCTAGGACGGGCGACCCAGAGATGAATGGGACTGCTCTCCAGGAGATGATGGCCGCGCCGCTTTCTCCCCGGAAGAGGGCCGGGTGGAAAATCTTCTGTTTCCTTTTGTTTGTGTTCCGCCGCTGGCCTCATAACCAGCGGTACCCAAATTTTCAATAAAAGAGCCGTTTCTTACATCTCTGGGTCCGAAGTGTACCTGGGGAGCAGTAGGAGTAGAGAATCCTCACCACTCTCATCCGCCTCTTCTACCGCCAGCGGGCAGTAGTGTGCGGTTCGAGAACGCAACCAAGCTGCCTCCTGCACCTCCTGCCCTGTGGAACCAGGTAAGTGTTGCACAGCATACTCAGACCCCACTAAGGGCTGCCTCCCAGAGAGAGCCTCCCGAGCCGCGTCCCTGTGTTCCACCTCGCTGCCCCACTCCGGGTACTCCTACGGTCCCTTTGGTCCCACTTGTATGGTCTACGATTACGACCGATCTTGGAGCTGCGAGTTTTGAATCTGAGTCTCCACAGACTACCGTTCAAAATGCTCACGCAGAAACGCATTTTCGAATGCATCTGTCCCCAGCGATCGACCTGAAGGACGCGTACTTTCATGTCTCGATTCTTCCTCGACACAGGCCGTTTCTACGCTTTGTGTTCGAGGGTCGAGCATATCAGTACAAAGTCTTGCCCTTCGGGCTGTTCCTGTCCCCCCGTGTCTTCACGAAAGTCACTGAGGGGGCCCTTGTTCCCATGAGAAAACAGGGCGCTTGCATCCTCAACTATCTCAACGACTGGCTGATACTAGCACACTCTTGAGATCAGCTATGCGAACACAGGGACCTCGGGTCTTCAGGTCAACTGGCAAAAGAGCAAACTGAGGATCTCTTTTTTGCAGAGGATCTTTTTTCTCGGTATGGAGTTGGATTCGGTCGCACAGACAGCGCGCCTCACAGAGGATCGTGCTCAGTCGGTGCTGAACTGCTCGAACACGTTCAAAGGCAGGACGGCGGTCCCACTGAAATTTTTTCAGAGAATCCTGGGGCATATGGAATCGGCAGCAGCAGTAACCCTGCTCAGCCTGCTTCATATGAGACTGCTTCAGCACTGGCTTCACTCCTAAGTCCCGAGATGGGCGTGGCATCACGGCACTCACCGGGTGGCAATCACACCAGCGTGCCGCCAGACCTTCAGCCCGTGATCAGACGCACCGTTCCTGCGGGCAGGAGTCCCCTTGGAAAAGGTGTCCAGACATGCTGTGGCAGTACCGGGGTGCCACGTACAACGGGCATGCAGTGTCAGGGGTGTGGACGGACCCCCGACGGCATTGGCACATCAACTGCCTCGAGTTACTAGCAGTACGTCTCGATCTGAGCCACTTGAAAAGGCCACTACAAGGCAGGGACGTGCTGGTCCGTACGGACAACGATGCGGCCGTTGCGTACATCAACTGACAAGGTGGTCTACACTCCCGTCACATGTCACAACTCCCCCGCCATCTCCTCAACTGGAGTCAGAAGCATCTGAGGTCGCTTTGAGCCATGTATGTCCCCGGTGTGCTCAACCATGTGGCCGACGAGCTATCACAAGCTGTGCTCCTAGGAGAATGGTGACTCCACCCCCAGGTGGTTGAGCTGATTTGGAGAGAGTTAGAGGAGTCTCAGGTAGACCTGTTTGCCTCCTCAGAGACCTCCCACTGCCAGCTGTTTTACTCCCTGACCGAGGGAACACTCGGCACAGACGCACTGGCACACAGCTGGCCCCAGGGGTCAAATATGCTGCAAATATGCCTTTCCCCCAGTGAGCCTACTTGCACAGACCCTGTGCAAAGTCAGGGAGGATGAGGAGCAGGTCCTTCTGGAGGCTCCCAATTGGCCCACCCGGACTTGGTTCCCAGAACTCATGCTCCTTGTGACAGTCCCTCCCTGGCCCATGCTCTGAGGAAGGATCTTCTGACTCAGAGACGGGGCACCCTATGGCACCAGCATTCAAACCTCTGGAAACTCCATGGCTGGTCCCTGGATGGGATGCGGAGGTTCTAGGTGACTTACCCCCAGAGGTACTTAACACCATCACTTCTGCACAGGCACCATCCACGAGAAGTTTGTACACATTGAAGTGGAACTTGTTCGTTGAGAAGACCCCCGAAGATGTTCGATAGGGTCCGTGCTTTCCTTCTTGCAGCAAGGATTGGAGTGAAGGCTGTCTCCCTCCACCCTTAAAGTACATGCTGCAGCTATTTCAGCATACCACGACCACATAGATGGCAAAACAGTAGGAAAGCACGACCTGGCCGCCAGGTTTCTTAGGGGGGGCGAGACGATTAAATCCTCCTTGACCCCCCTCCATACCCTCTTGGGACCTTTCCCAGTCCTGACTTTTCCCAGTCCTGACTTTGCTCTGTCCCGTTCGCGCTCTGCATTTATACGTGGACAGAACTCAAAGTCTCAAGACCTCAGACCAGCTCTTTGTCTGTTACGGAGACCAGCAGAAGGGAAAGGCTGTCTCCAAGCAGAGGATGGCCCACTGGATAGTGGATGCCATCGCCTTGGCTTAACAAGCACAAGGCGTGCCCTGCCCGCTCCGGTTGCATGCTCACTCCAAGAGAGGCGTTGCATCCTCCTGGGCGCTGGCACGTGGCTCCTCACTAACAGATATCTGTAGAGCTGTGGGCTGGGCGACACCTAACTTGTTCGCTAGATATTATAGTGTACGTGTAGACCCTCCTCCTCTGTGTCGGCTTGCTGCACCCTACTGTGCAATCTTATTACTCCAGAATAACCTGTTGAGTCATCCAACACCCTCAGCCTTGACATGGTGTAGCGTCCGGCGCCAGGCCTTTATCCGCTGAATCCTTGAGAACCAGGTCTAGGCTGGGTCCCATATGTGTCACCCTACGGGGATCCCATATATGTATATTTTCTCCACGGCTGCTCCTATCGGAAGCCTGTGTCTTTCCCTTGGGCTAAGTCACCCAGTATTCATATGTAGTACAACCTTCGGGCTAGTACATATGTATTTTCCACATAATTCCTTGAAGAAAGTGGCTTCCGCAGCTTTCTCCTTCCTAACTGAAAGGGCACACTTTCCCAGTTTCATCCAATATTTCACTGTATGGGTTATCATGGAACAACAGTGACAGATTCACTCTGTGTAAGCCTCCTCCCATCGTTCTTCCAGGCAAGAAGGTGTAGAGCCTTGCACAGGGCGCTGGATGCGCTGGAGACACGTACGTCTCCGTTCCCTCCTTCAGGGAACGAGGGTTACCATATGTAACCGAGTCGTTAACTGATCCTTAAACCCGGGACACACCAAGCCGACGATCGGCCGACATCTTCCGGCCGACTCAGTTTCTTTTGTGTTTCCTACAATGTTGGCTATAGTCGGAAGCTGTCTGGGTTTTTTGGACCAATTCGGTGAGAGAGAACTCTGATTGGCTGTTCGCTTTTAGAATGAGTCAGTGCACCAGGACAATAGCAAAACAGAAAGCAAAGTCGTCAAGAAGGCTGTTCTAATTTAACGTCATCTTACCTCAGTGTTCCTGGGCGATTTGTGTTACGATTTGTGTTACGGTTTCCCTTTTTGAACAACGAATATAGACAAATAAATCTGCCAAAATAGACAGTTGTCTCATTTACACGCAGGCGCAGAAAGCACATGCTAGTTGGCAGTCAGCTGTAGTTCTCTTGGTGTGTTCAAGTGCAGATTTTTTGCTCACAGTCGGCTTTCATTCATCACTAGTTCTTTGGCATCAGTTTTCTGTGTCCCTAATCTTAGATGCTACAAAGAACCATTGCAGAGTCTTTAAGAGTGTCTTTTTATTATTCAATTCAGCAGTCACTATATCTATATTTTTTTATGCAACATTAAATTCTGATTGATCATTTTGAATTCCAGGAGGAACGTCCATCATCGCCGCCACAGCCTCTGCCAAAACCCCAGTCCAACGACACCCCATCCGCAAAGCCAGAATCTCCACCGCCTGTTTGTCCACCCACGCCACCCACTCCCACCACCAGTGGTGGTTCACCCCAGAACCTGTCCGTTTCACAGAGCAGTGAGCAGCTTGCAGCCACTGTCAATGGAAATACTGCTGTTGGCCAGAGCAAATCCAGTGTGGTGGATGTTGAGAATCTGGTGCCCACACATGACGAGCAGGGCCGAGCCATCCCAGAGTGGAAGAGACAGGTGATGGTGAGGAAACTACAAGTGAAGATGCAGGAGGAGGAAGAGAACAAGAGAAAGGTGAGTGATGAATCAGTTGGGTGTTTTAAACATAAGCTGAGGCAGTGCATCTCTTATCCAGCTTAGATTTCAACATTTAGACACTTTAACCAAAGCTTTCAAACCCCAGCCTCATAGCATACTTAAAGACCCCACAGAATCACAATTTGAGTTTTTTGGCTTTGACTCCATGTGTTTAAGGTCATCTATATACTAGTAGGCCTACATTCCTAAGAGCTGACAAAATCCCAACATCCCAAAAATATCAATCCAATATATTTCCTTTCCAATAAATTAATTGGGTACAAAGTAGCTGGTAATTATTCATTCTAAAACTGTTTTGTCAATGTTTTTTTTATATTTTTTTTATGTTTTATCAACTAAAGGTTATTTGCTATTTTTTGAAAAGGGGATAAGCTCCTCAATAGTGCCAACCCCACTTCACATTTTAGTAGGATATCCGTCAGCACAAGAGAAAAGGCATTTCATGGGGTCCTTAAGCATGTTAAATAATCACTATGTTCGGAATAGCATACTAATATACTACTGTTTTTGCAGTACATGAATATTGTGCACACTGCACAGTATGTAAATTGTCTTTATACGTAGAATGCACCTTACTTGACCTTTCATTTAAATTGTGATGAATGAAAGTAATATAAGGTGTGATTTCTTTACTTATTTAATTGGGCTTCCAAAAGTTAAGAAAATGTTAAGATAGTATATAATTTAAAATACAAATAAATAAAAAAATGACTAACAATTTAACATTTACAATTAATAATTGAAAATGACTGCACTTTCTCAGCTTATGAGATCAACAGTATCCTCCTGTAGTTTTAGTAGTGTGAGATATAGGATCACCTCATTAGATTTTAACAAGGCTTATGATTTAAAATGTAAACGATAACTTTAAAATTGAGGTCTGAGCTACAGTTTCTACATGGAGGATAGCTAAGCAATGAATCTCTGCATGGTGATTTTTGAATAACACTTTAGTTTAGGGTCCAATTCTCAATATTTACTAGCTGCTCATTAGCATGCATATTAGTAGGATTACTTGGATAGTGACTGTTTAGTAGTAGTCTACTTATAAAGAATATATTAATGCCTTATTCTACATGACCACATTCTACATCCTTAATCCTACCCAATACATAAACATAACAACTACCTTATTAACTATTAATATGCAGTAATTATGAGTTTATTGAGGCAAAAGTTGTAGTTAATAATTAATAGTGAGAATTGGACCCTAATCTAAAGTGTGACCGATTTTTGAGTATACATTCTTTTAGAAAACTATATCCAACCATTTAGAAAAGATCTATTAATTTAAAAACAAATTGTGGTCATTCACTTCTCCATTAGACACTAATGAGAAACTGGCTAATGAGTTTATGATCTTTGGGTAACCATAGCAGTGTTGTGTGAATGAGCAAACATTTGTGCAGCTCTGAATTATTTCATAACTGCGGCCATTTATGGGTTGGCAGGAATTGTCAGAAGTTAAATCCTAGAAATGTGTGGCTATTATATGATATATTTTATCCAGGGAACATTGCTTTACATGACAGCATGCATCAGTCAGCTAGGCTAGATTACTTCTACTTGCCTTAGATGGTATTATCGAATCACTTTTACAGGCTACTTTGTTCCTACATATTTATTTATTTCATTATTGCGAATACATCGATGTGTCCCTCTGGCATTTACTTGATTGGAAAGTCAAATAGCTGGGGAAAAAACATGTATGTAAGTGTTGTCTCTGATTTGAAAAAACTTAAAGTGTAAAGAGTTTTATATTACTGATCAGACATAGTTTTCAGCCTATGGCAAAGACAGACTTTAAAAATAATACTCAATCTTTAGTTTTGGTCTGGTTTTCATAGTGAGTACCGCGCAGCGTGACATTTGGTTGGCTTTTCCTATACTTTGTGTTGAGTGATGCAGTGTTTAATTTGGGGCTGTTGTGACTATCCAAAGACAAGCCTAAGTGTGTTTGACATTTACTAAGGAAGTATTAGTTTAATGTGGCTTACTGGCGATGGTGCACGACAGCTCTAAGTTTTTACATGGGGATTCAGTGGTGTGATGCAAAGCCCCTTCACACTGCAACTGGTGCTTGGTCATCTTGCTCATTCTACTCATTAAGCTTTTATTTTTATCTTATACTTTCATACATCTTGTTAATACTCAGAAAGCTTCTCAATATATATTTATTTATTTTAGAATAGTGAAAATTGGTCAAGTTCCCTGGAAACACAAGTTAAATATAATTTACAGATAAATTAAGGAAACTTCTGGGTCATTTTCAAATGAATGTCTATATGGACAGCATCTATGGCAGGCTGTGGAATTACCGGCATTACATTTAGACTTGTATTCATCAAACTGAATGGGAAACATGTACTGTAAATACACTTAAAGTGTACAACACACGTACAACACTTATAATACTCTAAATACCCTTACAATGGAAGTCCAGCAGAAAAGTGGCCAGCAAGTCTTGAACATTACACGTTATCATGAAACTGGTGTGATAGAATTGCTTACCAGACCTGTCTGTAATCTTTTAATTAATGTCATGACCAGCTAAAAATAAACTTTGATGGTATCTGCACAAGGATACCAGGAAGTGACATAACACATTTATCAGCTTAATGTGAAAACAAAAGTATTTACATGGAACTGAGTTATGCACACTCCATCCACAAAGATTATGTTGGTAACTCATAAATCTGCCTTGAAAAATAGTCCCACAGGGACAGTTTAGGCAACTTTATGGCTCAAGGAATTCAAGTGTTTTTACAAAAATATGAGCTTTTAAATCCACTGGCCCACTTACCTACCAGACTTCCATAGAATGCGTTTTATAGTTCCTGTTTGTTTGTTCTTCTTTTTTTTTTACAAACTGAATTGCATTTAAATTATTGTATTCAATAGCATGTCACTGATTCTATCCATAGACAATCATTTGAAAGTAACCCAGATTATTCATTTAATATAATTAATAGTTTCTAACCAAAACCCTATAAAAATTAAGCTGGTTTTGCGTTTTTTTTTTTTTTTTTTGCCTGAATCTTCTTGTGCAAGTCAACTCAGTGAAAACAAGGCAGTATCATCGCACCACTAAATTCATGTAAAGTTTGAAACGTTTGGGGTGAAGAGACTTTTAAAGCGTGTATGTAACGCATCGGATCTACAAGCTGAAGGGCACCCCCTCCTCTGTTTTGTTCCTTTCTATACCCTCCTCTGAACCTACTTTAGTTTGCTGGCAGTGGATACTATCAAGCCCAAGACTGGCATTATTCTCATGTGCACAATGCTATTCTGGGTCCATTTGGAGAACTAATGACAGAGGACGACCTTATCCGCATTGAGAAGCAGATTGAGAACCTCCAGGTCATGCACAAAGTGACAGAGGTGGAGAAAGATCTGGAACAGCTGGAGCAAGAGTTGAAGCAACTTTTGCCTGTGTCTGCAGCTTTGAACCAAGACCACTTCTCTGTCAACCCCAAACAGGTTCATGGACAAGCAGAAGACTTGCCTGCCTGGTGCAGCAAGATCTCAACACTGCTCAAAAGCATGGCCATTTTGCTTGCCACTTTGGGTGGGAAGGAGATCGATATTCTGGAAATGATCACCCAAGGATATACGTACGAAGGTCTGAAGAGTGGCCAGACAGGGATCTCAGAGACAGTGGCCTCTGTAAACATTGGTCGATCGCAATCATTCTCCACTCGAGAGGAGGTGGAGAAGGAGATTAAGCAGTGTGGTGTGTCTGTGAAGAACCTGAAAGCCAATTATGAAATTCATAGCCAGTCAAAGTATGAGGATGACAAAATGAACCGCGTATACAAACGTAAAAGGTCCTTGCCGGCAGTTAGTGAATGTAGCTACCCATCAGAGCCCATCTTGGAGGATGAGCTGCTTTTCTCTCTCAGTGAGAGCAACTCACAAATCGGAGATGGGTCACCAATAGAGCAAGATCCAAATTTACCATTGGTGAATGAGGAACCTTTAACACAATCCCATGCAACTTTGATGTACACTGGGTCTGAAAGAACAGGACCATCTGACTCAGAACACCATGACCACCCTGACATCTCTAAGAATCCACTAACCTCAGAACATCTCACCCGCAGTCTAGAGGTGCAAACAGACCTGAGCTACGTCCAGGAATGCATCGAGATGCGAAAGGAGAGGATTGTGTTTCTGTTCCTGGAACACTGGAGAAAGTACACAATGACTGAATCCTTCAAGTGCTCAGGAAGAGGGAAGACTCTAAGTGTTGAAGATAATGACTGTCATTCCCTGTATTATCAAAATCTATCTAAGCCAGATGGTACCATGCAAACGGAGGATGACCAACTGCTGTATTTCATGAAACAGAGACAGGTAGTGGGAAATCTTCTTGGCCACTGGAGGACCATTATGAGCCAGGTGCCCACGCGACAAATCCGGAGACTCAGTCGAGCTCAGATGATCTACTGGCCTGAGCACTTCCTTCCCCACATCAACGGGTCACCTGTTCAATATGAGAGTCTAACCCTTGACCTTTTCATGCTTGGCTACTTCCAGCTTCTTGAGATGAACATGTCCCGCACTGAGCGGAAGTTCCGCCACTTGCTTTGCTATGAAATGTTTGACAGACTCGGCAGTCACCCATGGGCAGTGATCCGCCAGTTCCACCGAGAGGTAATGGAGAGTATTGAGACAGGGAAACGTGATTGGTCAGATGGATTTGAAGATATCAAGGTGAAGTATTTTGGTGACTCTGTTGAGGGTGGTGGGCTGCTGGAAGCTGCTGAGCTCATTCTCCCTCCAGAGGTTCTGCAGGCATCCGTAAGCATATCACAAAGGGCTCCAGATGCAAGTCTCTCAGGTATTTCACCACCAGACGTCCCCTTTGAACACCCAGGACCAGATCACTGTGCTATGGCCACCCAACAGGGCTCTTCAGAAGACTCAGCGGAGAACATTAAAAATGTTACAGCAATACAGAAGAGTCGTACTGAAGTTGCAGCACAAGATGCACTGTCAGAAAACACTGTAACGCAAGCAACCATAACAGTTGAAAGCCCCCAGATGGAAGCCCCACACACTGTGAACAAACAGGGCCCAGCAAATACCAAAGAGGAGCCCAATGAGGACTCCATCAAGCTTATTTATGAACTTAAAGAGTTTAGCAATGAGGAAATTATTAGATATATTGATCGAAGCTTCGCCTTCTGGAAAGAGAAGGAAGCTGAGATGTTTGACATATGACTCACCAGGTCAAATTATTTGAAGGATGAAACTCAATTATAAGGAGACAGAATAAATGCTTGTGTTAAGCATCAGCAAACAGTTCAGTCAGAAAGGCAGTTTAGTTCTAGAAAATGTTGATTGTTAAAAAAAACAATCAAATGTTGAGCTTAACTGAATTATAGCAACAACCTGTCCTGTCATCAGACTTATTACAACCAACTGTAAGCTGGGGTGTAAAAAGTCAATATTGACGTTTTGAAAACTGCTCTCATGCCGATAAAACAAAAAATACATAGAAATATCATAGCATCTCATCTCACTGGGTGAAGTGAAGGAAAGATCAGTCTTTTTTTACTCGGAACAACAACTTTTCAGTGAGTATATATATAAAACAATGTATATAAATCACCTCACACTTTGAAGCACAAAATACATTTTCTTGAAATTAAAGTGTAAGATTATTCTGACCATTTTTTAAACATCATTTTGCTTATTGATTGAATTTTTTCTGATTCATTCATTAAAAGCCGTTAGAATTTTGTAACTTTGACTAATTGTTTGGTATTTTTATGACTTATTAACTTATAATTGAGTGTATCAGAAGCTATCACATAAACCCATTGACATAAATTACAGTTCCAATATGTTTTACATCATCTGTTTTCAATGGTTTATTTTGCATGTTGCATAATTATTTGGAAAATATCAGAATCGTTTTTTAGGATAGGAGTGAATGTGTTCCCTCTTTTCTTAGTGTTCTTTTGAGGTAAGAATACAAAGCTCTTACTTTCTGAACATAATCAATGTTTTTATTTACTCAACCATGATGCATTTGTGTATGAGCATTCTTGATCTTTTTATCTTTCAGTGTTATTGTCTTTTGTTAGCAGTTGTGTTTGGCAATGTTGTCTTTGAGAGGTTTTAAAAAGCAGATGGATTTCTACTTAACTGCAAAGGTTTTTATTGCCATTGATATTCATATGTTTGTTTGTTTTTTACACTTAAAATTAAGGTTTAAATTATTCAACTGTTACAGTTTTGCTCCATCTAGCCATGTTTGAAGTGTTGGTTTGATGGTTTGTTAATTTTTTGAGAAATTTACACAAAAATAAAAAATTGGGTCCATCATTGGGTACATAAGTCAAGGTCATTTCATTTGTGATTTCCTGTTATAACATTATTAAAATGATTGAACACCTTTTTAAGAACATATATTTTACTTAGTGACTTAAATTTAATGTTTGCTTAGTACAGTTATTTATTGCCCTACAATTAACTCTTGTTAGGTTCCATGGACTTACTTAGCTAAAGAGTTAAATAAGAATTAGAGAGTTAACTATGGCATCACGGCTATTTTTGGAGTCAATCTCAAGCTGTGTTCTTGAGGGCATTTAGCAGCCGTTTTCTTAAGAAGACAGGACTGTAGGAAGTGTGTTGTCAACACCAGCAGTATTGAAAGTATGTCAATTAGAAAAGTATATAATACTTATTAAATATGCACCATGTTAAAACCATGCTGTATATTTTATTTAAAAAAAAATCTGATTATGTCATAGACACTCAAATAATTTAATTGCACAGAGCCATATTTCAGGTCATATTTCCCCCAATGTCAAAAGTAATATATTTTGATTAAAGGAAATTAAGCCTTTTTTATACCCTAATGCTGATTCTAAAAAAAATCAAAATCATCTGGACACATACCATAATGACAGTTTTGGGGTATACTCATGAAAATAATGTAAATGCACAATGGTACAAAAATATACTGTATTTTTTTATGCAAAATATAATTTCTTTTGATTTCAGGTATAATATGAAATTTTCATGGGACCAAAATAATTCTCTGTACGAATACATTTATCTCTCGTTAAGTATCGGTCTTAATGTTTTTTTTTTTTTTTACTTTCAACTACAAACTTTCAACAGTAACTGTGTTCTCTACAGCAATGTATTTCATTTTCCTTCTATAGATTGAGTATAGCCTTTTTCTTGAAAAGGTTAAATAATATATTTTTTATGTCATTTAATTGTCTTTGTTATGTCTTTCAAATTTTCCAAATTATTAGGCAAAATCGAAAGGCTACCTAAACATTTAAAAGAAAAGCAATAATATATTATTAATGGAAGTAATGATGAAAGAACAGCAATGTCATAGCGGCACCCTCTAAACTTCTGCATCTATCAAAGCATTTTTTCTTTGGCATTTTTAGTATTTTTTCCCTGTTTTTTTTTTTTTCTTGGCATATAATTCCCAGGGGAATAATGAAATATTAATACATGGATTAGTTTACTCTTGCTGTTACCAATAGCATTTGATGGTAGCATTTGAGGTAATCAATCCGTTTGGAAGGGAAATGAGAAGCTGAAGATGGCCACCCCCTCTGCTGGGATATAGTTACCATCTGAATGGAGGAAGAAGATCCCTTTTCACACTGTGCACATACTACCTGTCTGAGTGAAAGAAAGAAAACCTTTATTGGGGAGTGTACACAGAAAATGTGTATTGTTTTTTATTTTTATGTGTTAAAGGGTTTTGGTGGCATATTCGGTATGAAAAGCATGGAATTTGTTTAAATAGTTTGATGCTACCATGTATGAGTTGTGGTTGCACTGGAACACCTGAGTTCACCTCGAGTTTAGACTGGTTGTAAATGTAAATAAGCACAATAATATGAGCTGCTTTGCTATATTAACGTTATGTTCAGTACAGCCTGAACATATGGCATAGCCTGATAGAAACATTCAGAATGTCTTTTTCACATGTAGGCCTATTAAAATAAAATATCCTGTTTATTATAAACGGATAGGATTTTTATTTTTAGATTTATGTATTGTACTTCACATTATAAAATGTAGTTCTTGAGCTTTATAGTGTTTCCAGTATTCTAGCATTCAAGATACTTGTACATTCACTCTCCAAAAAAGGTACAAAAGCTGTCAGTAGGACCATTCCCTTTCAAAAGGGTACACCTTTGTACCTTATTTACCCCAAGGTGTATTTACCCCATAAAGGTACATAGTATCTTTTGAAAGGGTCCCCACCCAGTGACAGCTTTTGTTCCTTTTATTCAGAGTGTACCTGTCATGAACTGCTCTAACTGCGGGTTGAAAATGCAAACGCAGCCATTTATTAAGGTTAATCCACAATCGAAATGACAGGCATGGATCAAAACCACAGGGAAGATAATCTAAAACAATAGCAGCATCCAAGATACAGGGAAATCCAGGGAACTGGGCACTAATGAGGCTTCACACAAAATAAGTGAAAAATACAGGGTTTATATAGACAGAGTTTAACAAGGTAATGAGACACAGCTGAATGTAATCACAACATAATGAGTCCAGACAATGAGTTATGGGAAATGAAGTTCATGATCTGATAGTATTGGACTAGGGAGGAGTGCCCTCTGCTGGGTATCATGTGCACTCCAGCTGGCAGATTTCACAGTACCAGTATGCACTGTAGTGACATCAAAAATGATCTTGATGTTGTCTATGAAATGTTATAACCTAAAAAACCTTTGCTGATCTCATCCTCAGCTATGTGTCTTTCTTTCCTGTTTGTGACAGACTGACGAAGAGGCGGCCCGTCTGGCTTCCTTGCCTGCCTGGAGGAGAGATATTATGAAGAAAAAGATGGATGAAGAAAAGTAAGTTAAAGCCAGGGTTCTTGCTTTTGGTTTTCTCTTTCCTTCTTTTTGTCTCCTGTGTTTTTCTGTTTACTGTTTGTAAACCTCATTCATCACATTAGTGTTTATTTCATTACTAATAACAATCATAACCCCTCTGGTGCTTTAAAAATACATTAAAAAAATGTTATTTTTACTTCATCGAAATGGTATAAAATTTGGTAAATGTTTTGGCACTTGCTCTGTAAACACACACAACAAAATCATGGACAGGTTAAATGCTGCTGAAAATAATAGTCACACTTGTGTGGTCAAAAATTACCACATTGAAAAAATAACTATTTTTTTACCGCATTGAAAATGAATGGGAGACGAATTTCACCTAGTGAAAACGTTTGGTACTGCGGCCAAACAAAATCTCACTGAAAGCTCATTTTTTTAGATATCAAGTTCAACACAACTTGTTTAGATGTATGGCTTTGATTTTCTTGCAGTTTTATAAATAAAACGAGTTTTTGAAAATATAGATTTCATATAAAAAATGTAAAATGTATTTTTATGCATTTTTCATAACAATAAACGTACAATTCTGTAACTTTTTTTAAGTTCACTTTTTTTACTTATTTTTTTCACTTCAGCAATAATCTGCCAAAGGGTTTTAATTTTTTTTTTTAAATTTTCAGGTCTATGCTCAAAACGTGAATAAATGGATTATACTGCGTAAATATAATGTAGTACTATACAATCCCCTAAAAATACAAAATATTAAATAAAAAAAACATTATCAAACTAAAATATAGTACATTCCTTTCATTGCAAAAAAACAACAGTCTTTGTGACCGCCACGCAAAGAGCACCAGAGAGTTACAGATAAATGGAACTTTTGCCCATTACTAATATCAAAAAGTATTAGCTTTGGGTTTTTTTTTCCTATTCCTTTTTCCTATCCTATTCCTATTCATTAAACCGAATGAATAAGACAGATAGTACTGCTTTTAAAAGTTATGCCTGAAGTTTCTTCCATGCAAATCTGTGAATTTTCTGTCTTTTACTCTCAATATCTTTTGTGGATTATAATACCAAAGTGATAATAAGTAAGTAAAACTGTAAAGTATTTTATGTTGTAGTGACTTCTTTACAAACATTTTAAGATATACACATATATATATATATATATATATACATGTAATCCTCTAATTTCTTTTATTCACTCCTGGATGGACAGGGAACAGAAAAGGTAAGACTTTCGCTAGTAATAGTCGCAGTACTAATAGTAGTTGTAGAAGCAGTTTATTCAATCAATACTATGCTACATTTTGATTGTATTAATGTGCATTATATGCAATTTGATCTAAAACATGTTAATGTACCTTCCTTTACTTTTCTTTTCTTTTCTCATCCCGGCAGAAAAGAGGAGGAACAACGACGAAAAGAGAAAGAGAACGAGGAGAAGTCGGAACAGGAGCGACTACGGACACTAGGCTATGATGAAACCAAGCTGGCGCCGTGGCAAAGGCAGATCATTTTAAAGAAAGGCGACATAGCGAAACAGTAGTAAACTCACATTCATCACTCTTGCACAACTCTCTGCTGACACGGGTCCGAATCTGCCAGACCCTTTAGACACAAACCACGGATGGGTCACCAGACCTCCTGCTTGCTCAACCACTTCATCATCCCTTCTTCAGAGTCTTAATGTTATTTAGCCCTGAGGATGCTCCGTTAAAGAGTGAAAATGAATTAAACTAATGTTTTACTATGGTGTATATGATTATTTAGCAGTCTTGAGAACTTAAAAGATCTGTAAATTATTGTTCAGAAAATATTTTTTAGCACTCCCCACCCGATACGTTAGCTTTACACTTCCAGCTTCACACATGCTTGTTTTACGTCTCATTTCAAATCTCTAGTAGTATTTTTATGTATAGATAGATCATATATGTCAAGGAAATCACACACTCTGCTTGAATGCTTTTTTTAAATTTACTTCATGTGGTCATAATCTACGAAGTATGATAGTTCTGAACAGGTGTATTCTCGCATAAAATATTTGTGTTATGGTACATCTTTATTTCTTTATATTAAATAATTGTGCAATTTGGAAATATCGAGTATATACATATATTTTACCAGTAGTTTCTTTGGATGTTAGAACAATGGGTTCACTGTACATAATGCAACAGCAATATTTCACCAGAAGATGGTGTCAGAGATCACAATTGATATTTGGCCATAGCAAGTCTTCCCAGACAATGTTTATCAGATCTATCCATCAATCCAGCGCTAAAACCCATAAGAAGCCAATGTCTTAAATACTCTATTGCATCTTTAATTAAAAGTCATCTGTGCTGAGATTTACATAGGAAGTTTACATTGGGAGGGGAAATGATGTTGGTAGCTTAATATGTCATGAAATCATGACATTGTATTCAGCCATGCTGTGGTCCCCAAAAAATAAGCTTTTTTTTCTTTCTCTCATCTCTTATTCTCTATTAACTAGTAACTAGACATCAGAAAAGTGCCGTATGTGAATCTGTACGTGTGCGTGCATGTGTGAGAAAGTATATGTGTGTGCATACACATGCATATAAATGTCATTTGTCCTGTGTCATACACTGTGCGATGGTTAGAGTAATGTATTTTAAGTGTTGTTGTTTTATTTTTCCTGTATAACTGTAAAAAAAAAAAAAATGCATGGCCCTCCTTGAGTTTGGGAACATTCTGCTTTTATCAGATGCCATAATGATGCTGAAATCAAAGATATGATCGCCATTGCCATTCGAAGATTTTCTACTCCTAATTACTCCATACAGAAATGCTTATAAATTCCTACGGCCCAATAATATTACATGTTTGTTTGTTTTTCTGTTTTCAGCCTGACTTTCATAGGCAGACTATTGTAAACTTTAATTTTCCCAGTGGCAAAACAAATAATGTAATAAAAATTGTAAATAAATTTTGCCTGTGAAATATTTAATATACATTAGAAAAAACACATTCAATCCATATAGGCCTATATATATGATAGTGACGATTCAGCTGCTCAGGCCTAAACTGTTCAACAGGAGCAGTCTGAAATATCAATTCAGTGACATCTCAAAGATGCTCTAGCTGATATAGGCTAATCTTTTTTTAATGTATTAGTTTTACAGAATGTTCATGAATACAAATTAAGTTACAGGACTGAATGTTAAAAATAAATGCAAGCTAGAAATAACTTAACATTAATGTGATAGGAGGCTATAGGCAGTACATAAACATTATAAATACAGGCCTATGTATAATATCCTAAACGTCTCATATTTAAACTTGATTGCAGGATGTTAGTAGAATTCGTCATTGTTGACTATAACTTGTAAAATATTCATATCCAGTCCATTTGAACAGGCATAGCAAGACAAGTGAATGTTGAACAGACTTAACAACAGTATTTTATAGCCTAACACTCATCAGAAGAATCCACTTTAATGAAGGTTTACTTCATTTTTTTTAATAATTATTAAATATAAATTATTATATTATTACATTTTTTATAATTATTTCTATGCAGGAGTACATATAACCATACATGTCAGGGGTAAACATTTAACAGAAACATTTTTTACCTATTAAACAGCTGTATAGTTTTCCTTGCTTTTAAGATTTTAAATCTTGATATTGATTCTAAATATATTTTATTATTAATTTTAAATTGTTCAAAATGTGTCATTTTTTTCATTAATTTGACTTTATGAATATAGTAACGGGCAAGTATAATAATTAAATAAAATATAAACACGATTTTTATCTCCATCAAATGAAAAAACATTAATTTAGAACATCAACTTCTTCAAAGTTAACAGTAATCATAGCTTTTCTTTGTAGGTAATTACTTCCATTCAGTTCTTTCCAAAATATTTGGGTCTTGGGACACTCCCAAAATAGATGATTAATAGTCTCAGGGGAAATTTTACAAAAAAAAAACAACAACAAAAAAACACCAACATGTTCACTTTGAAAAAGGTGTACTGAACCTTTACTTTATGAATTCAGAATCAGAAAGTCAGTAAGTAAGGTTTAGAGAAATGTTAATGTAGTGCCACTCTTCACCAGCAGGTGGCGCAGTTAGCATCTTTACCGGTGAAGAACGCTACTGGAAAACCAGTAGGATAAATTATATATACAAATAAATTAAACACATATTCGTTCTGGTCTGGTCTCAAGTGCTCAAATCAATATCTAATTTGTACGAAAACAAGAATACGGTTTCAAGATTCTGCAAATTGTGAGAGTTTGAGGAAGTATAAACTCAATCACCGGTGGGTGTTTCTCGACTCACCTGGAGTGACGTATTGCGTTGTAACACAGAGACGGCGTAGGAATGTGTTGAAGCTCTGCTAAACATATATATATATATATATTATATGTTCTGGGTCCGTGTAGGCAGGGGAATCTGACATCTTCACACTTTTAAAAGCACAGTGCATGTGAAATTAGCCGGGTAAGTTCATCCATTATTTATGTGTGACCTTTAAACAGACTGAAAGTGTTGTTGTTTTGATCAAGTCTGTCGTGAAATGCAGTTGAGTTGTTTATCTTGGTGACTGCGATCAGTAATGTGTGTTAAAAGATTCCCGCCGTGTCTATATAGTTTTATCCAACGTTATGCTATATAGGCTGTCAAAACGTCTCTGAAGAACAAAGTTCAGTCAGACGAACAGTTTGGACTTTTTTTTATTGATTTGATAATATTATAGCGTATCTATTTTGACCCCATGTGCCATTAACACAGGCTACTTGATAATGTCAATATGTAGGCTACAATAAATGTTTTTTGTTTTGTTTTTAGTTGGCATCTATGATTCCATAGCTTTGCATTGCACAAAAGTTTCTTTACACTGGAGGGAAAAAAAGATCTTCAGATTATTAACACTTATAAAAGAAAAATATATATATAAAAAAAGTTCAAATAAGGTTCTTTGAGAAACCCAGAATGGTTCTTCTATGACATTGAAAAGCACCTTTTGGAACCTTTTTTGAGTGTAAATGACAACTCAACTGAACTAATTCTGTTGCCCAAGTGGCATAATTGTTTGTTTATGTGAGGCTATTATGCAAGGCTTTACAAACGTTTCCCATGATTTATGATTGCACCTGTTTCCGTGATCAAGGGACATTCCAAACAGATGTGAGTCAGTGTTCCTGGAAAAATAACAGGCAGTGTTATTAGCGACAGTGGCAGTAACATGAAATAAATTATTAAAACAGATCTACAGTACATGCAGCATATTTTTCTTATTTACATTGCACAAGAACAGGGAGACTTAGACTGAACTAAAATTTTAAATAAAACCCACATTTGTGTGGCATATAACTGAAAGACATGTCTATTGCATAATTCTCATTACTCATCATAAAATATTTCTCATCATAAAATGTTATATATTTTTTCAGATATTATTTGTACATAAATATATTATTGATATATACAAAAATGTGTGCGTTTATGGTAGTATTTATGATACTGTTTAAAATGTATGCTGATTCATCACTTATATAAATAATGTCTAAAAAAAAGACTTGTAATATTGGTTTCTTTTGTTTTCGGAGTGAAAAGCATGTTGTTGCATTAACTTTAGATGGTATTTATATTAAACAGTATAAGCTAAATCTAGTTCATAATAACATTTCATTTCACTTCATTAACTACTTTGTTGAATGAAAAAGGGTGGCGAATAGGCATTAGTTGCATCAGTTGCTTTGTTAACAGGAAAATTATGCATTTCGGCTGTTGTTCAACTGAAGCCAGTTCAGTGTTGATTCATTTCCGTTGTAAAGATCATCAATTACAGACCTATCTCGAAGCTTCCTTTTAACTCAAAAATTTTAAGGCACTTCATAGCACTGAGACTGCACTTTTAAGAGTTTTTAATGACCTGTTATTAACCACTGACTCTGGTAATTTTCCCATACTAGTGCTTTTAGACCTCACCGCCGCATTTGATACAGTAGACCACGCAGTTCTTATCTCGCGTCTAGAGCACAGTGTTGGTATCAGGGGCACTGCTTTGCAGTCATATTTGTCTGGAAGATGTTTTTCAGTAAAGCTTGGGGACTTTGGTTCATCTACTGCCCCCCTTCTTTGCGGTGTTCCACAGGGCTCAATTCTTGGACCACTTCTCTTTTCCTTATATCTCCTTCCCCTAGGAAGCATAATTAGAAAGCATGGCATCTCCTACCATTTCTATGCGGACGACTCCCAAATATATCTGCCCCTCAAAAAAGGTGAAAACTCCCTCGTACCTCTACTAGAGTGTTTAAAATATATTAAAGACTGGATGTCTTCAAACTTTTTAAATTTAAATGAAGATAAAACTGAGGTCATTGTGTTTGGCCCCAGTCGGGTCAGTGATAACATTTCCGTTGACCTTGGCTACCTGCAACAATTTGCGAAACCCGTGGTGACAAATTTGGGTGTGAAAATAGATAATGGTTTTAAACTTGATAAACAGATAAATAATGTTGTTAAATCCAGTTTTTATTATCTGAGGCTTTTATCTAAAATTAATCCTGTTTTATCTCGTAAGCACTTTGAACATGTGATTCATGCATTTATTTCAACTCGGCTGGACTACTGTAATGCGCTTTACATTGGCGTTGACCAATCCTCTCTCTCACGCTTACAGTTAGTACAAAACTCGGCCGCTCGTCTTTTAACCGGAACTCGCAAGCATGAACACCCCTATCCCTTAGGTCTACTGACCAACTTCGGCTGGTCACTCCAAAAACCAGGTTAAAAACCAGGGGTGACCGTGCTTTTTCAGCAGCAGCCCCTAAACTGTGGAATGAGCTACCTTCACAGGTCAAATTGGCCCTGACCCTTGAATGTTTTAAATCCCATTTTAAGACCCACTTGTATGCCCTGGCTTTTAACCCAGCATGAGAGTTGTGTAGTCTTGTTGTTTGATGTGTTTCCATGTGTTTTATATGTGTGTTTTTTCTTGTTCAGCACTTTGTAAACTTTTGTTTTTTAAAATGTGCTATATAAATAAAAATGATATGGTATGGTAATTATTAAATTAGTTAATTTAATCTATAAAGCAGTTCTGCCAAAAAAAAAAAAGTCCAGCTTAGTTCAGTTCTCATACAACAGCGTCAGTACAGTCAGATCAATCATTTTTGATGACTATTAAGTGTCCCCAAATAAGCAAGCCAGAGGCGACAGCGGCAAGGAACTCAAACTCCATCAGGTGGCATGATGGAGAAAAAACCTTGGGAGAACCCAGGCTCAGTCAGGAGCCAGTTGTCCTCTGGCCAACGAACAAACAAGGTGTCATTATGATTCAATAATTCAGATCGCCCTCCAACAATCTATCTCTGTTGTCACAGGTTTTGGCAGTGGTCTGCTGGAGACCCCAAGCTGATGTTCTATAAGTGAAAAACACTTTCAACCAGCCAAACAGGAAAAAGTGAGGGTGCCATGTCTCACAGAAAATCTGATGGCTCAATGGGTGGTGACAAGTCTCTTCTTGTTCCGCCGAGCTATTTCAGCTCAGCCCTTACGCTGGACCAGCCGCCAGGACGTTCGGCTTCGAGCATCGACCTCTCCACTGTCAGTTCACCTGTAGATGAGAGCAGAACGGTAGTGCTCAGCACCCAGAGTAATGCAGCTCGGAAGCTGGGCACTCAACAGCTCATTCCCAAGAACCTGGCTGTGACCAGCCGCCCAAAAAACCGCCACCACACGACCGTGGTGACCCTGCCCGTCTCCCTGCAGGCCACAGATATCTCCTGGGAGGACTATGACAGCGATGCAGGTGATGGGTTTTCGCTAAGGAGAAACCGCAGGAATCAATCGTACCGCGCTGCAGTCACCAGTTTGAATATTGATGCTTTGCCAAGCGAACTCCAAACAGAAACGCTGGCACTGGTCAGTGAAGCGAAGGCAGCCAACCAAAAGCAAGCACACAAATCGGGACGCAAGGCAAGTGTCTTGTTCTCAGATTATTATATTATTAAACCACTTTGATGCTTTTGAATTAATGTAGTTTGTTGAATTCACAACAGAGCTTTTCACACTGTGCTTAACCATGGGTTATCAGCGAACACCGCTTTTAACCCTGGGTAAAGGAATGTTTCACACTTGTAATTTAGAAGCAGGGTTAGCATAGCTTTTTACTCAGGGATTATGAAACCCTGCACCGTTTTTGTGGCAAACTTTAACATCGGATAGTTTCACACTGTAAGAATGTTACAGTTAGAAGCTTGGCAACAAACAACCAATCGCATGCCTCATTTTCACATGTTTTGGACAGTCACGGAAACACTGCACTTTATATTTAAACTGTAAATTAAAGGCCCAGTATTGTATGATGCGTTGACGTAATTTCCCCTGCAACAGGAAGCTAAGGTGGGACATATTGAATGGCTCCTCCCCCTTTTCAAATAGCCAATAGCGTTTAGTTTACCTCACAGACTGCAAGTCGTACTTGACGGCACCATGGAAGCGAATCCGAGCGCTGATGATACGCTGGATTCAATAGTAGAGGTGTGAATAAATTCTAACCATTTTATTCCGAACTAATGTACAGTTGGAAAATGGAATAAAACTCGAGGGTTTGAGCAACCGAACACACATCTGCGACCCATCTGACCCCTGTGACGTATCAACAGTCGCTTTGGCCAGGTGGTATTTATAGCATAGGGGGCGGGGCTTTAGATTCTAGAGAGCGTTTGATTGGACAGAAGATGTGATGAGAAGCTGAAGTCAGCAGTGATGTCAAAAATCTGATCCATTTTAGCGGAAGCGAGAGACTGTACATTTTGAATGTTACTATCTCCTAAATGTGTATTTTGTCATTGTTTTGGAACACACCATCTTATTCATAACGTTTAGGCTATCATATTCATACTAAAAGCTAAAAAACTCAAATTATTTCAAGGGGCCTTTAAGTGTTTGAGAGGAAACACGACAGTTGGGGTGAAAAACAGACAGTTTCAGTTTTCAAGTCCATTCAGGATAAACTTGATATTAAAGCATTTATGTAGACATATTGCATTCTTCGTTTTTCAAATCGGTGAACCGCAAATAAGAATAAGGACCAAACCAGGGTTTAGGATTGTAGGCTACAGTGTGAAACGGCATCTTATGAATACCCAGGATTCATTTTTAACCCTAGGTAAATTATGATCAGTGTGAAACGTGAAGCAAGATAGGATTCAGTTTACAATGGCCCAGGGTTACCTAATTCAAGTGTAAAAAGCCCTAATCAAACTCTGTTTTATACAGGATTATAGCAATGTTAAATATAGCTTTCCACTTTATGCTGTTCTGCCAGTAAAGGCAAAAAGATTCTGTCCTCATTCAAACACATTAGAAGAGTTTATGTAATTCCATGGGATGTTTATGTGGGATGTCATCAAGATAAACTAAGAATGCTTATAATTCTCAAGTAATCAAATATAAAAGAAACGTTTACATTTTTAAGCATGCAGAGATCAAGTTTTTTTGATATCACATTGTCATATGCTGTCTTTCCTCACAGAGAACATTGGGGAGGATCAGGAACAGGAAGCATGCTGGCTCATTTAAAGATGGTTTGTTCTTCGCTGTTGTTCCCTAGACATCGGTTCTCAACTCATTTTTGCTTCTTGTCTTTACTTAACATACATGATTCAGATCATTAGTTTGGTAGGAAAGAGGGTCCCACGTTACATTAGGTGTCTTTAACTACTGTGTACTAACATTTAAACTAATCAATGGTACAATGCAATTATATATTTACTTATATTTTTAAAAAAAAAATACCTGCATGTAATTAAATCTGTAATCAATTTCAACTCTGTTGACCCTTCCCCTACCTCTTAATCCACCCTTAAACCTACTCATACCACCAAACCTGCTGCAAACATGTTTTGAAATACCATGAACACAATAAATACATTGTACTTATGTTTTGATGTAAGTACATAGTAGTGTGTCAAATAAGGGAAACATACAAAATGTGCCCAGCAGTGGGTCACCAGGAAGAACCACTGTAAGCATATGCAAAGTGATGAAGTTGTTAAACCAGCATTCTAATTTGCCTGGATGGACTTTTACTTAATTTTGTGTCACTATTGTACCTATAAATGCAGTCTGACTTCATAGAAAATTGATTTTGGTTTGAAAACATATAAATAAAATGAGATAGAATGTTACTCCCTCAGGGATTGGTGTACAACTTTTAACGGCCAAAACTGTTCTTACAGTTTTTTACAATCGCTAGGACATGTTTCTCATTACTTGGGTCACTTTTTCACACAGTTCTCCTAACCAACCTGGCACCACAGTTCATCTAATTTAAAATGCACTAAAACTATACCAAAACACTTCACACATGTCTCAAATCAACTTTATGTAAACATGCAAATTGTCCTTGTAGTATATAGTTTTGCCAGTGGTTGTGTCTGAGTGAAATATGTGAATTTAGTCATTTAAATGAAGTCATTGAGTGCATTTTGTGCCAAAGCAATGATAAATAATCCACAGTTTAGCCCACATAAACTGATGTTGTGTTTCACTGTGTGAAGAGTTTTGAAAAAGTGACCCAAGTATTGAGAAATGTGTCCTAGCGATCGTAAAAACTTAAACTGTAGGCTTAAATTTACTAGGGTTTGTCAAAGCCACTCCCCCCCACCCCATCCCAAAAAAAGCCCAGTAGAAGCTGACGTCTGAACTACAGCAAGTTGTAAATTGAGCATCGTTCTCTCATAGATCCACGCTTTTACCAGGAAATAAGGGAGCGAGGTCTGAACGCCAATAACCTGAGCACTGAGGATGAAGAGTTCTCACCGACCGAGCCACCAGAGCAGGATCAGGGCATTGTGGTGAAGAACTACAGGGCAGCGTACATGACATGGAGTCAACTACAACAGGTGATGAGGGTCAAATGCTGTTGAAGAGTTATTCGCTTTAGATCAAGCTGTGGTTGAAACCTCTGTGAAGGGAGAAAATGTCGTGGCTGTGAAATACTGCCAGTAACATGACTTTAGAGACTTAATCACTGAACTTACACTAAGCTGGACTATGACGCTATTTTCTTCTAGATCTGCTGTACAGCCGAAACAAACTTTGTTGCATTATTTTCCTGTTATCACTGTAAAGCTGCTTTGAAACAACCAGTATTGTAAAAAGCACTATATAAATAAAGGTGACTTGACTTGACCAATTTTATGAATTGTTTCAAATTAGGACAAAAATGTAAAAAGCATTTATTAATCAAAATAATTAGGCTTATATACAGTATCTCACAAAAGTGAGTACACCCCTCACATTTAAACAAACATTTTAGTATATCTTCTTAAGGGACAATACTATAGAAATAAAACTTGGATATATTTTAGAATAGTCAATGTGGTGCTTGTATAGCAGTATATCTTTACTGTCCTCTGAAAATAACTCAACACACAGCCATTATTGTCAAAATAGCTGTCAACAAAAGTGAGTACACCCTAAGTGATGATAGCTGTACATCGTTTATCCATGCAAAGCCTCATGTCCTAAGTGAACATGTCAAAACTGTGTCCAAAGTGTCAATATTTTGAGTGAGCACCATTGTTATCTAGCACTGCCTTAATCCTCCTAGGCATGGAGTTCACCAGAACTGCACAGGTTTTTGCTGGGACCCTATTCCACTCCTCCATAATGACATCACAGAGCTGCTGGATGTTCTTCTCCACCTTCTGCTTGAGGACGCCCCACAGGTGTTCAATAGGGTTCAGGTCTGGAGACATACTTGGCCACTCCATCACCTTCACCCTCAGTTTCCTCAGTAAGGCAGTTGTCATGGCGGTGTGTTTGGGGTCGTTATCATGCCGTTCGTCCCAGTTTCTGAAGGGAGGCCATCATGTTCTGCTTCAGAATGTCACAGTACATGTTGGAATCCATGTTTCCCTCAATGAAGCGCAGTACCAGCAGCACTCATGCAGCCCCAGACCATGATGCTACCACCACCATTCTTGACTGTAGGCAAGACTCAATTTTCTTGGTACTTCTCACCAGAGCTTCGCCACACATGCTGGACTCCATCTCCATCCACAAGTTTATCTTAGTCTCATCACACCACTGGACATAGTTCCAGTAATTCATGCTGTTGGACAGTTTGCTTTCAGCAAACTGTTTGCGGGCTTTCTTGTGAGCCAGCTTCAGAAGAGGCTTCCTTCTGGGATGACGGCCATGCAAACCGACTTGTTGCATTGTGTGGCGTATGGTCTGAGCACTCGTTGTGTGTGACCTTGCCATCTTCTGCACCTGACACACACAACGAGGACTCAACTTCTTTGATTGACCCTCGCGAGGCCTGTTACGAGTGGAACCCGTCTTGTAAAACCTTTGTATGACCCTGGCCACTGTACTGTAACTCAGTTTCAGGGTGATACCAATCTTCTTATAGCCTAGGCCATCTTTGTGTAGAGCAACAATTCTAATTCTCAAATCCTTAGAGAGTTATTTGCCATGAGGTGCCATATTGAACATCCAGTGGTCAGTATAAAGAATTGCACTCAAAGCACAAACTTTAACTTCTCTAATACAAGATACAAGCAGACAAAAACATGAAAATTATGAATAGGACATGTGGCTTTGCATGGTTAAACGATGTACAGCTATTCAAGTTCATTTATTTGTCTCCCGTGGGAGAAATTTTTATTATCACTTGTTGCCAGCTATTTTGTCAATAATGGCTGTATGTTGAGTTATTTTCAGAGTACAGTAAATATATACTGCTATACAAGCAGCACATTGACTACTCTAAAATATATCCAAGTTTCATTTGTATAGTATTGTCCCTTGAGAAGATATACTAAAATGTTTGCTGAAATGTGAGGGGTGTACTCATTTTGTGTGTGTGGTGTGTGTGTGTGTGTTGGTTGTGTGTGTGTTTGTGTGTGTGTGTGTGTGTGTGTGTGTGTGTGTGTGTGTGTGTGTGTTGTGTGTGTGTGTGTGTGGTGTGTGTGTGTGTGATGTATGTTGTGTGTATAAAATATATGCTTGTATAGAGTTGCTGATCTAATTAGTAATTTTATTGTCTTATTCCAAACTTAGGTGAAGGATTTGGGCATTTTGGATATCATCTCTCCTGAAGAACGCAAAAGACAAGAAGTGAGTCTTAGCATGTTCACTGGTGTTTGTGATGTGAAAAATTTAAACAAATATAAATCATATTAACATAATTAACTAACTGCACACCCCTGAACTAATATGTAATTTCTCATTACTCATACCCACATCATCCATGATATTCATATCTTTCTTTCTTCATAAAAAAAAAAGGTTTTTGAGGAAAACATTCCAGGATTTTTCTCCATATAGTCGACTTCAATGGGGTACAATGGGTTGAAGGCCCAAATTGCAGTTTCAATGCAGCTTCCAAAGGCTTTACATGATCCCAGCTGAGGAATAAGGGTCTAATCTAGTGAAAGAATCGGTCATTTAAATACTTAAAAAAAAAAAAAAAAAACTTTTTAACCACAAATGCTCGCCTTGCACGTCCACGACTGCACGCATTCAATTTTTTTTTATTATTACAGATCGTTTTGCTAGATAAGACCCTTATTCTTTGACTGGGATCATGTAGGGCCTTTGAAGCTGCATTGAAACTACTATTTGGACCTTCAACCTGATGATAACCATTGAAGTCCACTATATGAAGAGAAATCCTGGAATGTTTTCCTCAAAAACCTTAATTTCTTTTCGACTGAAGAAAGGAAGACATGAATATCTTGGATGACGTGGTGGTGAGTAAATTATAAGGAAATTTTACTTCTGAAGTGAACTAATCCTTTAAGAAAAGCAGCCCCAAAACTTATGCTGCCAGCACCATGCATCACCGTGTGTATGGTGGTGTTTTGCTGTTGTTTTTGCTCCAAACATACCTTTTACAATATTGGCCAAAAATATCAATCTAGGTTTTATCAGAGCATAAAACATGTTTCCATGTAGTTTTGAGAGACTGAACATAGGTTTTTGCAAAGTTGAATGTAGCACAATTTGGATGTTTCCAATTGAAACTCCCAGTTGAGTTCATTAAGAGCTCCACCAATGAGCTAATCGTCGGTTCAGGTGTGTTAAATCCAAAAGATGCACCGTTTGGAGTCCTCAGGAAACACGACTGAGAAAGACCAATCTAATAAAATGACAAGTTATCAGTGTATCCAAATATAGTTTGGGCCTACAGTATATGACTAGCACTAGTAAATGGAGTCCTTTCATATACTCATCGTCAGATGGCTATAGTATATTAGTGTACTCGCACGGCTGTGTAAATACTAAAGTTCACTTTGTGCACTCCACACAGACACACCCAGTCATCTGACTCTTACCTGCTCCTTTGTTCCACCTGCTGCCTTCAATGAGGCTGTGTTGTGTATTTTCATTGAAAAGCCATTCATTCCTAAAGCTTTTAGGCCATGAACTTTCAACTTCTCTTTTAAAACATGTTTTAGTGAATCAAATTCAGGAGAGTAAAAGAAACACTGCAGATCTCTTATAGTTCTTAGTACTGCATATGATATTGTCTCAAGATATGGTTCAGTTCATCCTTCAGTAAGTCTGTGTGGTTTCGTTATCCAGTGGGTGGAGATCATAGGTCTGGCACTTAGAAAAACACACTTCTCCTTAACCCACATGACCTGAATGCTTTCAAGTTCACACCACAACTGGGGTGGAACAGGTTACATACCAAATATTAATTGTTTGAATAACTAACTTCATGTGCACATTAGCACCTTCTTAACTCTTGGACAACCATAGACAAGTGGGGATTGTTTTCTTCCTTTCTGTCTTTAAAGAGAAATTGGAATCGGGGAGTTTCCAAATCATCTGTGTATGATTCTTTGGAGTTCTTATTGTCACATTAGAGTTTCTTAAGATTAGTTTCTTTACCTAAAAAATTGCATACTGCTTACTTAATTGTTTCTACATTTGGTTTGAAACCATTAAAAAAATGAACCTGGGTAGTATGAATGAAATTTGGACGTACTACATCCCCCATGTCATCACGGTCACGTGACCTACCAGCATCAGTTGTCGCTTCACTGGCATTCACTAATCCTGTGGCTTCAGTAGTAGGTCATCCGAATACTTTTTGCCTACTGTTTTTTGAATTATAAGAATTCAAACCTAACTTTAATAGTATGGAAGTAGGCATATTTGGACTCAGTTTTTGGCTTTTTTTAAACAACAACTTTTACCTTAGGTTCTTTATAGAATCCTCTTTTTATCAATGTTTCTTAGCTTTTTTGGGTTCTCGAGTCGTTATATGGTTCTTTGATATGTAGAAACATCAAGGACTTTTCTAGTCTCCAGTGTATTGGTTCCTGGCATCTTGTTCCTGCATTTGAGGGGAAAAAATCAGCATAAGTTATACAACCTGTTCAGTATTTTGTAATACCTATGTAATAAACAATTCATATTGTGTCTCTGTATTTGTGCAGGCCATCTTTGAAATCATCACATCAGAATTTTCCTACCAGCACAGTTTAAGCATCCTGGTGCGTCATTTTAAGGACAGTGCAGATTTGAAGAAGACCATGACAGCAACGGAACACCATCACCTGTTCTCCAACATATCTGTCATCCAGGAAGTCAGCAAACGGTATGAACATTCTCCTAAATTTTAATATGGATCAAGTGGTAAAAAGATCCTCTTATGTTCTGATTTCTAATATGGATTGATACGACGACTGTTGAGAAATAAAACCTTAAATCTAGAAAATATTTAAGGTTATATATCTATAATCTAATATAATATATATATATATATATATATATATATATATATATATATATATATATATATATATATATATATATATATATATATATATATATATATATATATATATAATTTTTTTTTTTTTTTTTTTTTTTTTTTTTTATCTGTTGCTGCCGGTTTGCGACTTTAATATATTTCTTCAAATGCAGGTCATTCTCTTGCTGCATGATGTCTTATTGTGAAGCATTGTAGATAAACATCTGATTGTAGAAAGTAGTAAAGGTTTTTAGAATATGTGTATCGAGAGATTTCTATCATGGTGTGATTCGGTTTCTTAAATCTGATTTGATCATTTTCATTTGTGACAGTCAGACAGTTGTTCTTGAAGTTCAAGTCAAACCATATATTATCTTACAAAGTTATCAGCCAAGTGGCCAATATTCCATTTTATTTACTCAACACTCATTTGGTGCTTAGAGAGTGCTAGTTTATATCACATATGGTTTGTTTCTTCTCATTTTAGGGTGGCATAAACATCTGTGATTATTAAAATTTTCCTGAAGCCTTTGAGCATGACAGCTTTAGATATAAAACGATAGTGTAACATTAATAGTGGAATTACTGGTTTCAGCACCTTTCTGAGCCAGATGTAATACAGGTCATTAAAAACTGGATGCAGGATCATGCAGGAGTTTCCAGCAGACCTGAGTGCAGTAAATGCACTGCTGGACGTGTTCAAACATGCTAGTTGAACTGGTTAAGCCGCTTGCTGCTGCCTGGGTTCATATTTCTCAAAACAGGGTCTTTCACACATTTACAATGAAACTTTATACCTGTTTCCCCAGAAGCTGTGCATGTGTTCTACTATAAGCTCTGAATGGTGTGGCTCTATAGGCTAAAGTAAAGTGGCTGTTATACTAAAGCTTTCGAACATGTTGTGTCATGCAGTTTGGTATTGTTTATGAAACAAGCACACTAAATTAGCTTGACTGTGGGAGTGATTCCTTCCAGTCTGGGAGTTGCCATTGGAGCTAATAAAGAACATATTTAAGCTTGTTTCTGCCACAGAATAAAAGATTTTAAAAGATAATTGTGACTTTATTTCACAGTATTGCGAGATAAAAAGTCAGAATTGCGTGATATAAATTTGCAGTTGCGTTTTATAAAGTCAGAATTGCGAGATATAAACATGCAATTCTGAGGAAAAAAGTTTCAACCTTGATAATGAGAAAATATTTCTTGAGCATCAAATCATATTAGAATGATTTCTGAAGAATCATGTGACACTGAAGACTTTAGATGCTGAAAATTCTGCTCTAAATCACAGGAATAAATTAAACTTTACTATATATTCACATAGAAAAAAAGCTTTTTTTAAATTGTAATATTTCACAATATTACTGTTTTTTTAGTATGAATTGCGAGATGTAATATCGCAATTGTGAGAAAAAAAGTCAGATTTATGAGATAAAACATCGCAATTACCTATTTTTTTATTTTTTATTCTGAGGCGGAAACAAGCTTCCATAGAAAATAGAGAACTTAAACTTAAAACTTAAACCATAAGTTTATCAGGCCCACACAGCAGAAAATTAATAGTTGAATAAAGTCGTTATTTTTCTTTGTTTTTCTGCACAAAAGGTATTCTCATCGCTTGATTAACTTGTGATTGAGTCACTGTAGTCACTTGGACTATTTTAAACATTTGTCTTTACTAACTTTCTGGGCCGGCAAGATTACATTACATAACAGCCTATGGAAGAGTGATCCAGCTCTTAGATTTAATCAAACATATAATAATTTGTGTTCCGAAGATGAAACGAAAGTCTTACGGGGTTTGAACAACATGAGGGTGATTAATTACTGACAGAATTTACATTTTTGGGTGAACTAACCCTTTAAGCTAGTCTCTTAGGAGAAGGCCATTCTTCTCAAACAATCATTTAGTTGTGGTGTGACACCCCAGTCAAAAGTTTGGACACACATTCTCCTTCAGTGGTTTCCTTTATTTTTTATTATTTTCAACATTGGATGCTTTCAGTATTAATGTACAATCTATGAAAGAACATGCATGGAATTATGTAGCTTTGTTCTTGCAGTTCAAGTCAAACCATATATTTTCTAACTGATAAGTTTCAGTTTGTAAGAAACTGGTCAATAATTCCATTTTATTTACTTCATTTATTTAAATTGTCCTGAAGTCTTTGAGCATGACAGCTTTCGATACAAAGTGATAGTGTAACGTTAGACTATCGTTTAGCTTTGATGACAGCTTGGCACACTAATGGCATTCTCTTATCAGATTCACGAGGTAGTCACCTGGAATGGTTTTCAATTCACAGGTGTGTCATGTCAAGAGTTCATTTGTGACATTTCTTGCCTTCTTAATGTGCTTTATACCACCAGTGGTTTGAGTCAATAGCTCTATTAGTGCTACTACAACTACAAATCCATATTATGGCAAGGTCAATTAATCAGAAACAATTCATGAACTTTAAGAGTATTACCAAGTGCAGTTGCCAAAATCTATCAAACACTATGAAGAAACTGGCTCTCATGAGGACCATCCCAGGAAAGGAAGACCAGTACTTCTGCAGAGGAGAAGTTTATTACCAGCCTCAGAAACCACCAATTCACAGCACCTCAGATTAGCCCACATAAAAGCTTCTCGGAGTTCATGTGGCAGATATATTTCAACATCCACTGTTCAGAGGAGACTGCGTGAGTCAGGCCTTCAAGGTCGAATTGTGGCAAAGAAACCATTACTTACTTTGGAAGAACAAGATGAGACTTGTTGGGCCAGGAATGGACATTAAATCAGTGGAAAACTGTCCTTTGGTCTGAGTCTATGTTAGGCGTAGAGAGGGTGAATGGATGATTCCTGAATGTGTGGCTCCCACTATGAAGCATGGAGGAGGAGGTGTGATGTTGTGGAGGTGCTTTTCTGGTGACACTGTAAGAGACTTAAGCCCTATTCGGACGGGATTGACTTTACAAGGGTAGATGGAATAATGTAATTTTTACCACTGGACGTCTGTAATATTAATGGCCAATTCGCATGGGATAAGATATCTCGGTAAATCTAGCAGAAGTGGGAGTAACTCGATTTGCGCATCGCCGTCAACCTCCTGTCGTCATGTGCGTATTACGTTGCTTCCTGATATCACATGCGCAAACACCTATATTTGATTTATATATAAACAATTATGGCCGATCGAACATTGTATTAATTAACTTAAGATTGTATTGTGTTGGTAATAGGCACTTACCTAACGCTAAAAGATGTTAAGTGCTTTCGATCTTCATTCTGATCTGAATGTTGTGTGGAAATGCCACAGATCTGTCCCAGCGTCTAGAACACAACTGAATGCTTTTTCGAGCGTCTCCATACTTGAAAAACTGTATTATCTGAGGTAATTTTTCCAGACCTTTTTAGTGAAGGTAAAAGTCACCGTCATTTTTACTGAGATTGTCCGTAATGATTGCTGAGATGGCACATTCGGACAGGACTAAAATCACAGAGAAGCTCTGGCAATTATTACTTTACCCTACCTCTCCATGTTAAACCCTCAGGAGTTGACTCAGGAGTCTCTGCTGTCCTAGTGCGCTTAGACCTCACTGCTGCCTTTGACACTGTTGACCACTCAATCCTCTTGTCAAGGTTGGAGAATTGTGTGGGAATCAAAGGTACTGCACTTCAGGTACTGTGGTTTCAGTCCTACCGAACAGATAGGAGCTTCTCTTTCCACCTTGGTGATTATTCCTCTGAGACAGCCCCATTTACCTGTGGTGTCCCTCAAGGTTATGTCTTGGGCCCCATTCTATTTTCGTTGTATATGCTGCCCCTAGCCTCCATTTTTGAGAAGTATGAGATCTCCTTCCATTGTTTTGCAGACGACATTCAAATTTACCTGCCCCTGAAAAGAAAAAGCTCATTACAGCCCCTGCTTGACTGTATGAAGGATATCAAAACGTGGATGAACCTAAATTTCCTCAACCTAAACGAAGACAAGACAGAGGTCATAGTGTTCGGACATCCTGAACTGTTTGATGTGGACTCTCTTGGCCCTCTAACTTCAAACAACCGCTCAACTGTGAGGAGTCTTAGTGTTATATTTGATAGTGCATTTAAACTTGATAAACAGATATCCACCACTGTTAGATCCTGCTTCTTCCAGTTGAGAACTATAGCCAAGGTAAAGGACTATCTCCCGCCTAAAGATCTAGAGAGGGTGATTAATGCCTTTATAACTTCTCGCCTTGACTATTGCAACTCCTTACATGTGGGCTTAGACAAGACATCTATTCAGCGCCTGCAGTTGGTACAAAATGCTGCTGCCCGCCTTCTAACAGGAAAAAAGAAGAGAGACCCATCACACCTGTGTTGCGCTCCCTCCACTGGCTTCCCGTTCATTACAGGATTGATTTTAAATCTTACTTTTAACTTTTAAATGCCTAAATGGATTGGCTCCATTGTATTTAACAGAGCTTCTTAATGTTCACACTCCAACTAGAGTGTTGAGATCCACCAATCTCCTCCTCCTGGATGTGCCCAGAAGCAGACTTAAAACCAGAGGGGATAGAGCCTTCAGTGTAGCTGCCCCAAACTTGTGGAACAACCTGCCACTCCAGATCAGAACTGCCCCAACTCTCGCACGCTTTAAATCACTGTTAAAAACACATTTCTTTTCTCTGGCATTTCCTCTGTTAAGTTTGTTATCTTTCCTGGCAAATTTTAAACTTAACTTCACTATATATCATATACTGTATATTATAATGTTTTCTGTTGTAGTTTTACTGTGTGCCTTGTCGTATTTTATACCTGTGAAGCACCTTGGTCAACCTTGGTTGTTTTAAGTGTGCTATACAAATAAAGTTGATATTGATATTGATATTGAAACCCGTCCCGAATAGGGCTTTAGTCAAACTTAACCAGGCTACCACAGCATTTTGCAGCGACATGCCATCCCATCTGGTTTGGGCTTAGTAGGGCCATCATTTGTTTTCCAACAGGACAGTGACCCCAAACATACCTCTAGGTTATGTAAGAGCTATTTGTCCAAGGAGAGTGATGGAGTGCTGCATCAGATGACCTGGCCTCCACAACCACCGATCTAAATCCAATTGAGATGTTTGGGATGAGTTGGACTGGAGAGTGAGGGAAAAGTACTCAATGCCTCTGGGAACTGTTGAGAACTGGGATAGTTGGAAAACCATTCCAGGTGACAACGTCATGAGGCTGACTGAGAGAATGCCAAGAGTGTTCCAAGCGGGCATCAAAGCAAAACTTGGCTACTTTGAAGAATTGAAAGTATAAAACATATTCTGGATTATTTAACATCTTTTGTGGACTATATAATTCCATATTTGTTATGTCATAATTTCAATGCCTTAAGTATTACTATGCAATGTTGAAAACAATAAAGAAAAACCTTTGAATAAGAAGGTTTGTCCAAACTTTTGACTGGTACTGTCGCAGAGTGCTTTCAGAGATCAGTCAAGGCAGGATCCATGTGCTGGGGAACTTTATTAAAATAATAACTATAACAACCAAAGTAAACAGGAGAAAACCAGGGAGCAGAAAAGAGAACCTCAATGAAACATCCAACAAAGGACAACACAAGACAAGGAGCATAAGAAACACTCTTATGAACTATAAAACTAGTCGACAATTAAAAAAAACTACAAAGGACTACAAAACAGGGTGCAGAACAGGAAATAACATAGAAGATCACACAAGACCAGAGGAACACTGGCTGGGGTCATGACAATATATATGAAGGGTCATTTAACCTTTAGACAGAATAATAAAAATTGTTTTATGGTGGATGCATCAATCTTTCATGCCTTATATAGTATGATATAGGACAAATATAGGATATACTTGGGAAGGAAAAACACCTCTCGAAAATCTACTTGCATCAAACTGCTTTTGCGCCCCCTGGTGGTCTGGTTCGAGTTATGCTGGTTTACATCATTTTATTTATTTATTTATTTATTATCTATTATTACCTAATAGAATTAGGAAATATTTATTTATTTATTTAGAAATAATAATACTATATTTACAAATAAAAGTAAATAATTATTAATTAGACATGGTTTGCAACACTTTGCACAGAATGACCCACATATCTTTACCGAACTCTCTTCCCCATATCTAATGTTTCTCAGGTTTTTTGAAGATCTGGAAAGGCGTCACCAAAGAAACCCTTTGATTCAGGACATCAGTGATATAGTGCAGAATCATGCGACTCACCACTTTGAGCCGTATATTGTGTATTGTTCCAATGAGACTTTCCAGCAGAGAACGCTCCAGAAACTACTGTAAGTGCCAATATTAAATAAACAACAGATGCTAACAAAGCGGTATAGATTGGAAAATAGTGTTTAGGTGGAATTCATTGCGGCCTGTGATGTATTTTTGTGTTGTAGGTCAAGCAACACTGCGTTCCGAGAGACTTTGAAGCAGATTGAAGGCAGTGAAGAGTGTGGAGGTTTGCCCATGATCTCCTTCCTCATCTTACCCATGCAGAGAGTTACCCGTCTGCCACTTCTCATGGACGTAAGAGACACATTCCTCCTGTTACCTGTAACAGCTTTATATGAGTTTATCAGTTTGGAAATTAGAATAAAATCTCACTTTCTCTCTATTTCACTTTGCAAACAGCCATAAGAAGGTTGCTTATGGCTAGTAATGTCTAATAATTGAGCACCAAATCCGCATTAGAATGATTTCCATCACAGGAATAAATTACATTTTAAAACATTAAAATAGAAAAAAGCACTTGGTAATAATATTTCAAAATATTACTATTTTTATTGTTTGATCAAATAAAATGTAGCTTTGGTGAGCAATTAAAATGCGATTCTCTTCTTAGTTATTCCCAACTTAATTTACAAAAGCGTGGTTTTATGAATGATTTGTTTTGTAAATGAGGAATCTAATAAATGCTTTATGTATTTTATCCTTCACGTGCTGCCACAGAGAATGTTGTTGGAAAAGCCTGTAATAAACTGCTGGTGTTCATGTGCACTCTGAATACTTGTCATTTTCAAGTGAGCCTGAAGACCCTCAGAATTTGTATTGAACTTATGTGCTATTTTGTTTGTCTTTCCATATTCACACAGACCATCTGTCAGAAAACCCCACATGATAAAGCTGAATACTATGCTGCCCGGTGGGCTTTAAAAGCTATCAGTAAGGTATGGTGCTACCATAACTTAACATTTTGTTGTTCCAAAACAAATTTCAACAACCACTGATATATGCTATTATTGAAGCCACAAGTTACACAAGTACAGCTTACTATATTTTCAAAGGGGTTAATTCAGGTTGATCAGGACACTTTTTCCCAGTCATCTCAATGGCAAAAAGTGTCCCATCAACCTGAATGCACCCTATATAATAAAGTTAGCAGTCACTGTTGCACTTCCAGTTGCCTAAAATAAGACAGTGCTCATGAGTGTTTCTCAGAAATGAGTTAGTAGCACAAACTGTACTGTACTGAATCAGTCTTTCATAGTTCTCAAGCTTCTTCTCTCTTTACTCCTGTCAGTTGGTGAAGAACTGTAATGATGGAGCACGGAGGATGGAGCGGACGGAGCAGATGTACACCATCCAGAAACAGATGGAGTTTGGCAAAATCAAGGTACATGTTTGCGCAGGTAGCTGGTAAAGGAAACATTTAAAGAAAACAATTCATTGTAAAATGCATTCTTGTAGAGCATTATCGTTTCCCTCGACAAAAACCATATAAGATTTTTCCATTGGATTATTACAGAAAATGGCGTCACAAATAGCGTCACAGTCCAGCTTAAGTAAGTTCAGTAATGGTTCATTTTTGTTGTAAAAAAGCCGCTTTGGAGAAAACCGTGATGTCATCGTCCAGTTCAGTTCAGTTCTCATAATGGTGTCAATGCAGGCAGATTAATACTTTTTTGCCACCTTTTAATCAAGACAAGCAAAAGCTTTAAAAATTACAAGAGGGTATAACTGATGTCTTAAATAAAATGTATATATCTTGAGCTTGTGTTCACCATAGACCTTATTTCAAGCATTCAAAAACATTGACTTCAGGACGATGAAACCTGGAGTGATAAAATGCTCGTTTCTGTTTTTTGTCCTACATTCTTTTTAGATTTTTTAAATATAAAAAAATAAAACCTGGTCCTTTGCAACCACTTCGACTTATTTCTGACTGAATAAATGGTAACGCTACAATAAGGTGTCATTAGTTAAGACTAAGAATCAACAATACTTCTACAGCATTTATTAATCTTAGTTAATGTTCATTTCAACATTTACTAATACTTTATTAAAATGAATAGTTGTATTTGTTAAAGGGATACTCCACTTTTTTTGGAAATAGGCTAATTTTACAACTCCCCCAGAGTTAAACAGTTGAGTTTTACCGTTTTCGAATCCATTCAGACGATTTTCTAATATTTAGAAGAATATCAGTAAGCAGACAGTTTCTGGTCTCATTGACTTCCATAATAGGAAAAAATATATACTATGGAAGTCAATGAGACCAGAAACTGTCTGCTTACTGATATTCTTCGAAATATCAGAAAATCGTCTGAATGGATTCGAAAACGGTAAAACTCAACTGTTTAACTCTGGGGAGTTGTAAAATTAGCCTATTTCCAAAAAAAGTGGAGTATCCCTTTAACATTAATGCACTGTGAACTAACATGAACAATGAACGGCTGTATTTTTATTAACTCACAGTAACA
This sequence comes from Chrosomus eos, assembly GCA_036326025.1. Classification (NCBI taxonomy): domain Eukaryota; kingdom Metazoa; phylum Chordata; class Actinopteri; order Cypriniformes; family Leuciscidae; genus Chrosomus; species Chrosomus eos. Next base: position 9,249,631 of record CM070836.1, on the reverse strand, counting down.
AAGATTAACTAATACAGTAACAAATGTATTGCTTATTGTTAGTTCATACAAATACAGCTGTTCATTGTTATACATTAATGTTAACTACTGAACCTTATTGTAAAGTGTTACCAAATCAATTTTACATGGAACAAATTGATTGATTTTATGCATCTGGAATTGATTGGATCATTACATGAATATTACATCCCAAGTTTTGAAAAATAAGAGTGAGATCAGAAGAAGTGGAGCAAGTAAATGGAGTCCAAAGACAAACTTGTAAGATCAGGGATGTGTTTTAAGAAAGAAAGGATTATTTCTCGAACCAAACCTTTGTATATAAAGTCTTTGTCATACTGTTTTAATAATCCTGTAGTGTGTGTCTTACACTTCATGTATGTTTTTAGCCTTTCCCGTTAGTGTCGTCATCTCGCTGGCTAAAAAAGAGTGATGAGCTGGCCGCGTACACTGATGATCTCAGCATTTTCAGGAAGGCTTTCAGCTACAAGAGCTTCTACCTGTTCCTCTTCAATGATGTGCTCATCGTCACGAAGAAAAAGAGGTCAGACCAGTGATGCCAATGATAACTTCATTCAGTGTCCACTGTCAAATCACAGCGCTCTCTTCAGTTATGAGTTCTGCTGTTGACCACATTAGAGTTCCATATATCTGTTTCTGAAGCAGTTACAGCGGCTTGGGCTGTTTTCATCAAGAAGCTTCTTCCGTGGCGATAGGAAGTTGTTCATAACATTGGCGTACACAGAATTCGAACATGGTTCATTGACACAGGACTGCTGTGTCCTGTGTCAATGAACCATGTTCGAATTCTGTGTACGAGTGTACTGTGTACTGTGTTCAACATTAATGCAGTACTTGCATTAAATTGTGCAGTAAATGTGTTAACCCGGTAGTTTAAAATAATTCAACAGAAGTGTATCATCGATTGTTTCTTACATGACCGATCCTGCACTGAAATCTGGGCTTGCAGAATTCAAAACACATATTACGTCTAACACATTGTATAATACATATTTTGGATAATTTTCTAATACTTTCAGCTATCCATAAGCTTAGTTACACACCATTTCAACATCATTAAGTTCATACTGCAAACTTACATGCTTCTTACTGCTGAGAAATCCATATTGTCCTACAAGCAAATAATACAAATTTGACCTTGAACTATATATTTGGATTTTACTCTATTTATATATTAAAAAAAGACTTTCATCTAGTCATTTCAAAGTGTAAACGTACATTATCTATCAGTATTTGCCAAAAGTAGACAGAACATACATAGCCGACATCTCGATCCTTGCCACTTTCAGTTAATGGGGAGTAACTTGCATTAAAGGGTTAGAAAATTGTCATAATTTACTCGCCCTAATGTCATTCCGAACCCATAAGACTTTGGTTCATCTCTGAAACATCAGTTAATATATTATTAACAAAATCTGTAAGGTTTCTGTCCTTCCATTGAAAGGTTCTAAGGAGTCATAAAGCGAATCCATATGAATCGAGCTAGTCTTGTGAAGAGATACGATCGCTTTATATGATGAACAGATTTCATTTACTTTATGTGATGATGTGCTATATGTATGTGTGAGGATGTGCTATATGTATGTGTGCTTTTTATATGTAAATAAAAGTCTAAATTAAATCTGCTGATCATATAAAACTATTGTACATCTCTTCACAAGACTTTGATTAATCCGTTTCACGCTGCTCTTATGACCTTTTTGGATCCTCAGTTTTGGTTACCTGCACTTTCAATGGAGGGACAGGAACCTCTCAGGTTTCATTTAAAAAATATCTGAATTTGTGTTTTGAAGATCAACCAAAGTTTTCTGGGTTTTAACCGACATTAGGTTGAGTAGATGATGACACAATTTTTACTTCTGGGGTGAACAATCCCTTCAAGGTTTATTTGCGTTGTCATTATGTCCGAGCTGTGATATTATGGGCTGTTAGGTGGTGCTGGTATGTCAGTAACACTCCTTTTTTATTTAGTGAGGAGAGTTATGTTGTGTTGGACTATGCCACTGTGGAGAAGGTGGAGGTGGAAGAGGAAATCACAGACTCCAAACTCATTCTGAAGCTGATAATGAGTCCCAACAGCGAAGGCCGTTGCGAACAGATGATATTCGTTGCAGATAGCAAGTAAGACATCAACAGCTGTTTCCATCCACCTGTTTTTAAGCGACTTTTGGATTAAAGTTATGAATATGTTGATAATCTAGAGACTAGAAATGTGTGGATCAAGTATGACTCAAGCCTTATAGGGTCAAGCATAACATGAAACTAATGTATCACTTGGTGAATGCAAGGCTATATATACAATAAAAGTAATGTAATCTAAATATTAGACCATAATATTGTGTTTTTGCCTTATTTACTTGTAAGTGTCAGATTGATTCCTCTGAAATGTTTTGTAGGCTGGACAGAGCTCGATGGGTCACAGGACTCAGTGATGTCAAACAAAGCAACAGCATTGCTAATGACGGTGAGTGATCATTGAATGTGAATTGAAAAATAAAATAAAAATGTCAGCACAAAACAATTTCAAATATATAGTTGAGATTTAAGAAATCTTTTTTTTTGTCCATTGTCATTTAAAAGCCTTGTAACTTGATTTTTGTGCACATTAATTCAGTTCGGCGATTCTATGATCTGCCTCAGTATGAAGCTACCAAAGCCTATATGCCAAAAGCACCAGATGAGCTGAGCCTGCAGCAGGCAGAAGTGGTCATCGTTTCACAGGAAGTGGACGGTAAGCATGGTGGCGTTCTGTCATTTCATACACCAGGCAGACCCATTTAACCCTACTCCTCCTAACCCCCCTTTTTGGCTGCATCTGAAATCGCACTCTCAAGAAGGCACTTATTTTGACCAAGTACTTTACGACCGCAAAAAAGTACATTCTATAAAGCATGCATTATTGACATGTCATTATCATGTGACCTACCAGCATCAGTTACATTACTTCACTGCCATTCACAAATCCTCTCCTGTGGCCTCATGGGATAGTAAAGTGTCCATCAAATGCACACTTCAAAATCTCACCGGAAGCAAGTCGTCCTGGTACCTTTTGTCTCCTCTTTATGGGACATTCTTTTGTCACGAATGTTTTTTCGCCTACTAATATATTTGATTTCAGATGCAGCTGTTGTATCAGAATAACAAGTATGAGTTGACAACTCTGCCTCTACTCAGAACTGTTCACATCCTCTGACTCAGTGTTAAATGCTTTTTCTTATTTGGGAGTTTGTGCATACATATAGAAGAATTAAGTGAAAGAGTGTGATTGGCTGTGTTGTAGGTTGGTGTCATGGAGAGCGGATGAGAGATGGCGAGAGAGGTTGGTTTCCTGCCAGCTGTGCCACTCAGATCACGAACCGCACTGCGATGGAGAACAACATACAGCGTATGGCACGACTACGCAAGGAGACCGACGTCTGAGTGGAATATCTAACTATACTGTACTTCTGACACCTAAAACATTAGGATCTTTGTAATGTGAAAGAACACTGTCAGCATGAACTGTTAGTTAAACACCACTCACACTAGAAGAATTGTTTCTGGTTTTATTTCAGCTTGCCTTTGTTAAAATTCATGTTTGGATACATAAAAAGTTATTTAAAAATGTCAAACTGACCAGATATCAAATTACTTTTAAAAACCATTTGGTGTAAAAACTTAAGACCGATTTAGAAAAACATCTGCTGTTTCCCCAAAACTTTTAGCTGTCACATAAAAAGAATGGAAAAGAAAACAGGTCTGCATAGAGTCTGCAGGCAATCGGTGGTAATCTGGTCGAAATGCATTTTTGCAAGCTTAGACGATCATATCCGTTTCTTATTGCTCAGATCTTGGATGTTTCTTCTTGACAAAACTGCAAAAGGCAAACACACACACACAAAAAGAGATTAGCATGCTTGTGCTACTGGTTGATCGATTTTAGAAGTTGCAATGAACACAAGAGTGTTTGCCAGGACAGAGCAGACAGTCTGCTAATTCAAATCCACTGCATTATCATCTAGCCTTCCATCAATGAAAAGTGCAAACTGAAGCTGGAACACCATCCATTATGTGCAAACACCCCCCACCCATCCTATCCCACATATAATTGATGCTAACACAATGTGAATCTGATCAAATGGAAATCATGAAAACATCACTTAAAACAAACACACAAATTTAAAAACAGGTTATTTTACAATAATGACATTTTCCTGACAATTAAGCACTTTTCCTGTAAAATTATACATTTTTTAATCAGCATCAAAACATTACAAAATGTAAAAGAAAATACAAAATAAAAAAAAAATGTGCTCAATTGTCATGAAAATAACAGCAATGCAAGAGAAATCTTAATGCTCAAACAAATAGGCTTTATTTTCTTGTTAAATTTCTGCATTTAGTTTTTTTATTTTGAGAGTTAAATGTGGTTTAGACATGTTCCATGTTATTTACCAAAAGAAAGAAGAAAAGCATCCCAAAGACAAAAAAAACCTACTAAAGAATGGAACAATGATTAGTTCACCCTAAGAAAGAGCGCTACAGTCAAAAACCACAACACACTTGATAAACAAGTGTTAATTTGCATGCAGTAACTTCTCATCTGAAGCGGTTAACCCACCCGGCCGGATGGTCTAGATGTTCGAGCCGGTTAATCTGCTCCGCCCTGCTCGGCTTCGGGAGCGGCTGATTTTTCGGCTGATGCATCGGCTGCCTTGCTGTCCTTGCCGTCCTGAGGCTTGGTTGTCTGGGGCCGTCTGCGGCGGTAGTTGAAGTTGCGACGGTAGCGGCGCTGGCGGGGCTCCTGGCTCTGCCCACTCTCGCTCTGGTTCTCCTTATCCTCCTCCCCTTCCCGGGGTTCCCGCACTGGCCGGGGACGTGGGGGACCCCTGCTAAAAAATTATTTGTTTTTGGTTATGCTGGGAACTTGGTGTACATGAGAATCTAATGCACATTCAATTACACATGAAGCTTGAAAGACCCAACACCACACCTAAACGTTCAAATAAGAGAAATGGCCACAAAAGAAGCAATCAGGGTCAAGTTCTCAGAGGTACATCGAGCCATTAAAAGTAGGGCTGCAGCTATCGATTCTTTTTGAAATCGATTAATCGAGTAATCGGATAATTTTTTTGTGTTTTTAAACAACCAAAACAAATAATGCATAACGAAAATGATGTGGCTGTAAAATGATCAAGCATTTGGCTTTTATTTCTCAAAAAAAAAAAAAAAAAGGTATTTATTCCAACTCTAACATTTGGATCCAAAACTAAGCCTATTAATTGCAATTTTTACCCATTTAGTATAAGTGCCAACAATGTTCTATGCTCAATTACTTTGGTAGCCGACTAAAATGTCTTCCCCAAAAGTACGAGTGGATTTGGAGAAGCAGGCTGGGGAATTTCATTTTTTGTTCTTGTCTGTAACTATTTGGAAGACGTGACACAAACAAGGTCTCGCAAAGACTGCAATACAATATTTGTTCCTCCATCACGTCCCGGTGTATAGAGTGAATGCATGCTGAAATTATTATTGCGTGGCTACATAAAAGTTTAAGCATATGTGATGCATTGCCGCAATTGATCTGACTGGCGCGTGAGAGAGACGAGGGTTCATGCGTGTGTATACTCGTGTGTGTGTGTGTGAGTGAAGGGGTTCACACACCGAACGCAAATTTAATCATTTACGCGAGTAGATTACATACAAAGTCAATGCAAAGACGCTAATAGACGCATCATTCGCGCCGGTCGTCGCGAATGACGCGAACGTCTTCCGCGCACGTTGAAAAATGTTAACTCGAGCGAATGTTTAAGCGTCTAACTAGACGCGTATTTGACGCTCTATTCGCGTTCGGTGTGACACACCATTAGGTTACCTTGTTTCAGCGACGCTTGGTGAGAGCATGGAGTGGATGCGGTTCAGATGCTGATTCATTGCAGTCCCACTGTTGTGGTATGCCAGGTCTACTTTGCAGTAGACACACTGCATCTTGTTCTCTTCCTTTTTAAGTATGTAATGATCCCAAACTTTAGACATTCTCTGCCGTTTATGGACATCTTTACTCTCCGCCATCGCGCCAAATAAATTCAAAATGTATCACGCGCTATATTATAGATCCGCGTATAGTGCGCGTCATAGGAATTTAACGAGGCTTCGAGGCAGAGTTTTTGCCTCGAGTAATTTTTGTAATCGAGTAACTCGAGGAATCGTTTCAGCCCTAATTAAAAGAGACCAGGGGCCAGTTGCATAAATATAGCCATAATGTTAATAACTAGTAGTTAGTTATGGGTAATCAGTCTTTTCGGTACCAAATTAGATTAATCTATGTTTTTATGTATCTGACTTTGAAAAAGTTATGAGCTGTCTTTAAAGGGATAGTACACCAAAAAATTATTTTGGCTAATAACTCACCCTAATGTTGTTCCAAACCTGCAAGACTTGTTTTTATAGCATGTTTGCTTGATGTGCAAGAAAACAATAAGGTTCAGTCAAGCTTCTGTTTGTATCTGAAGATGAACAAAAGTCTTACAGTTTTGAAATGACATGAGGGTGAGTAATTAATGAAAGAATTTTTGGATGAACCCATCCCTTTATAGAAACAATATACATAGTCATCTATGCAACGGCCCCAGAACTTAGTCTTAGCAGTGTAACTAGTAAGACTAGTCACGCTTGACTACATATGCTGCCTTCACATGCTATGGGAAATTTCCATCTCTTAAGTCTCGAGCTTGTCTCGTTCCAGTGCTTTAGAACTGGAATCATGGAGGACACCAGGTTTATTCTTGATTATTTCTTGAGGAAATCTTATTAAAGCCAATAATGTACTGGACTTCGTTGCCAACCATATTAACATTCACAGTACAATATAGATAGCTTGCTAACGATTCTAGAAATTAAGGTGAAAAACAAATTTTTCAGTTTATAAAAGATACGATTTTCTTCAAATGGTTAGTCATATGTAAATACGCACTACTTCAAGAAGATATTGTGATGTAGCTGTTGTGGAAAAAAGAAGACCCGTCACAGCAGTAATTCTCTCCTCCCGTTTAAAGTTTATGGGCCACCCTACTCGAACGCCCTCAAGTTGTGTTTGCAACTGAAACTCTGAGAAGTTTTTGCCCAATTCACACTAGGAAACTCATCTGAAGCCAGCATTCATTTCCACTAGGGTTTGCAGCTGAATATCACACAATAAATAAATAAACAGGGTTTCTGCAGGTTTCAGTAAGTCAAATTTAAGACCTTTTTAAGACATTTTAAGACCATTAAGATTGAAATTTAAGACCTACACGACGCATTATCCAAGTTAGATAGATAGTTAACTCGGGATCATTAGAGTATCTGTCTGTCTGTCTGTCTGTCTGCGTGTGTGTGTGGTGTGTGTGTGTGTGTGTGTGTGTGTGTGTGTGTGTGTGTGTGTGTGTGTGTGTGTGTGTGTGTGTGTGTGTGTGTGTGTGTGTGTGTGTGTGTGTGTGTGTGTGTGTGTGTGTGTGAGAGAGAGAGAAGGAGAGGTAGATATTTTTTAATAGAAAATTGTACTTTTGCATATTATACTGTAAAAACACAATTATTGTTGATTTTAGTTGATCATAGTTGATAGTTAACTAGAGAGGAAATGATGAGATGATTAAAGTGACCAAAATTATCACGGTTATCACAGAATCCTGTTCAAAAAGTACTAATACTACAGAATGAAGTCAATTCAACAAGTTGTATGTCGAAAAAACAGCAAATAACAAATTGATTAGCATCAATATGCACTTTTTGTTTACATAAACATTAAAATACCATTAAAAATGATGGCTAGATTTTAAAAGAGTGTCTTGCAACATGTCATCTACTAACATGTACAAGTTCAAATAAAGTTTTGACAACAAAGGTTTTATACAAAGTTAAACCTCATATTTCAGCCTTTAAATATTTTTTTTTATAAAAAGAATGAGTCAAAAAAATTACTGACATTTACACATTAGCTTATATTTATTAGTAGTGTTTGGGTGAGCCCCCCATCCTTCATGTTGACGGAGCTTTCAATGTTGTTATGCAAAGGGGTGATTGGTTGGTTCCTGTCACATGACCTGCGGTGCGTGCATTTGCGGCATTCTGAAAAGTTTAGATTTTTTCCATCTCGTTGCACCTGGTAAAAAAATTAACGCGTCGCTTCAATTATGAGCACGCTTGCCGCGCGCCTACATTTGAACAAACTGTATACATTTTGAGCGCGGAAAAGACGCGATATGTGAACGGCCTCTGGCGAGCTAGCTCATGTCAAGCCACGAGCTACTGGAGCACGCGAGCGACGTGTTGGAGACCCCTGCTCTAGAGCTCCGCTTTGTAGGCTACAACTCGATACTTTTTTGCTACTTTGTAATAACTTTCTGCGGCAAGCGTTTCTGGAAATGAACGAGGGTAAACACTTTTTTAGACCTGACTAAATGAAATTTAAGACCTAGGATGAAAATCTGGCCGTTTTTAAGACTTTTTAAGGCCTTAAATTTAAAGTCCAGAATTTTAGACTTTTTAAGACTTTTTAAGACCCCGCGGAAACCCTGAATAAAGTGCAAGCAGAAAGGCACGTTTTCAGCATTATACAGTATATCAACAACTTAGAAAACATACAAGTGTAATTACATAAAATACTGTTCATTTCCAAAACATTTTAATATGCATAATGCTATGCAGACATGAGTGATAACTAAACCTTTTGGTATAGTGCTGTTAATGTCCAAACTGTCTAACTACATTTTTGCTACTGAGGTTTAAATTCAGACTTTTGTCACTCGTACTTTAATTTTGTCTCAAAACGTGCAAAACTAGTCTCAGTATTCAGGACAGGTTACCTCAAATCCAACCCAGCAGGTGGGGTCATCCCTATTGTGACGTATATACAAAATGAATTAAACTGCTTCTCAATCAAATAATAAAAATTCAGAGTGGGACTTTTGTCCAAGAGAAATTGACTCGTTGCAGTGTGTTATTGGTCAATCTCCTGTGAGTGACAGGTCACAACAGTAAACAGAATTATTTTGATTAAAGATTATGAGGGCACATTAACTAATTTGAAAAATTTGCATGGATAAATAATTTATAATAAACACTAATATTCTATTCAATAAGAACTGTCATTTTTGCAATTGCTAGTTTATTTTTTAAATATTCTCACAATTCCTACAGCCTCACGTCTGCAAACACAACATGCAAACCTGGGTCTGAACCTTGGTCTGAAGCCTCTGTAGTAGTTCTGCCTCATTGGTTTGTTGCCTGGGTCTGGACCACCTTGGCCCTCTTCAACTTCCCCACCCTAGAAGTCAAGAACAGCATCTCTCAGTCAAAGAGCTTGCAACAATATTGATTTTTACAATATAATAACTTTTCTTTGTCTGCCTACCTCTGTCATGTCCCCTCTCTGGGGTGTGTTGGAATAGGGAGGACGTCTGCCGTAACGTCTGCGCACAAAGTATGGTGGGTAGCGCCGTCTGCCGGGGTAGGTGGGTCTACGCTCCTGTTGCTCCATCTCACCCTCAGGGGGATTTTCTTCCCCTTCTCTCTTCTCCCGTACCTCTCCCTCCCCGTCGCTCTGATAGTTCTCCTGGTAGTCACGAGGGGGGCCCCTCCTGCGCGGGTACCGCCTGTATCGGTTCCTGTCAGCCGCATACTTGCTACCCTGCACAGGGACGCCACCGGGGCCGGTAACATTGGCTGCCTCGGCACCCTGATAGAATGAAGACAAAATGTATATCAAATGTCTGCTAATTCAATACACACACATTTAGTTTGGATAATGGCCACAGAATGGAGGAATTTCCTGTAAGTCACTCTGAAAGGGCTGCTCTACTATAGTCTAAACTATATGAAGGAGATATTGATTAAATATCACCTTTCTGCCCAAAGTAGAGAATTGAAAAAACAAAAATTCTGGATCCACTACGAATTCTTTTAGAGCATTTGAGGAAGTAACCCTAATGTCCTACCTATACATTCAGTCAAAAATGTTAACAATTGATTGTTACATTGATTGTTACTTTAGACAGTCAAACAATGAAATAAATTGATGTATTGGAATTAAAGAGCCCCTATCATGGATTTTTGAAAATGACTGTTCATGTAGTGTGGAATATAGCTCCAAGGGAATGAAAACATCCTGCAAAGATTTATATCTGAAAGTGCACCGTATATAAAGTTATTGTCTTTCAAAAGTGAGAGTCGACTCTCATTCATGAAATTAATTGTTTTTGAAACGAGTCATTAGCTGTTTCGTAGTGACGTAGATACGATATTGGCCGGAAGTGTAAACTTGAAGTCTACTGTAGAAGACATTCAAATACTTCAGCTGAATATCATCATGTCGAGAAGATGCTGTGTTCTACAATGCAAAGATAGTTCAGCCACTTTGTTTTCATTAACCACTGATTCTTCACCTGCTCGTCCCTGGGCAGAGTTCATATTTGAAACGATACCACAAGCCGACCTTGTGTTGTGTTCTCATCATTTTAATGACAAATCATTAAAAAAAAAAAAATATGTGAAGTTTGTCGCTGTTATTGGAGTTGTCAAAGAATAGAGCAATACCTTGTAGTACTGCAGTGCTTTATCAATATGTTTATGCGTTGGGCTAACAAACAATAACTGACTGGGTCATCTGACCAATCACCGCCGATTATTACAACCAGCTTCTTAAGTTCACATGTATTGAAATTAATATTCTAAAGAAATTCAATTTGTATCCAAAACAAATGAAAGGCTTTAGATCAAAATGCATTTTGATCTAAAGAACGAAACTCTTGACAGATTGTGTGTGTGCACCAGAACCATTAATTACTCACCCCTACGTTGTATCAGACCTGTAAGACTTTCATTCGTCTCGAAACCCAAATTGAGACCTTTTTGGATGAAATCTGAGCACTTTTTGTCCCTCCACTGACAGTCCACGCAACTCACAAAAACTTCATAAAGAGACTGTAAAACCAATCCATATGTATCGAACGGTTTAGTCCAAATTTTCTGAAGAGACTCGCTGAACAGATTTAATGTAGGCTTTTATTCACATTGATCAAAGAACATTTCCAGAAGCTTAACCGAACCAACTTGATGCGAGAGAACCTCATTGGTTTTTGTGGAAGCTCAAACGTGCTCCATAACAAGCTTATTGGTTCACGCACGTCAACTTCCATTTACCACAACTGATGTGCAAGTTGATGAATGTTTATATGTAATAAAAGCCTAACTTCAATCGGTTCATCATATTTAGAGATTGAGTCTCTTCAGAAAACTAAAATGCTCAATTCATATGGATTAAGGCTACGTTTACACATAGCCGGGTATTTAGAGAAACGAATATTTTCCTCCCCTCCGTTTTCAATAATAACATCGTGCACACACCCGCATAAATACGCCGCGAGCGCCATCATAACTATGCCAAACCGATGGGCGGCAGTGTAGGGAGAAGGATAAAGCCAATCAGAATCGACACGAGAGAACCTAAAACCCCGTTTCTCCCAGTTGACACGGCAACACATAACCGGCGTTTTCAGAAATCTCCACTTTGGCCGGAGTTTTTAGAAATAATCGTTTTCTGTGATAAAAACGGGGTTTTCGTGTAAACGAGAGGCCAAACCGCAGGGAAATATCTGCGTTTTCCCTTCGTGTAAACGGGGCCTAATTTTACAATCGCTGTATGACCTTTTTGAAGCATCAAAGTGGAAGTTTTGTGGAGGTCAACAGATGGACTGAAATCACTCAGATTTCATCAAAAAGATTCTCATTTGTGTTCCAAAGATGAACGAAAGTCTTACAGGTTTTGAAGGACATGAGGGCGAGTAATTAAGACAGAATTTTCATTTTTGGGTGAACTAACCCTTAAACGAATTTCATGAAAACATTTTATTTGTTAGTATTTTAAACAGAATTGATTCAATTCCCAATGTTATGCGAGAAACTATAAAGTTGAGTGTTTCGGTGAAACTAAAACAACAAAGAAAACTCAAGCTCACCTTCTCCCCTTCTACGACGTCAAACTCCACAGTCTCTCCGTCCCCAACGCTACGAAGATATTTCCTTGGATTGTTCTTCTTAATGGCAGTCTGGATACAAAGCAAACGCAATCAAAACACATCGTCCCCCAAAACCAAGTTGGCATGTCAACATGGTGACAATCAAACTAATAATTACCTGGTGCACAAAGACATCTTCCTTTGTGTCATTCCTGTGAAAGTTCAGAGGGAAATGTTAATAATTGAGGACAGATGGAGAATAAACAGGCATGCAGAGTCGAAGAGCAAGTTAAACATCTGAACAAATAATAGTGTGCAAGGTAGGTCTAGCTTTATAAGCACATAAAGGCTGTAATAGGATTGTGGATGTTCCCTGACCCACATATTATATTGGAGAGAGTCTTTAGAGGCAGAATGTTATTTACCTGTTGATGAAACCGTAGCCGTTCCTTACATTGAACCATTTAACTGTCCCCAGGACTTTTGTTGCTACAAAGAGAAAAGAAAACCACAGACAGATTGTTTAGATAAATCCAACATGTGTCAAAAACACTATTAATCTACTAATAATCCAATTACAACTGTTGACCGAAAAATATGCATTAAACTAGCAAAGCAATTTAAAAGCAACTCTTTGCGAGTAGAGTTCATTTTGTGTTCTCTATTTATAACCTCCAACTGTGGTGCTTTTAATAGACTGTGATGCAAAAGCAGCTGCTCTTATCAGAAGAACCTCCATCACCATGAAAGGCCCAGACCCTCAGAGTTCACATTATTAACATCTTCTTCAAGTTATGATGACTGACATGCCAATTACAGAATTAAGAATATTAAGCTTCAGGCAAGAGTTTAAAGAAATATATAATATTGATTTTTCACAGTATAAATTAAAATAAATGGCTGCCTTTTAAATTTGTGGATGGAGTCCTTTGCACAAGGATATTCATATCTTGGGGGCCTGTGGTATTTAAAAGATGAAAAACTATTTTTTTTTTTTGCTGAGGCCAGAAATGTTGCATGAGACTGGAAAAAAGGGTTGTGAGATTCCCACGGTCTTATTAAAAAAATCTCTATGTTATGACCTTGTTGGTCTTGCTTTACGTTTTCCTGACAATAAATCCAAATATCCATTAACATAAAAGTCAACTGTATGACAGTAATAAGAATGACCACTGAAGATGACAGGAATTACAGAGAAACTCAGGCAAAAAAAAAAAAAGTCGAACAAAGTGTGCCTAATTTTCATGAAACTGTTACAATACAAAAATATATATATTTTTTAATGGGCTTTAAAACTCAAGTCTTTGTGTGAAAGAGGTCCAGGTGTTGGGTTCAGTTAACACTGCAGTATATTAATAAGCACATTCATTTGCCCAATGTGTTGTTGAAGTAGGAAGTGATGATGTTGAGATGCTAACTGCTGTTAGCACATTAGCCTCAGCCATGTGGCCGGAATGAAGCCAAAGTCCGGATCCTTCATCCTCACTCCAGGACACGACGGACACTGCGAGACGACACGTCTATACACTTAGTTCTAGATTTGACAAGTGATTAGCGTTTCAGGTTAAACGTCTCTGGGTTTGTATCGGCAGATCAGACAAAAGAAGCGTCCATCATCCAAACACCATGGCGGACATTTTATATCTGGTGTGACGAGGCTGATATAGATAATCATTATCCATAGTACTACCGTTACCGTTGTGTAATATACAATAAATCGTCTGTGGGATGATGGGATCTTCCGGGGACGGCGTTGATGGTGTTAATAGAGACGAGGACACGTATGCACGACGCGTCAAACGCACCACACGCACGAACAAAGGGAAAGAGAGCGAGCGCTTAACCTGGCTTACCCAAGGATCCAACCCACAAACTAATCCATTAGGTTTAAAATCCGACGCGGTTCGCACTGACCAAGACAATTAGACTCGTATAACGTTATGCGTTTAATACGAATAGCTCAATTATCAGGTTCATCATGTCACGCTCAAGGCCAAGCTCAAGTGTCTCGATACATGGACAGCTTTTATTAGTAAACAGATACGTATATTTACAATAAAATAATCGTGTTGAGGTCTCTGGTGTAGTAAATAATACTGATAGTGGCTCTATCACGATAGTAGTTCTATAAAGCGAGAACCGCGTTGTGACTCGTTCAATTTAGTAGGCCGCGGGCTCGAGCACGCGTCATGGCGGTTATCAAGTCACACGCGGATGTGTTGGAACGCGGCGCGCGAGCAAGCATTTAAACTTCCGAGACCGTTTAACGTCTAAACCTATTTAAGTCATATTATGTATGAAATAGACTGAACCTGACATCTCCATAACACAATCTCTAGGCAGGTAGCTAATAGCCACGGGTATACAGCAATACTGTTTGTGACTGAATAACGACACCACACAGTCACGGTGAGGCCACACGCTTTCCCTAACTGAAAACCCGTTCCCGTAAAAGTGTAGCTATAAAAACTTGAAACGTCGACGCCTGAATGAAAATATATCATTTTGAAGGAACGAAGGCCGTAGGCCAAGGGGCTAAAGCTTACCGATGACCTTCTTATCCCCCGCGGTAGCTGCGGCTGCCGGGCTGGACGGGCTCTCCACGTCGGCGGCAGGCGGCGGCGGCTGCTGCTGTTGTGTTTCGGCCTCGCTGCTCATGTTGTTTTCTTGTTGTTAAAGCCGGCGGTGGCTCTCTAGTGTGTTTTTTCCCGGTGCTAGATGGTAACCTGGGCCGGCGGTGGTGGGGGCTGCTGCCTTCGGGCTCTCCGCTTTCCTTTCTCCGCTCCCGTTGCCGATCGAACTGGACGGACTGAGTAAAGATGCCGGACGATATTCTGTCACATCTCTCCACCCATTCCTCAATCCAATTGGTCGGTTAACTTGTGATTTGTCAACGTCAATTATGTCACTGATGGGTATTGGATACAATAACTGTCAATCAAATGGAAATAACATTTAGTCTGGCCATGATTGGTTAGAATTATTTTTACTGCCGCCCAGAATTCAAGACCCCATTTAACCTTCCAGACATTCTGGCTTTTTTATAAATGTATATAGCCGAAGTAAAAGCCAAACATAAAGAAAATACTGATCAGAACATGAACGATAATGTACATTTCAGCTATTTTTAAATATAGCTTCCCTAGTCATGTCAACAAAGCTCTTTTTAATTGAGTACAAAGTTGTACAAAGCTGATAAATATACACATATACATATATATATATATTATAAATATATAAATGATACAATTCAAATAATATATATATATATATATATATATATATATATATATATATATATATATATTATTTGAATTGTATCCTATTTTATTAATCAATTAGCACCCTATTGCAATACAATTCTATTGTTATATTGCATGTTTTTTTTTCTTTCCATTATTTGTTTGGTATAATAATCTGGGGAATTGGTGTACATACAAAGCAGTATATCATTAAAATCCCATTTATATCTAAATGTCTTCATTTTATACTGTTACATTATATGTAACAGTATAAAACATTATCTCTCCAGCAGTCATCTCACAAACTAAATATTTAACAGACACCAAACCAACAAGGAACAAAAATAAAGCAGGCTTTATTCATCAGTGAGAGATTCGGAACAGGAATAGGGAATGGTTTCAATGTAAGGAAAGGATGATGTGTGTTTTTAGATAAATCCCATCATTGACTTCTCCCACAGCATTATAAAAGGGAGCACTCAATGACCATAGATGAGACAGACCCTGGCTATTTGTGAGACAGACCCAAACTACCCCCTTCCCCTTTGTCATGTAAATATGTTTTTGGCACTGTTGAGGAGACCTGGTTGAAGTGTGATTTTATTGTTAATGGCCCGGCCCTGTTGTCCCGCACAAAGACTGTCTTTAACATTGACCCTAGAAGCCTCCCACCGAGCCCAAACTCTTCCTGCACTTCAGCTGAAAGAACCCTTTTGTCTGAGTGGGACATGGTCCAAGAGATGGGGGAAGGGGTTTCTGGGTTAGGATGTGGGTTAGGGTAAGTAACACTAAAAAGACAAAGGGAGTATACTCATAAGAAATTTGCATTGAGTGGCGTGCCCTTTAAGGTGTTGGTTTAGTATCATAAACTCGAAAAGCCCTTTATGAATCAGGAAATTCTCTCTGAATTTTAAATTAAAAAGAATGTTCCAAGATTTAAAAAACATGGCTCAAAATTTATTGAAGGATAAAAAAAAAACACAACAAGGGTTAACAAGGCCCTTTCAAAAGGCTGATCAACAATAAAAAGCCTTGTTCTTCAGAATGTATAAAGAATACATGTTTGTTTCTAGCTTGAATGTCAAGTTTGTCTTGTATGGACACTTGCAAGTGACATGAGCTAATCATGAAATTGGCTTTGAATCAGTGACGACTTCTAACCTTCACTTTTGCTGAAATAACCTTGTTCAACCAATAATTTTTCACATGTAATCAGTTAATCCCACAAAATTACTACAGAAATTTCAAAAGTATGTGATTTGCATATGGAGATCATGAATGGCAAGTCATCCAAAATGGCTTGTCTATTTACTTTAAAGCAAAGGTCATGTGTCTTTGCTGATGTGTAACGGTACAAAATATATCACATTTCTCCACACTGGGCAACGACAATGGGCAGCTTGGGCTTGTTGTTTGGTCCTGTTGGTACATTCTGTAATGGAGAATTGTGGAAAAATATGATTAATGTCACAAAAAGCACCCAGGTCTTTTAAGAGTCAGTCGGCTGCATTTAAGTGAATATTTTCTGGATTATTTCCTGATTTTTTCCCTAAAACACTCAAAAACACCAATTAAGTACTGTGAAATCCATCTCATACATAACAAAGAATTCTCTCAGAATCTAAGGTAAGTGCGGACATATCCCATTTCTTCATTTACTTTAAGCACAGATCTCTAATAAACTAATAAATCTTCAACAGGATCACTATTAAATTCATTTGAAAGGATTATGAAACTTGACATGAATCAACTAGAAACTTTTAAAACATCGTCTCACCTCAATTTTCCTCATGACGAGCAAACCATCCACAACTTTTCCTGTAAGGAAAACCCAAAGCAGTTAATGGTGTAACCAGCGATTGAGTTCTCTCAGTACAGAATAAACACAGGACTTGTCAGACTTACCAAATACTACATGCTTCCCATCCAACCAGTCACACTTTGTGCAGGTAATAAAAAACTGACAGCCATTTGTTCCTGGTCCACTGTTGGCCTATCGGGGAAGAACAAACATTAACGTCTCGTTTGGAAACAGCAGAGCATAAAGAATCTGATGGGTAGATGGAGTGTGTTTGTCCTATAATATCATTTATCATGTATATTTGTGCTGTATGTTTGCCTTCTCGGGTGCTTAAGGTCTTGTCAGTCACTTTGTCAGGAAAATAAGAACAAATTCTAAAGTTACATTACACTTGATTTATCTTATACTGTATATGTCTATATAGTGTTCTGTTTGAAGCATTTCTGTTTAATACAATATTAAAACCCTCTTAGCAAATTGATCAAGAATATGTCCAGGTCATGTTTAACCCAAAACCAAAAGAAGAAAAAAAGGTAACACTTTATTTTACAGTGTCCTTGTTATGTTACGTTACACGTACTTACCCGTAGTACTAATAATGGTAAATTATGCATAATTACAGGCAACTAACCTTAAACCAAACCCTATAGCAAGTACATGTTGTAAATTAATATTACTCAGTACTTAAATATATAATTTTTAAAATTTAATTTAATTTAATAATTGTTACAATGTAACAAGGACACCTTAAAATAAAGTATATCTGAAAAAATATTATAACCCTCTTTTTTTAGGTTAAAAACCCCTCATTAGATTTGGAGTGAAACAGAAAATCTTTTTTTTCCCCCCACAAGATTTTGGGCAACTTTGACGTTTTAACAGTACTCTCTCTGACCGAGAGTCAACTTAAACAGAATTTAAGCACTGTTAATCTAACACTGCTGATATGCTAGCATAAAGCATACTGTAAAGGTACAGCGAGAGTTTCTTTACAGGGCCAGTGTGTATAGCTTTACCAGTGACAGGAGTCCTGGGCCAGAGTGTTTCATTCTGAAGTTCTCATCTGCAAATGGTCCCCTGTAGATACTGCAGATGCCAGTGCCGTCACCCTGATGGGCAAAAATGTAGCATTTAAAACCATTCACACTCAGAAGATCAGAATCACTCAAACTGTTAAGAGATAGCTGGTGTGTGTCTGCAGTAGGTTCATATGATCACTAGAGGCAGACAAACTGACACATGCAATGTGCTGGACTGTCTGTGGGCTTCTTTTTTACACCACCACTTCATTAAAACACTTTAAGCAAAGTCATAGTCATAAAGACTCTGGCGTGTGTGTTTTTGTTTAGTATCATATTTGATACATCAGGCTTTTATGACTCGCGTATGATGTAGGAGAATATGGAAGTTATATTCAAGGAGGAAAAACATTTATTACTTGTTCAGAGGCTCAAATTGATCAAACGTACACAATTTGGTGCAGCTGCTGATATTTATATGGCTGAAAACAGATGCAATTCTGATAGCTGTCATGTAAATCAATGAGATCTTTATAACAATATAGCAGACTTTTTACAAAAATGCATATAAACATCAATTGTCACTCTAGATCTGCAAATATGTCTTAGTAAAATTAGTTTTAAATGCTTAGTTTTATGATCAAATTCAGTAGTTTTTATTGTGGTGGAAAAACATCAAATTAAATGCAATGATGATTGAGAGATAAACACAAACTTTGCTCAAAAGCTTGATGCATCACCGCCGTCGGTGTATGAATGTTGTGAGTGAATGGGTGAATGAGAGGCAAAATTGTAAAGCGCTTTGGTGGCCATTGGGTCTATGAAAGCGCTATATAAATGCAGTCCATTTACCATTTACCATTTATCATATTTGATACTTTTATTTCTAGAAAATTATATTGATTATCAAGGAAACCTAACCTCGCCTCAGTCCAGTAAGTGTTCATCTTAAAATATTAATAACAATATAAAAGTAATGATTATGTTCACATTATTAAAAATCAGTAAAGATTGTTCATACTTACAATTAACTAAAATATTTGAAAACAGAAAATTTGCCTTATGAAATCAGTAGATCACTGAAGAAAGTATGGAAATTAATTTGACAAAATTATAATTAACCTTATGCCACAGATGCTATCATTTGAGCTTAACTTTTACAGAACTTTTTACATAGTGCTGCATTGTGGTTGCTGCTGTTTTTAAGATTATGGGAGGAAGTTGTGTTCAAAAAGACTAAAACAAATCATTTCAAAGCATAAGGTTGCGCTACAAATAATCCTTATCCGTCAGTTTGACTAAATTAAATGAAAAATGTCCTTCATGTTCAAGAGAATAAGTAACGCTTTGTTACAACAACATCCATGGCAAGAGCTCGTTTCAGTTGCTGCATTATTTTCCTCCTGATAATTTCCTTTTTTCCGTTGTATTCCGCTGTAACACTATGAAAAAATACAACTTATACGGCGAATTTGTGATCTGCATTCTGTAAATGTAATATACAATATATCCCATTAATAATTTACTGGAATCTCTTTTTCTTCCCAAATCCTCACGTCTCTTTCCAGGTTTGTTTTAACACACATGCTTTGAAATGTAATTTACCCCCCTTTAATCACTATCTAATCACTTTAAGCAGTGTTTACTGGAACGTTTCTAAAGCAGGTAAATACAATATTTACTGTCAGTCACAATGACGGAGAGCACTTTGATTTATTATCACTCAATGCTCCAGTTAAAGAACATATTTGATTAAGGCAATGTGTTACATAATAGACATATATTATACAGTGATATTTAATGTCAGTAATATAGCTGTGGAAATAATCAGGGGTTGTTCAGGGGTCTGTGGTAGTCATTGTTAAAGGGGTCATATAATGGTACATGCACTTTTACAAGTTGATTGTACTGAAATGTGTGTTGGCAGTGCCTGTACACATCCAACATATAATGATAAAAATCCATCCAGTGATTTTGTTTTAATCTCCCTTATATGTTTTCCCCTGCCTCAAATCGAGCCGTTCGACCGTGTGACGTCACAGGGTCGGACGCCCCTCCCACGATTGTTGATTGACAGCAGCGTTTCAACACGGACCCGCCCTCGCTCGTGAGCGAGCTGTCAATCATGCGCGCGCGGACCGGTGTTGTGCCGGAAAGTACGCTGGAGCACAGTCTATGAGCAGAATGGAGTCTAAGCGAAGTGGTGTTCTGTTCTTGGGTGTAATAAGGAACACAGCAGTCATTTTGATGTTCCTAAATCCGAACCGCTGAAGACGCAGTGGCTGAGTTTGTTTTCGAAGGGAATATTACCCACGATCAACGTCAATTAGGGGTGTAACAATATATCGTGCCACAATATATTGCAATACAAAAATGCAACAATACGTATCGTGGATCATGACAATATAGCCCCTTTCACACAGAGATTCCAGAAAATATACGGATAATGTGACCCGGGATTTGTGAGTGCGTTCACACACAACCCGTTAATGTCCCGGAAAGCCGCGTGACGTCAGGATGAGACGTGTAACGTACGCGTCGAAAACATGTGCACGCGCGCACCTTTCCACAGAGCTGGCGAACGATCGCAGCTTCAGCGCGGATTGTGAGGAGCTCCTGTCTCTGCTTCTTTCCAGTTTGCAGACATTTTTTCGTTCTTTCTTTGTTGATGACGAACACAAACTTTCTTCTAAGAGCAACAGAGTCGCGCGATGGCACATGCGTCATCACTATTACACACCCCTTACGGCATTGGTTCTGGCTTTTGTTCACACAGCGCGCGTTCCGGGTCTGAACACGGCAATGTTACTAGGTCCTCAACCCGGGATCGATCCCGGCATCAATCCCGGGTCGTGTTTGCGTTCACACAGAAGGCACTCTGGCAATTTGCCGGCAATTTGCCGGGTTCAAAGTGCTGTGTGAAAGGGGCTTATGTATCGTGGATAGTCCCCCCCAAAAAACAATTACCGTATACAAAAAAATTGCGTTTGTGATATATGATATATATATATAGTATAATAGAGAGCAATTTTCACTGACAGCAGCCACGAATTACTTACAAGAAAAGTGTAAATACAAAATACATACTTTATCCGTGTTTGTGCTTGTGCTTTCATCACACATTAGCAGGGCTCTCAAGTGTCACGCATTGAGCGTGACAGTCACTCATTTCGGTCTTTTGTCACGCTCTCCCGCCACACAATGTATTTCTCACGCTGAAAAACTGTTTGTAATATTTTTATGCTGCGCGGCCAAAAGTCTGGCCGCGCCGCTCTCACTGTGGAATCAAGCGCGTCTCTTATGGTGTTGTTCGTTTGGTCTGGTGTTGTTAGCCAATCAGAAAATAGCACTATTGTTTCTGGGTAAGATTTAACGCAACAACCAATGACACCCCGTCGGCTGGGTGTCACTATCGCACCCGCACTCGGAAATCGGGAGAAATTCGGGAGAAAGGTCGGTCCGGGAGATTTTCAGGAGGGGCTTTGAAATTCGGGAGTCTCCCGGAAAAATCGGGAAAAATGTATGATCTATGTGCGTGTGTGTTTGCGCATGCGCGTGTGTGTCTCTTTTTCCCCAAAAAACAAGTCTGGAAAATGGGGGGTCGTCTTATATTCAGGGTCGTCTTATATTCGGGTATATACGGTACTGTGTAAGAAAAAAATTCAAGTTTTCAGAGTTTTAGTGTGAGTACTACATTAAACTACTATATATAATGTTGTTGAATATAATGTATAATAAAGCAATGGGGGAATATTTGTGGGTCCTGATAACAACAAATGTCTTATGTTACTTGACCAGTAAAAAGTGTCTGTCCAACATTATTTTAAATGTATCTAGTCAGTGAAAAAGTGCAAGAATATTCGTCTAAAATAATTCTGTATATTCAGCTTCAGAATCATAAATATTTTTATTCTGGTGTCACTCTTGTCCTTGGGTTACAAGCACCGAGTCCAAGCCTATTCGTTTAAACCCACAATGTAATATTAAAGGGATACTCCACTTTTTTTGGAAATAGGCTCATTTTACAACTCCCCCAGAGTTAAACAGTTGAGTTTTACCGTTTTTGAATCCATTCAGCCGATTTTCTGATATTTAGAAGAATATCAGTAAGCAGACAGTTTCTGGTCTCATTGACTTCCACAGTAGGAAAAAAATATACGTTTATAATGAACAACGCGTTATGGTTAGTGTTATTGTGTTACAAACGGTGTACGCACAGAACAGAGGGGCGGAGTGAGCAAAGCTCATTATCATTTAAAGGTACATACACTGAAACGGCGTGCTGAAAACAGAGCTGTTTTTGACCAGGTAAAATGAGTGTTTTGCAATGAGCATTGCATTATCTTTCGCTGATTGTTTACAGAAGTTACTCCCATAAATCATGCAAAGAGTCATGGGCCGTAGGAAATTGCGGATAAGGGAGGCATACAAAATGTGCAGATCCACTGATCTACTATACACCTGTCTGAGCTGACTGAGTGTATGTATGATAAAACACCTTTTGGAAATATTAATCTGACTTGGGAGACTTTAGTTGATGTATATAATGCTTATTCTTGCTTTAGGGTTGTATAGGGAGTGCATTGTATTTTTCTTTTTATTCAGCAGCTTATTCAAAGTGGTTTACAGTGCATTTAAGGTATACATTCTGTCCGTACATGCATTCCATGACCTTGGTGTTGCTAGTGCCATGCTCTACAACGTTTGAGCTACAGGTCATTTAGTTTTGAAAGATAGTTATTTCTGTTTGTTGTTGGCCTTGCTCAACCCTAAAATCAAAAAATTTGGTATTAGTTTATTTAGGAAATAAAGTTAAAATGTAAAAAGAATTTGCCATGTCAAAACTTAAAACTTAATGTATATTGATTTTAAATTTATTTAAACCTGACATGGTTTTTACATCAGCTCTTCCTTGATCTATACAGACGATGTCAAAAATAATATGCCAGTGTATTAAAGGGTTAGTTCACCCAAAAATTAAAATTCTGTCAGTAATTACTCACCCTCATGTCGTTACAACCCCGTAAGACCTTCGTTCATCTTCGGAACACAAATTAAGATATTTGTGATTAAATCTGAAAGCTGGATCATAGGCTTCTAAGGGATTGAAACTTGCTGGCCCAGAAAAGTTATTAAAGAAATCGTTAAAATAGTCCAAGTGACTACAGTGGCTCAATCTTAAGTTTATCGAGCGACGAGAATACTTTTTGAGCGTAAAAAACTAACAAAAATAACGACTTCATTCAAGTATTCATTTCCTTCTCTTTGGGCCTGGAGATTTCACGTAGTGCAGACATGAAAACAGGTCAGGGGTGAAAAAGCTGAGAAGGATATCCCGTAAGAAAATTTTAAATATTCCATACTTTAAAGCATCAATCTGATGCATTTTGAGATGCATTTTTTGCTATGCTGGTGAGAGCTGGAGAAACTTAACTTCAGCAATGATTCAAAAATATTATGGTCTCAGTAGCGTTAGCTAATAATTTTCCACCGGAGCTTTAGCTAGCTGGCCAATGTTGCGTTCTCTCCTGCCGTGTTCAACGTCTCTATTCATCAAGCTAGCCTATGTCAATTGAGCTCCTGGGTAACTTAGATATATAGCCGACCAGAAAATATTATGTCCCGATAAAAAAATTTCTGAACCAATCCAATACCAAAAATTCTGAGTATCGACCGATACCGATCCGATACCAGTGCAGTTTTTTTTAAAAATCAAGTAGAATTTCTATAACTCTGTGTTTAACACACAAAAGAGTGATTATCAGTTCAACACACAATCTACTTAATACAGACATCTTCATTATAAAGAAAAACAACAAATAAAAAAAAAATATATGATCATAACCTATGACAAAAATTATATTATAAACTAGATTAGTGGATAACTAAAATTTAGTCTAGAAAAACAATAATTGTATAAAATCTGAACATTTAGTGAAAAAAAAAACATTATTTAGTGGGGGACAAATAAGAGACAATAAGTGTAGCACTAAATCTGGTCTAACGTCACACGTTGCTCTTTGTATTGCTGTAAAATACATTAATGAAAAACAAGATAAAATCAGAAATATCAATTATTTTATATAGTCTACTATAAAATTAAGACATTTTTTAAATATATAGCACAGCTGTTTAATGAGGCAGAAACATATGATAGATAGGACAGAACAAAAAAGGCTACTAATAATCTTTCATTGCGCAAAAGTATTATGATATGATTATGAAAGACTCCAATACAGTGCGGCACAAAGCACTTATGCGCATCCCGAGCGCAGAATGATGCACTTGAAGCAACACGAGTCACAGCGCGCAGCTGAGAGAGTTTCATTGTTGACTGTGTTGTAACCGAACGCGACGCGCTGTTTGAACGCTGAATGGAGAATGATTGACAGCCTGATTGACAGACAGAGGGAAAAGTTTACGTGAATTTAATGACTTAAATATTCATTTCTATCTCACATTATACTATAGTATGGCTTCATATATAGTATACCCCCCCCCCCCCCCCCCCCACCTCACCAAACATTTTCTCATCGAATCTACACGATTCACGTAGGTCACCTATTTTGGTTAACGGCGAATTTCGCCGAAAGGTGAGTGATTTTCATGCCTGGTAGTGTTATTGCGCAGCGCTTCTGGTTGAACGTATCACACACATGACGCACACGCATCACACACATGACTATCGGCCAATAGTGAGCCTACGTCTGATGTACAACCCACAAGTGCTGCGCAGTTACGTCAACAGCTTAGGAGAAAGACATGGAAGAGAAGAGATTATTTTTGTGTTTTTTTGCACGCAAAAAGTATTCTTGTTGCTTGATAAACTTAAGATTGAGCACTGTAGTCACTTGGACTATTTTAACGATGTCTTTAATAACTTTTCTGGGCCGGCAAGTTTCAATCCCTTAGAAGCCTATGGAGGAGTGATCCAGCTCTGAGATTTAATCACAAACATCTTAATTTGTGTTCCGAAGATGAAGGAAGGTCTTACGGGGTTGGAACGACATGAGGGTGAGTAATTACTGACAGAATTTTCATTTTTGGGTGAACTAACCCTTTAATGGAAAATTAATTAAAAAAAAATACAAAAGCTGGATTACTGCAAATATACACATCCCTTTTTTGCCTATTTACCTTAAATATTTACCTTATTTGCCTATATATATATGGGCACATCCTTATTTGATTTGATGGATGTCATGAATGGCAGTCAGTACACAGAGTGCAAACATTGTTTGCACACAAAAACAAACTTCTATAAATGTCAAACAATCGAAACACCTGTAAGATAAATTCAACTGCATTGTCTGGATCACAAGGCAAAACTTACATTGACAAAATCGCCACCCTGAATCATGAAGTCCTTTATCACTCTACCAAAAGAACAGAACATACATTAGAATCAGTGTGATGGACATTATGATTTACTAGCAGGTTGAAAATTAAAAGTAACATTTGTGAGATTTTAAACATTTTTTGTGATATTGTACACTTAATGTAATGTACGCAGCAACAGGGCCACTCCAGGCAATATATGATGTAATTGTGATTTCCTTGTCATTATATTTATTACATTGATTGTGATATTCAACATTTATATTCTTCGCTATAAATTTCTGATCTGGAGGTAATATAGTGAAGGTGGTGGATTCTGAGATGAGATGCATGTAGTTATAGAATTTTCTAATATCTAAAATTGTCTTCGATTGACTGCACTTCTGACTCCGGATCTTCATTCATCATATCTGGTCCTGGGTCTTTAACTGTTTTGTCCCCAACAATAGCCTAGGACACATGTGTCAAAGTCCTGCAGAATCCAACTCCAAAACACCTGCCTGGAAATTTCTAGTAACCCTGAAGACCTTTATTAGCTGGTTAAGGTGTGTTTAAATAGGGTTTACTAAACTCTGCAGGACAGCGGCCGGCCTCCAGGAACTGAGTTTGACACTCCTGGCCTAGGATTATTCTGAACTTAAACGTGACTTGAAAACGACAATATCATAGTACTGTTTTGAATTGCAAAACATCATTCAAAGTATATTTGCATTGAAACTTTGATCAATGAAAAAATTACTAAACATTTGAATACTGTCTGCTGGACATAACAATATAAGCCAAAGTTTTATACTTAGAAGTATGGCTTTGAACAAACTTCTAATTCTAATTATGAGCAATAGAAATAGCTTGGCCAGTACCAATAATAACTGCATTTCTATAATATGTTGTCTCCCAGTTGGTTTGAGTCTAATTTGAGAGCAAATATTCACTATAGGGTTCAAATCTGGACTCTTACCAGGATAAACCATGAGCCTGATGGGCTTGTTCTCAAGCCACTTCTTGGTTGTCTTTGCAATTTGGGCAGGAGCATTGTCTTGTTGAAAAATAACATCTGATCATTCCTCTTTAGATAACTTTTCATGCGTGGGAAGCAAGCCATTCTCCTGCAATATTCTCCTGTACTCCAAAGTACACTTTCACAGTGAAGCAGTTCACCAATACCAGAAGCTAAAGAGCCTCCCCACAGAATGACACTCTTCCTCAATGCTTCATCTTGGTAGAGATGCATTTATTATTATATTTCTCAGCAGATTTTTTAAAGACAGCACTCTGGAGAAACACCATGCAACTCATGTTTCATTGTGATTCATCACAACAACTTTCCATATTCTGCCAAAAACTTAATTCTGTTTTTTTGGACGTTTTTTTAAATTTATTTTGAGACAGCAATGGCTTTTTAAGTAGTGAATATTCTAATAAATTTTGCCATCTACATTTTTGTTAATTTTGTATCTGTGAGCAATACAGAGTAAAGTGTCTCACCTATGAAATGTGCAGCCTTTATAGCCCACGGGAACTCCATCCTTCCTACATTGAACAAAAGCAGCATATGGTCAAAGACAAATACATGCAAAATAAACAAAACCAGAAAGAGAAAGAGCTGTTTAATCAGCAGCCTTATCTAGCAGATGTTTCTTATAGGATGATTTGAACATACTCAAAAGCATCAGTCACAAAAACACATAAAAAATGTAATCTGAGTATGTGGTAATATACGTTCAACCATACATGAGGTATAAGTAGAACAACCCTTAATTAACCCACTGAAATCTGAGACGGACTTACTTGAATTCACCAGTACAGAACTGCCTGAAAGCCAGAAAACAGATTCACATGAGGACTGGCACAAATAAACCAAAATCTAGAACTTACATTTAGAAGCACCAAACATAAATAGATTGAGGAATCTTCTTACCGAAAATTTTCCGCAGTCTTTGGAACAATGTCAGCAAAAAGCTCTATCTTCATTCTGCCAACTTCCTAAATTTTTTTAAAATAACCAATTAAAAAAAATGACTCCAAACAAAGAGGCAAACGTTCACATTTACATTGACCAAGTCACATTCAAACAATCAAATCAAAAATGTGGCATTCTGTGCATGAAGTGACAAACAGGATATGTTTTAATCATCTGTAAAACCATATCTGTGGGATGGGAGGCATCTGCTGTGTCCAATGAATGAATGAGTGAGTGAGTGAGTGAGTGAGTGAGTGAGTGAGTGAGTGAGTGAATAAGTGAGTGAATAAGTGAGTGAATGAGTGAGTGAAAGTGAGTGAGTGACTGAGTGAATGAGTGAGTGCGTGAATGAGTGAGTGAGTGAGTGGAGTGAGTGCGTGAATGAGTGAGTGAGTGAGTGAGTGAATGAGTGAGTGAATGAGTGAATGAGTGAGTGAATGAGTGAGTGAGTGAATGAGTGAGTGAGTGAATGAGTGAGTGAATGAGTGAGTGAATGAGTGAGTGAATGAGTGAGTGAGTGATGAGTGAATGAGTGAATGAGTGAATGAGTTAGTGAATGAGTGAATGAGTGAGTGAATGAGTGAGTGAATGGTGAGTGAATGAGTGAATGAATGAGTGAGTGAATGAGTGAGTGAGTGAGCGAATGAGTGAATGAGTGAGTGAGTGAATGAGTGAGTGCGTGAATGAGTGAGTGAGTGAGTGGAGTGAGTGCGTGAATGAGTGAGTGAGTGAATGAGTGAGTGAGTGAATGAGTGAGTGAGTGAGTGAATGAGTGAGTGCGTGAATGAGTGAGTGAGTGAGTGGAGTGAGTGCGTGAATGAGTGAGTGAGGTGAATGAGTGAGTGAATGAGTGATGTGAATGAGTGAGTGAGTGAGTGAGTGAATGAGTGAGTGAATGAGTGATGTGAATGAGTGATGAGTGAATGAGTGAATGAGTTAGTGAATGAGTGATTGAGTGAGTGAATGAGTGAGGTGAATGAGTGAGTGAGTGAGAGTGAGATGAGAGTGTGAATGAGTGAATGAGTGAGTGAATGAGTGAGTGATGTCGTGAATGAGTGAGTGAGTGCGTGAATGAGTTAGTGAGTGATGTGAGTGAGTGAGTGAATGATTGAATGAGTGAGTGAGTGCGTGAATGAGTGAGTGCGTGAATGAGTGAGTGAGTGAGAGTGAATGAGTGAGTGAATGAGTGAGTGAATGAGTGTGTGAGTGAGTGAATGAGTGAGTGAGTGAATGAGTGAGTGATTGAGTGAATGAGTTAGTGAATGAGTGATTGAGTGAGTGAGTGAATGAGTGAGTGAATGAGTGAGTGAGAGTGAATGAGAGTGTGAATGAGTGAGTGAGTGAGTGAATGAGTGAGTGAATGAGTGAGTGAGTGAATGAGTGTGTGAGTGAGTGTGAGTGAGTGTGTGAATCAGTGAGCGAGTGAATGTGTGAGTGAATGAGTGAGTAAGTGAGTGAGTGAATGAATGAATGAGTGAGTGAATGAATGAGTGAATGAATGAGTGAGTGAATGAATGAGTGAGTGAGTGAGTGAGTGAGTGAGTGAGTGAGTGAGTGAGTGAGTGAATGAATGAATGAGTGAGTGAGTGAATATTGTTGTCCCACAAAACCACTTAGAGAAATAAAGCAAACAAGTTCTGAGCTGTCACTACCCCACATGGTTTAGAGTGGTACCCGCTCGGTCTTAAAAGAGCTGCTTGTTTGAATCCATAGCTGAGGACGTTTGTGATAGTCATGGAGACATCGTTTCCAACAGCTTGGAAGTCTTTTGACATTGGTGTTTTCTTCTACGCAGTTTCGTCACAAGGGAAGGTGGGTTTTTATTACACACAACTGGATTAGGAGCAGTAACAGGTATGACTAGAATGATTACTAGAACACTACAAGATCAACACCGGTTTCTACATTATTGCCTCTTTAGCCCCGCCTGCCAATTCACACATGTAGGAGGTGGAGTTATACAATAGAGATACATGAGGATTACAAGACCTTTTGCAGTGCAAAGTTGTGGAAAATCAAGTCTTTCTATTGCCATTCTTGCGATCCTGAACTTCCAGATTTGCATCAGTAAGACACCGTTCATTTTCATACCAGTGAATCGTTTTTAAACAAGACACAGTTCAACGCAGGCTTTTCATAGAGACAGAAAATAAAAGTTGATGCAGTGCCGACATTATTGAATCCGACAGTAATGTCACAACACAGTGTAAGTAACAGTGCTTTTACCATGTGTCACTATTGTTTGGCTTTTACAGATATTTGATATGTACTCACTTTACTGAAAGTTTTTACGGATTCATAAATTACATAATAATTGTAATAGTGCAACAAACGATGGTACACTCAGAATTTGCTTACTCAGAATTTTCTTACACAAAACACCAAGTTATTCTGTCAACTTTAACTGTGGTACCTAACTATAACTAATATATATATATATATATGCACTTCTGCCAATGCCACGGTGTCAATTATAACTGTGGTAACTAACTAACTAATATATGCACTTCTGCCAATGTCACGGTGTAACTTTTGAAGCATACTGTACAACTCTATAACTGCATAACTTTAAAGTAATTCCAGGTCTGGAAAGCAATACAGTTCCATATCACTTTACACATTATTTTATATATTTGTATATATTTTGTGTGAGCCATACAGCCAGCAGTGAAATAACCACAACAAAACAAAGATTATTATGAGAAACAAATAGGATCAAATGAAAATATTTACTTTCTACCACTCTGTCTCTCCTAAACACACACACATAGAAGTGTGTTTAGGAGAGACAGGGTGGTAGAAAGTGAATAGTAAAGTAGCATTGTAGCCATTCCAAACATTGCTTTAAAAAACATGGTATCTTCTAAGAATCCTTTGAGCTCTGGTCTACGCCTATAGCGAAAGGGAATCTTGTCTGGACAGAAACGCAAAGACATCAAGTTACGAGCTGCGTTACTAGTTATTTACACAATCTCACAAGCAATTATCTAAGTAACAGCTGTCATTTCATAATTTGAGCATTAAGAAAACCATAAACACGCTCAATCCTCTCTTAAAGATGTTAATCCTTAGATGGATTGCAAAACCAGATATGAATGCTGTAAAAAGGCAACACAACTTGCAATATATATTTATGTCTGTCTTGTTCTAAAAAGAGAGTAACACGAGCAGAGACCAAAAAAGTCAGGACCGCCTAGTTATTGTCCAGGGAAAGAATAAATGTACCGGCAAATAGGTGTGGTTTAAAGAGTGTGCCTCCGACATCTCTTTTTCTCACCTGACCAGTCTAGGTTACAGACACAATTAAAGATTCTGTTGCTAAGGATGGAGCTCATGAATGTTTATCAAGATCTCGACAACTACAATTTCAGAAGGTATTTAACTGGATTTTATTATATTATTATTATACTGCTGTCATGTGAACATTTTTATATTTCATGACTGCATGGGATAGATCTAGCTATTTGGAAACCTTGAAGAAAGAATCACTGCTTAAAAGAAAACTGTAAAGATGTTGTTTAAAGGAAGTACCTCTGTCCATTTGTAAATAGACATAAAGTGGCAGACCACAAAATCCTGCTTGTCAGGTTTGACCAGAGGCAAAGCCATTTTCATATCACTTATCAGCAGTTTTCTAGTTTAACATTTACATACCTGTAAAGGTTTCTTTAAAGACTTACAAAAATACATGTACTATTCGTGTATGTTGTTTGAGCTATAGTATACATAGATGTTACTGTCACAATGTGCATAAAAACAACCATAGGCATTAGAAAACTACTTCAAAGTTAAGAAAGACTAGTTGTTAATATTTAATGTTGTAATTAGACTTATTTCCAACATATTGGAAACACTTGCTTATAACCACCTTTAATCATTAACAAAGAATCAAAATTGTATGACATTTTGTAACTATAATGAATAATATATGTAATAATATAAATAAATATTTCTTTGTAAATAATAAAAGTTATTATAAAATGTAAACAATATAACTTGTGAGATGCATAAAAACTCTTTACATGTTGTTATCAGCTGTAAAATTGACATATATTGATTAAGTACTTGAATGGATCTCTAATATTTTTAGAGATGCACCGATACCAATACCACACAGCATGTGTACAGTGTTTGTGTCCAGACAAAGAAACACTAATAACAGAATATGTAATGGTAAAAAAAAGGCTTCTATAAAGTAAATCTAATTAGTGGAATATTAAACAAAATATAGTAAAGCCTATATAGCTGTCGTGGGAGAGCTGATAGACGGCACAGTCGCGCAAACTTGTCGAGCGCACATCCCATTATCACATCAGCGGAACGTTTTTAGTTCGGTCGGATATGTCAATGGCAAAGAAAGTAAAAAGAGGTATGTATAGAGTGGTGCAGAGGTTAGGCCTGCACGATAAATCGTTATAAAATCCGGATCTCGATTCACCCTGTTCACGATTTAATTTTTAAAAGACTTCGATTTAAAAAAAAAAAAAAATCTTCACAAACAAAAGCATTTTTTTCCCCCTGTGAAATAAAATGTATTCCTTTAATGCCTTAAAATAGCTTGCTACACCCTTGCTTCATTTAGTATACGTGGAACCATGAATATGTAAATAAGCCCCGCCTCCACTCACTCATACAGGGTCGTCTACAAGTCGATGTATCGAAATAGTAATGTGTTTTATGCTGTCTACGACGTCGTACACATAACGGTAATTAATATGATTAGCTTTTGGCTTGACTACGTTATCAAACGTTAATAATGTGTTGCCATCTAAAAGTCAGCATCCTTAGAAACGCTTTGAACAAATTGGAACGTCAGTGAAGAAAGGCATATAGTTCATCATAACATACATCATATACATAATTCACCCGCTATAGCAACATGACATCATGACTTTTGCGTAAACATACACGCACTTTGAAGTCAAGTGGCGTGTTATTTATACGCATTTTGAGCTATCCGCGTGTATGCATGTATGTCTACGCCGTTAAATTGTCCGAGTGATTCCGCGTGTATGTACACGCCGTTAAATGTCCGAGCGAAACGAAGCAAAATGTAGATCTACATCTGGGGAACAATATTTTTTTTCCTAGGATGCTAGGGGAAGACTCATAAATGGTATTAACCCCAGTGACGGGTAGGTTTAGGGAAGGGGTTGGGGTAGGTCATATATTTCTATATACAGTAATGTAACGCTAAGTCAACTGCGTTCATAAACACGCTGAAAAGCGATTATGCGTGTTGATAGAAAAACAAAAATGGAAATACGAATTGGCGTGTCATACGCCTTTTCATGAGATCAGTCTGGCTATATTGCTAAATCAAAGTACTTGATTTTTCATATCAACGTGAAAACCTGGCTTCTTTAGACCACCCCTGATTCAGAGCGTTTATAATGATATGCTAAACCCCTCCGTTGACCTGATTGTTTTTTTGTGGTTTAAGAAACACAGGCGATTTCAAACTGAATTTGTCTTTTTTTCACTGCAGTTTTAAGGAGAAAATGCTCAGCAATGGTGTTGACTTATGAATTTGCTCATGGTTTAACTTAAAACATTAAAAATTTTAAAACTTGATTTTTCACCACAGGGGTCTTTAATTTTACATTGGTGCATATGATGAAAAAACATTTGCTTAGTGTCACTGTTGACTATGGGATATGTATTTTAGTAGCTCTTACCATTAATCTGATTATTTTGTGTTTTCAGGGTGAACTGAGACGAAATGTTTAATCTACACTCATCATCAGCGATGATGGCTGTCATCTTGTCAAAGGGGATAAATGAGAACTTACCCCATGATGAGACCCTGCAGTACCTGCTAATTCTGTGCACCAAAGTAGCTCTGAACACATTCGTTTTGTCTTTCTGGAGGCATAGCATTCTCAAGTCAATCCTTGGGCTCTGCAGTGTCTCTATATACGTGGCAGACGTGCTGTTGGTCTGTGCGGTCTCCAGCGCATGGCTCTTCAAAGAACACATACCCACCTCTACCTCAATGTGCTTCATCCTGGCTCATGGATCGACTGTCTACGCCCTGCTTCCTCTACTCATTCTCATCGCTGGGGCGTTTGACTACGCTAGCTACCCAAACCTAGACATTACCCGCAGCTCTCAGAGCAGGCTTGTTGGTTACTGCATTATTGTTGTAATTATGTGGGGATCAGCCTTCGTTTTCACCTACCTTTACACAGACACACAACCTATAGAGATTTACAAAGACAAGTTGAGTGCGCTAGTGTGTCCCGTTCACGGATCTAACGTAGTATTTCAATTTAGTCTGCAGATATCTATTGCAGTGGGTCTCATACTTCTGCTTCATTTTAAGAAACTGATTGGTTGGATCAGGAGAGCCAATAAATTGGCAGAGCTGACAAACACCGTGTTTGTTACTGATCAAGACTTCACTTGTAGTCATTTTGGGGAATATGAAAAATCGGAAATTCAAGAAAATTCCCCTCCTCTCTATGTCAGTCTGACTCTAGGTTTTGCTGTGAACTGGGTGCCCTACCTGTTGATGTGTTTGACATGTGCCTTGGTGGATTTGTGGTGCCATCTTATGCCAGTGTCAACCTTCTGTGGACGGCCTGTGCCAACAGTGCACTGGTTGGCATTGCCTTTTGGTTCAGAAGTGACAGGATTGGATCTTACAGCAAACTCCCAGATGACACTTGTTTTTGGAAGACCTACTGGCACTTGAGCAAAGAAACCTCACCAACAGTGGACAGTGAACACAAAGCTGCCTACGAGATTAATTGTTCACAAACCCAGTACGTCTTTTCAAGAGATCTAGTCTAACAAGTTTCAAGGCTGGTATGAAATTCTCTTACAAACATACACATTATGAGCAAGTTCAAATAGCTCTGTTCCAAAGTCGCAAATAAATGGATGTTGCAACAGATCTTTTCTTTCATTTGGTAAATAACATCAGAATGATTTTTTTTTTAAATGTAGGGACATGCTTCTATCCATCGGCTGTTGATTGGACTTTGAGATGTAGCCGTTGCACCAAAAAAAAAAAAAAAAGTAAGCTTGAAGTTGATTGTGTAGGGTTTAAGTGGATTTAATAATTGGAGAAGTCCAGAGAGAAGTTTATGGTTTCACGAAAGAATGAGTTATTTTGATTGAAATAATACTAGGTCAATAAAAAAATTATAAGTATACGTGGATAAGTCATTCACAGTAAGATCTAACATGCACTTATGAAAAAGACGAATTAAAGCAGCATAATTGTGTCATTTTCCAGTATCACATGTATATTTCCTTGGGGGCAGGATGAGCGGGTGTTTGGAAAAAAAAACATTTGATTTACTAACGTCTGAGAAAGAGATAGCCTACTCTTTAAAAACGTAACACTGTCACAACAGTGCGTTGTTAGAATTCAAAAAATGTTACCGGCCAACTGGTTATCAACACCATTTCATATGATTGCTAATGCAGATTTTTACTTCCAATTGTTGTTTGGCGAGTGCTTGAAAAAAAGTTATGTGAACTCAATAACTGAAAATATTAAACGGCAGAACTAAAATGGAATAAGTTACAGGAGATTTATCCATCAGGAGAGTTTCCATCATGCTATTTTTCTGGCTGTTAAAATAGAGTAAATATTAAAATGAAAGTGTTATATTACGTGTTTTTGCTCAGGATTAATATACGGGTGATCTGTTAGTGTTTAAAGCTCAGGAGTTTTGGGGGGTTCATTGTGCTGAAGAGTAGAGCCTGAAGTTAGAATGAGGATTGGTCAAATAACATTAAGTCTATATGTTGTTTTATTTAAAAAGCAACGGCTGTGCAATTCAGCACAGTCTATGCTAATTACTTTAGTTTGCAGTTGCGCTTGTGCTATTGCTAATAGCCGTCAACAGTAAAAGAGTTGAGTTAAATTAAAGAATCTGATTCTTTAGAAGAATCTGAAGTTTCAGATACACAAAGTATAAAAGTTGAATTATAGTTCAATATAATTGTAACGACTGAGACAAATCAGCCACAATTATTTGTTTTAGTTAACAAATAATATTTAACTCACTCTGGGATCTGTGGTCCTATCCCCCAACAAGGGCAAGAAGAATCTTTGGTTATCATGACTACGATCATCAGAGAAGTTGGTTTTATTGCTGTTAAAAATGTGATGACGTGGTCCAGACAGAGAAGACAGAAACAGACTGTGCTGCATTAATCATAGACGAACGGATCTATAAATGAACATGCACCCCAAAAAATTGTGTGAATGATTCACTGTTTTGTGTAGTGTCTTTTAATTCTATACATTTTTATTTTTGATTCTGTGTATTTTTATGATAGAACCAACGTAACCTCACCTGTTTGGTCTCTATAAATTGGTACTTTGAAGATCGAAATGACTGTGTACATGATATGTCGATAACAACAACATATTAGTATTACAAGAATCTTTCATAGTTTCTGCATCAGCAACCAATCCAGCTGCACATGCATATGAGCACGCTTGAAACAAAGATCCATAGCCTAAATCAAATTCTCCTGCTTGGAAACTACACCTTTCTTATTGGTCGAGCCAACCATGAGAGGTGGGACCTTCAGAGTCAGACTGTATTTTCTTCAATTCAACTCAGAAGAAAACTGCAACTTTACCATCACTGAATGGGCAACCAACTCTTCCAACTTCCTCACTCCTTGGTTGCCTGCGTGGCCCATCGGGCTCAAGGCCAGCAGGTCACAATCTGCATGTGCTCAGCCATGTGTTCATGGAGAGAGAGAAAACCTTCATCCAGAACCGAGTCAAACGACCCATGCAAGTTCATCATATCTTCTTCATCCAATGGAGAAGAAAACGATTGCAACTTCAATGTTTGACAGTCAAATGAAACATCAACATCCTTTTCCAAGATCAAGATAAGCTGATGGTTATTTTCATAGTTAAATGTATATTTTCCATAGTTCCTTCTTTCGGTTTCCTTCTTTAACCTTAACCATCTACCCAATGTCTGTGCAATTGTTTGTATGTTAGTGTTTGTGACTTAGTTAACAAAACTTGTGCACAATATGTATTTGTTTCTGATTCTCTGCTTACAAACAAAGTTTATTTTACGATCTTGATCTTGTTACACGCTCTAAGCACTGTACATGCTAAGAAAGAATTATTTTTCTGTGGCCATGAAAGATAGTTTGTTTTGGACTAACTGATTAATTGATTGTAATATTAATTTAACTACATCAAGTTAATCCCATTAACTGACCCAAATATTCATAATCAACCATAACAAGGCATTGATTATTAATATTTCCCCTTTGAGCTAACTTGTTACATAATATTATGTGGACTCAAATTTAATAAGTTCACAGTACTCATAAATATTAGTTTAGGCAACTAGGCAATTCGTTTCCTCAAATGGATTGAGTTACCTTATCTTGTTGGGTTTTACAGTGTGTATTAAAATAAGGGAGACATACAAAATGTGCAGAGGTGGGTCTTTTTTTTGGAGGGTTTAAAAGAAGGAATGTGAAGCTTATGTTTTTATATATATGAAAAACTGACATTATTTACCTTTTTTTTTGTAGTACTTAAGCTGTGAAGACGTTCTTGTAGATTTTACAGGTGTAACTTTCCATGGCAATAAAGTTGTAAAATCAGATATAACTTTTTTCACACTAAAATAATATTGTTTTATTGTTTACATTTGTGGTCTATACTTTTGAAACTGAGTATTTTAACAATAACTGATTGGCCCTATTTACTTGCATTATGTGCCTCACTGGAACCCAGATTTTTGCTTTGTTTTTTAAAGAAACAATTAATTTTTGTGATAATCAATATTACACCACAAGTGATTGATTGAGCTCAACTTGTACTGAACCCATTTTATTATTAGGTTACCGCCCGGTAGTTAGTTACATATTAATTTTGATATGAAACAGAAATTCCTCATTTGTAAACTACTCTATGAAGTAAAAGATTCCAAAACATATACAGAAAACAAAAGTCATCCAGTAACCTTAATGGATTTCTTGATTTTGTGTTTACACTGCCCGAGCTTACACGTGTTGTGTACTTGTGTTCACACACATCCCAGACAGTCCTGTAACAATAAGACTCACAGAAAACCCCTCTTGTTTATTTTTTGTTTCCCTCTCATCAATCATTACATTGCATGGTTCCACCGACTTGGGGAATGTCCTACAAATCGGGTCCAAATTGCACTTAAGCAAAAGGCTCCCAGGAATTTCACAGAATTAAAACGTTGTGTGACCGAAGCTATGCAAAGTAATGAGATATACGAAAACAAATAGAAAGAATAAAGCATCATTAAAGTAACATAGATGTTGGGGAATAACTTATTAATTCTGATGACTGAAAAAAAACCTGTATTCTGCTGCCAGGCTATTAGATGGCGATGCTATTTGTGTATCTATGGGATATTTTTGTTTTTTTTAATTATTATTCAAATCATTCTTTTTTTTCTTTTTTCAACAACGAGAACAAGTGGCATTACATATTCACACAGTATCATTAGCTGCCGGGAAATTAAAAATAAATCAATAAAAATAGAAAAAATGACATAATCTAGTGCTTTCAAAGTATTAGCCTACATGTGTTCAATTTTTTGCTTTCAGTTTGTTCCAAAAGATTTAGCCTACATATAATTTAAAGTAAATTTTTAAATTTGGTTTGCATTGAGCCCACTTCTTATATGGTATTTTCCTAATTAAATAAATAACTGTATAATATGTTGTTCTTTACATTCCAAATTGCCATTCAGATCACATGAAAAAGCACATCAAATACACTAAAACACTATGGATTGATTGAACATGTAATACACATGTCACGTGCATGACGTCATTGTTTTCAGAGATTTGCTTTTTTGTTTACACAGAGACCATTTTTCAAAAATTTGCGTTTTCAGACACCCAAATAGTGTAAATGAACAGCCAAAACGCATGAAAAGGTCTACATTTTTAGTTGAAGTTACCCTCATTGGTAACACTTTACTTGAGGGGCTGTGCATAAGACTAACATGACACATAATCATGTCATGACACATGTTATGAATATGAAGAAAGTTGTATGCATGTTTATGACAGCTGTCATTAAGTGTCATTCGCTCAATTATGCCATTTTTAATGCAAAGTTATGACATTGTTTGAGATGTCTTTGTTATGACATCTTGACATAAACCAATACATCATAACCTGTCAGTGTCTTTGTCATGACAACTTGACAACACAACAACCTGTCATTAACATGACAGCAGATTAATTATCAAACTTAAGAAACCACTTAGCTTTATTGGTTAACATTACATTAAACTGTCAGGTGGTTGGTTTTGGCATTGGCTGTCATGAAGCCATTATAACTTTTTAATGACAAATTCAATTTGTACCACTGTAGTTTAGGTCACGAAAAATATTCATGACAGTTATAATGGCCTCATGACAGCCAGTGTCAAAACCAACCACATGACAGTTTAACTTAATGTTAAGTTGTCATGACAAAGACACTGACAGGTTATGATGTTATGGTTTATGTCAAGATGTCATAACAAAGACATCTCAAACTCATCTCCTCACCGGCGGGATGACCCAACCTCCAACCAGATGAACTGGATAATATCGTGAAAGTTCTGATCCCATCTGACTCCTGACATTATGCTGCCTAACTCATAATCATACACTGTTCATTCGTTGGCCAAAGGAGGACTGGGAGGACTCACAAGGAACTTCAAGAGTGTTGCTTTATATGCAGCTTTAGGTGCAAAAACACAAATGAACATTAAACCACTGCCTATAGCAAGGCAGACGACCGACACCAAATACAACCAGGATCAATTTGATATAAGCAACATTCAAACCCTTACAGTAGTTGTATCTATCGCCATGTCACCTTTAAGGGTTCCATTATATTGTATGCAAAGCCACAAAAATAAACACAGCATCCCACTAAATGTCCCACTAAACTCTTTAGGGTCAAAGTGGTAGTGGTCGATAGCCTGTATACATAAACAAAAGGCTCACCATTAAAAGCCATGTCCCAAACACTTCAACATAAATCAAACAAATACAATACAGTAGCTAGTTTGAACCAGTATACGATTCCTTAACTTTTCTAATTAATTTTACACTCCTATGGCCAACTTTCTTTATTAAAAACTGGTAACACTTTAATTCTGTTAGCATTAGTTAACATGAACCAGAAATACGTATACAGCATTTATTAATCTGATCAAATTAAAAAATACTAAGTGTACTGCCAAAGACTTACAATAATGGAGTAAAAAAAAAAACTTTCAGTGCAGACTACAAGAACACTAACAAGCATTGACCTCTTCAAACACCATTCTTGACCAAGAAAACACAAAAGGCTGACTTGAATATGCCAAAAGGTGTTTGGATAGGCCTGTGGAATTCTGGAAGAATATTTTATGGAGTGATGACTGATGAGACCCATGGATCAGCAGTACGTCTGGCACCAAAAAAAGGTATGGTTTCTGATGAACGCTTGTTATACAGTGCTTTGCTGCTGCTTGCATCTTGACCATGTGACCAGCGCCAGATTATTTGAAGTACCAGGCCAGTTGATGATGCCTTCAGTACATAAACAGAAGCTTCACTGGACTGGACTTTCCAGCAGGACAATGATCCCAAGTACACTTCCAAATGTGCCAAAACACGTTTCAGGGATCGGCCCTGGAATGTTCTTGTATGGCCTGATCAGAAGAAAGGAGTGGCAGCATGAAAACCAAAGAATATCAATGATTCCAGATTCCAGTAGAGAGGGGTCAGAAGCTTGTAGGACTTCCAGGAAACATTTATTTGAAGTTATACCACGGGCTGTTTAAATACTCGATTCTGATTGGCTGGAAGGTGTGCAGTAAAACCGTTTAATGCACAGGTAGTTCCAGTCAGTTTGATTATCCGCTACTATAAACATGGTAACATGATTTTTCTTTACTTCATGTTCTAAGAAGCACAAATGTGTATTAATAAACTTTCTATGATGGTTTACTGATCATCAGATGCCACAGTTGAAGTGTTTTCATACAATATTTTTCACAAAACCAGAATGTCTTGCCGTTCAGGGAGGTTAAATTATTTTGATTGCATATGTATTATAATATGTAATGTGCTCTAAAAATCAGTTTTTGTGTCAAGAAAATAGGAGCATCCTCAGCTGTCATATTGAGGTTTCTGTAATCGTCCAAACTACCCCAAAATTAGAGGTAACCAATCAAACAACTTTATAAAAAAATTAAAAAAAAAAAAAAAGGGACGAAATAAGTGCCAAGTTGCAACGTTTAAATATTTGGACCACTTGAGATGGAATGACACTTGATAATCAAGCAGTAAAGTTGAGACCAGCATTTTTAGAAATCAAGCGAGTAAGTTATCTGGGCTAACTTGACAGTTTACTCTGATGTCCCAAATGCTATTTGTTTCTATTTAAGTAGGTAGCGCACATGTTTCACACCGGTGTCAGTGCTAGCTGATCTGCTAATGAAGACAACAATGTGCATTTAAACTTACTTGCCCTCCAATGGTGACGTCGAAAAACACTATCGGGTTATTGGGATTTGAAGGCTGGACGTTCATGGCTGTTTTCAGACGTATAACACTCCAGACTGCAGAAATATGAGCTATTAATGTTTCCCAATTTTTACATAGCCTACATGAGTTTGAACGATTCAAAAACGTTCATCAATGACGTCACGACGGTAACCAGGAGGACTTTCTACGGATACAACCGAGGGACAACAACGACTCAGAGAGCCGAATCTTCCATTCAGCCGCATTTGGACCTCGGGATTATTATTTTTTTCCCTTTACAAGAGACGTTTGTACACAAGTATACTCGTTTAAATCTACTGGTTACAAAAAATGTGAAATATAATTAGATCCAGACCCTTTTTAATAAAGGATCAAATAC
Source organism: Chrosomus eos (assembly GCA_036326025.1). NCBI lineage: Eukaryota > Metazoa > Chordata > Actinopteri > Cypriniformes > Leuciscidae > Chrosomus > Chrosomus eos. The sequence goes on along the minus strand of CM070836.1, from coordinate 9,208,384 downwards.
TATAAATAAGTAGCCTACAATGTGTACCACTACCAACTCTACCCAAGGTTAATAGTAGCTCTGTTTACTCCCATCTCGTGTTCACAAAGATTGAAAGATAGGGTTCACGCATAAAAGCAGCTGGTTTTACATCTGCTTCTAGAAGCTTTCTACAACTAGATTCTTTGACTAAATATTTAGTTAATTCGAAACATGAATTCAAATTTGTTAAATATAAGCCTTCAGAAACTTGGATGCATTTAAGTACTCAAAAGATATTGAAAGTTACAATCGTTTGTGTTGAACTAATTGTGTTTGTCCATAATTATGCATTATACATTCCAATTACGTTTGATTACACAAATGGTTTCAAATGCCTAGATCAAAACTTAAAAATTATATTTCTGTGAATACTGTCCAAACTGAAATTCCACTCTCATCATATTTTTGCTATAGATATTGAATTAAAATATGAATACAATAAAACCACATTTAAATACAGTAAGGCACTGTGTTTTCAGGACAAGGTCATTATTTAATAAATGGGGCACGTTAGAGCGGTTACATTTATATTGGGGCAATTTGAATGATATGCTTTATATAATGTCCTTTTATTCCACTTCATTTAATGAAATACTAGTAAAGCTGTGATGATCACATGAAATAATAATAAAAAAATCATAATAATAAACAAAAAGAGTACAATGAAAATGTTTCTTGTATATACACATCCTTTATTAAGAGTTACACATATTTTACACCATAAATTTAGTCAGCGCTCACTGGAAGTTCCTTCGGCTGGGGCCCGGGCACAACAGGGCATTTGAGTTTTCCAGAAACCTCACTGTGAAAAAAAAAAATATATATATATATATATATATATTAAGAGATTAATGACAATGGTTATTCTGGAAAGGCATAATTTGATAGAATTTAAACCCTATATTCCAGCAAAATCTCAATGAAATTAAGACATGTAAATGTATTAAAATATGAATATAACATTAAAGATGTTTTCATATGTTATCATGTTAAAGCCTTGGCTAATACATGCATATATTGACCAAGACACCAAAAAGTCACCAAATAATGAACCAAAATAAACAATGACAAAGTGCAATAGATCTATACAGTTCTGCTCATAACTTTACATACCACCTGAAGAATACGCACGATGCTAATAACATTAAAAGAAAATTAGAGGGATCATAAAAATTGCATGTCATTGTTTTAGTACAGTCTGGAATAAGCTGTTTTTTCTTAACAGATGTTTACATACGCAGATGATTCAAAGCATTATGACCACCTCCAAAACAGCACGACTCACCAAGGCATGGACTCTACAACAGGGGTTGTCAAACATGTCCTTGAGGACTCCTAGCACTGCCCTTCTGTATGTCTCCCTCATCTAACACACCTGATATAACTCCGACTGCAATCGGGTGTCAGATGAGGGAGACATACAAAATGTGCTGGGCTGGGGGTTCTCCAGCAGAACAAGTTTGAGAACCCCTGCTCTACAAGACCCCTGAAGGTGTCCTATGGTATCTGGCACCAAGATGGTAGCATTCCTGCAGGTTGCGAGTTGGATTGAACTTGTTGAGATGTAGGGAATTTGAAGGCCAGGGTAACACTTTAAATACTTCATCATGTTCCTCAAACCATTCCTGAACAATGTGTGCAGTGAGGCAGCGATCATCATCCTGACTTTCACCAGGGAACACCATTGTCATGAAGGGGTGTACCTGATCTGCAACAATGTTTAGGTAAGATACGCATGTCAAATATACACCTCAGGTTTTCCCAGCACAACATTGCCTAGGGCATCGCACACCCTTCTCCACAGTGCATTCTGGTGCATCGATTCCCCATGTAAACGGCACACACGTACACGGCCGTCCACGTGATGAAATAAAACAGGACTAATCGGACCAGGCGTCCTCCACTGCTCCAAGATCCAGTTCCATCGCTCACGTGCCCCTTATAGGTAGGCCTGTCGCGATAGTCGATAAATCGATTAATCTCACGATAACAAAAAATGACCTCGATAATTTTTCCGGCCGCGATAATTTCATTTGCATACCGTATTTTCCGCACTATAAGGCGCACTTAAAAGCCTTTAATTTTCTGCCAATGGATCGTGGATGGCTGGGCTGATATATCAGTCTCAACTGTGATCCGAGCTTTCACGAAGGCAGGAATAATCTCTTTATTCAGCCAGCTCACATACCCGTATTTACTTCCTGTTTTCGGTCGAAGTCCACAGTAGTCGATTGTTGAGCTCGCGCGCGTGCGATCAAACCTCCTCCGCGTGTTCAACATCTGATTCGGATGAACTATCTATTCGAGCTGATATTCTCAGAACACCGAACAGCACCGTCATCGGCTGACAGTCTGAGTCTCTCTCCACTGTTGTTTAGTTACCAATGATCACGCGCGCGCACTCGACAATCGCCTACTGTGGACTTAGACCGAAAACAGGAAGAAAATACGGGTATGTGAGCTGGCTGAATAAACATCATTTTTATTCATATCAAACATGCACATGCACCTAAAACACAATCATCCGTTGCAGTTTTCCCAGTTGGGAAAAAAAAAGAAGCTACAACAGACGGGCCGTCTTTTTTTGCCTGTTATGAAATGCATGTTGAGCCTATTGTTTATTATTTTTTGAAGTGCAATTTTGTTTACATCCATTTTATTTATTGTTTTTGGTATTTATTCAAGTGCATTTTTTTGTTAACAGAGACTGAGAGTCCATTGCTTTTATTGTTTTTGGTTGTTTTGTTCATTGTTATTGTGGATATTTAAAATGTTTTTTAATGCACTGCCATTTTCAGTGTTAAGTAGTCTTTGGAAATAAACGTTTATTGAATTTTGAAAGGTGTATGTGCATTATTATGCCATTATCATTATTCTAGATGAAAATGGTCTCAGATCGACAATATTATCGTTATATCGCGATAATTTCTTGGACAATTTATCGTCCAGCAAAATTTGTTATCGTGACAGGCCTACTTATAGGTGCTTTCGGCAGTGGACAGGGGTCATAATAGGCACTCTGATTCACCCGTGTTTTGACACATTCGTACCATCATTTAAATTGTTTGTGACTTGTGCCACAAGTAGACCTTCTGTTGGCTCAGCCTCAGACCAGACAGGATAGCCTGGTGTCCTTGTGCATCGATGAGCGTCAAAGACCCTATCGCCGGTTTGTGCCTCCTCAGACCACTGTTGGTAAATTCTCACCACTGTTAACTGGGAGCAACACACAAGCCGTTTCAGAGATAATCTGACCCAGTCGCCTTGCCTCAACAATTTGGCCCTTGTTAAATATGGTCAGATCTTTATTCCTGCCCATTTCATCTGCATCCAACATGTTCATTACGAGAACTGATTGTTTGCTTACCATGACTGTTTTTACATTTTGTGATAGTTGTTCATGAGTCCCTTGTTTGTCCTGTACAGTTAAACTGAGCACAGTTCTTCAGAAAAATCCTCCAGGTCCTGGTTTTCTAGCACCTTCTGCATATTTATAACAGTGACTATGATTTTGAGATCAATAATCTTTTCACAACATTGAGGACAATTGAGGGATTCATTCAATGATGTTCAAGGCGGCAATACAATGCATTAAGAGCTGTGTACATTTTTTCTAATATTGTTTAAAGATCTTTTTTTTAGCAATGTCCTTCAGAAGCTACCCAAGATGTTTCCCAAAAAACAAAATAAGTACAATTTACCCCGATCACCAAATTCAAAACGTTTACACCCCTGCCTTTTATTGCATATTCTGCAAGGGGTATGTAAACTTATGAGGAGAACCGTATATAGCAAGCCATATCATTTTAGCACAGACAATGTCAACAAATTCAGTTCATCAGTTTTCATTTTTTTGCATATGGAAAGAATAAAATACATGCCTGGGAAAAACACAAATTCGCAAATAACTTTTATTGGGGGGGGGGATTATTCTATGTACAGTATTGTGGTATTAATAACCAGTGTTGGGTAAATTACTCTTAAAAAGTAATTAATTACTAGCTAATAATTACATCTTCAACAGTGTAATTAGATTTCTGTACTAAATTACTCTCTGTAAAGAGTATTGCATTACTTATTAATAATTACTTTCTAAATCCCATATCAACCTTGACCAGTTTAACAATATGAGGATGGACATGAAACTGCTCTTTTGATTCTTTCAAATAAATAATATAAAATTGCCTAAATAATTTTTGAATTGACCAAAGCATTTAAAGGGTAAAGTATTAAATGCAATTACATCAGGAGTAACTGTGTATTAAAGAAAAAATCAGAGTAATCTCTTACTTCACTGTAATTAGTAATGAATTACAGCCAATTGTTAATAACAAGCAAGCAAAATCTTCATAAAACAAACCAAATAATGAATTCCATTGTCAATGAACATAATTACTTTTTTTTTAGACTGAGATACTTAATTCAGAACCAAATCTAGATACACAAATGGTTCATAACACTGTATTTACATAAGAGCTTCTCCAAATAGGTATTTACACCCTATCTAACGGTTGTTGTTGAGCTGCCTATATGCCTACTAAAAAACATAAAATATGTTTTAATAATTTAAATGAAGCAATGCCAACCCACCTTCCAGCTGTTAGGGCCTTCTGGGAAGACATGATCACAGACGGTGGAATAGACTCTCTGCGTCCATCTCTCTGACAGTAGTAGTTATTTGCAAATTTATGGCTGGGTCCAACCGGAAGTTTGGGTGGTGGCTGAGTCCTACCATAAATGAAATTGATAAATATTCACCATGGATTAATGATTGCATTCACTGTCAACATAACTTACTTTGAAAATAAGGTTATTAAAGTAAATATAAATACATAAATATAATGGGCAGTTCACATGACAACAAATTTACTGTCTTCAAAGAAAAAGGCCAGTCTTTATATTTCTAGACAGCAAAGACAACTATTTTTTTCACTGCAGCTCCATTGAAATGAAGACAAATTTTTTTTAATTTATACAAATACTTACATTTCTACCTAAATCTGTCAACTACCCATTCATAAAAATGTATATAATAAAATACATTACGTTGGTTTTAGTTAGATAATGTGGTAACACTTTACAATAAGGTTTCATTAATTAACATCAGTAAGCTACTTAGATAACATGAACTAAGAATGACCAATACTTCTAAAGCATTTATTAATCTAAATTAAAGTTAATTTCAGCATGTACTAATACATTATTAAAATCAAAAGTTGTATTTGTTAACATTAGTTATTTGCACTAACATTAACCAAAATTCAAATAAATAGCCTGCTACTTCAACAAATGTATTGCTCATTGTTAGTTTATAATGTTGATGAATGAGACCTTATTGACAAGTGTTACTGGTAATCCATTTCAAGACCCCAAAGTATTATGTGAATGAAATATGCAAATATATCTACCTTTTTGCAACTTCGTTGTACCGAAGTTGCAGTTTTGATTGGAGATCGTGCTAAGGAACGAGAAAAGTCAATGTATAAAATAGATATTTTTAAACCTAGAATTATGATGTGAAGTTTCTGTACAGCCAGCTTACTAAGTTAACTCAGAGACAGCAAGCATACACACATACACGGACGTTTTTTTTCTACCCGTTGCTACCCATACTGTACGTCTAACAGTGGATGACTAATAAACGATTAAAATCATCATCATCATCATCATCATCATCAACTCACCCCTGACAAATAATTCCTCAGTCTCTGGATAATTTTCGTAGCCGACGCCATACTTGGTGTCAAGGTGAAATCGCTGTTTACTGTGAATCTGTTGCTGAATCAGTTTTAGATGAACGATACCCCACAACCATGAGGAGAATGTAAGGGAGTGAAGCTGATCCTGGGTCAGAAGCAGGAGCATCGAAAAGGACCCATAGACAGTGCGGGCCGGAAGTCTATTTCTTATTCTCTGGTTCAGTGACCGTCGTCACATCCGCAAGAGCTGCAGAAACCAGAAATTCGCGCCACCTGTCGAATCAAACGCAAACTAACGACATAGTTAGTTTAGAATAGTTCACTTAAAAACTAAAATTCAGTCATTTACTCACCCTCAAGTTGTTTCTTTCTTTTGCTGAATACAAAGGAAGATATTTTGAAGAATGTTGGTAACCAGACATGTCATGGACCCCGTTGAGGAAAAAAAAATACAATGGAGGTCAATGGTGAGGATGTCTGGTAACCAACATTCCAAAATATCTTCTTTTGTGTTCTGCAGAAAAAAAGAAATTAAAACAGGTCTGAAACAACTTGAGGGTGAGTAAATGATGACAGAGTTTTTATTTTAAATTGAACTATTCTTTTAATGAATTTAGATGAAAATGAAACATTTAATCATCAATTTAACAATTTAAACCTTTAATGACTCACAGACAGTTTTTAGCTGTATTTAAATCAATAGATAGATGTAACTGAACCAGATATATGAATGGTATAACAGATTAGGAATATTCATATGCCTATCCTTATAAAACAAAAAGTATAGCATAAATGGGGATATAGCCTACTGACAATATAATGAGATAATACATTTACATATGGAAAACTTTTTTTTTTTGTTTTGTTTTTTTTGCATATTTCACATTTCATAAATGAAAATAGGTGTAATGGTATTAGGGAAAAATTACGACTTTTTGTCTTAAAGTCATGGCAACATTGTGAAAAATTTGATTTTACAAATGTATATCAAAATATAGTTTCCTCATAATTATGTACATATTTCCATATAAGCCTATTCACCTTTATTTATCTTTATATTGTGCTTTACAATACAGATTGCTCAATGCTTTACAGTGACAGGAAAATAATAATCAATGATGTAGACAGAATTGGATTCAGTTGTAAAGCACTTGTTAAAACGACAAAAGTGTCATTGCTCAGCTGAAGTCAGTTCAGTGTTGATTCAGTTCAGTTCAATAACTGTGTATGAAATGAGTTCAATTCAGCTATAAAACAGCTCTGGAGAAAACAGTGATGTCATCATGCAGCGTCCAATAGTGTCAGTGAATTCAAGGCAATAATATTGCTGAATATTAAGTGTTAGAGGCGACAGTTGAAAGGAACTCAGACTCCAACACAGGTGACAGAAATGGAGAAAAAAACCTTGGGAAAACCCATAAACAATGGGGGGACCAGTCCTCTGACTACAAACAAACAAACATATATTTTCAATGGGCCTACATGAAATAATTTAATAAATTAATTGTTCATGTAAGACACTGAAATCTGTCTACAGTTCACATACAGTCCATATTAGATCTGTTGCTATTGTTTTATATAGGGTACATGGAACAATGCCATACATAAATATATTATGGCCAAACCCTGCATATATTAGACCTAATGTATCCAATCATTTTTCATATTAGGCTTTTTTCCCCTGACCCTACTAACTAACCATACTTTACACATATAGCACATCTGCCTCTCTGTCTTAGGCTATGTGAGAATTTGGGCCCCTTGCATTCAATAATTGGGTTTCTTGGGGAATTCCAGTCTGGGATATTCAATATGTGTGCCTGACTCAGATCGGTCTAAATGTAGAGCTCTTGAACATGAAGATTGCGACGTAGTTACACATGGGTGGGAAGAAACCAGGACCACCCATTCAAAGCGCTGCCAGCAGAAGACACGAGCGCCGCCCCTGAGCGCGAGCGATATAGTTGAACACATCATTCAGCTGGATCCCGCCACACACCGCTAATCATTTACCAACTCGGAATGAACGCTAACTACTCGTCTGACGCCTGGAAATAAAGCAGCACATACCCGGATTGTTATAGCGCAAAAAAAAAAAAACTAAATAGCAAACTTCACCCAAAGGGTAAGAACATTTTCTTGACTTCCGAAAAGTCTGCAGACTATCAGTATGGAGAGCGCTGTTTCTTCTATAACCAGATTGTCCTTACTTTGATGATAGTTAAAGGTTTTGGTTTAACATAATCGATTTAACAATCATAAAGCTTGGCTGTCACTGCTATAATTTGGTATTTAATAGGCTATTGTATCGCAGCCTGTGGCTGTGAGATAAAGGCTACGGGACTGTATGCCTTTTTGACTTTTATTTTTTTGTTCTGGCACGTTTAGTATTTTAACACCAAAATATCATATATCATAACATAAGTAAAACTTAAATTAATTAAAGTCAAGATAAAGAATTGTATGTTTGTGTGTTAATATGTGTGTAGTGCAGCCTGTAGCCTATCCTTTTATTGCTTTAGTATAGGGTACAAATTAATGTCCAATTTCTTTATTGATTGATTGATTGAAGCATAAACCTTTAGTCTTTTTTGTGTGTGTGGTGGTGGTGGTGGTTGTGGTGGTGGGGGGGGGGGGGGGGTGGCGTTCGACTATTAGATTAGGCCTATATAAGATCAAATTAATTAAATTTTTTGTACACATGAAGCTCAACCATTTAACCCTGTTTGCAAAGTTATTGTGTTTGCAAATGTATTAAATGAATGGGAAGATTATAGGTTTATCAATACAGAAAATCATTTGGTGCCAAACAAGCTATTGAGTGATTAAACTATAGTGAAGGGTTAAATCTCAAACCCTTATATTCTGAAGCATTTTTCTTTTATTAAAACATTTAAAACTTTTTATTTGTTTATTTAATGTTTATTGTAAGAAAAATAATGTCAGAGAAATCAGGGTTTTAATTTGCATTCAAACATGTCCTAAATTATGGTAACGGGATTGCAAAAAAATAATGTATGATAATACAAAAAAAGAAAAAAGATTATATGTGTTTTAACTGTTTTGTACCATGCATACTCAAAGTCTCTTTTATGCATTAGGCTACTTGGAATGCAACGAATAAATAAATATTATTAATAAAAATAATGAATGCTATATGAACAAAGGGTTCAACAAACCCTTCAACAGACAAACAGTTCAACATGAAGAATTGTGGTATTGCATAACTGCAGACAAAACTACTATTAACAATACAGTTTAATGTTGTTGTCCCAAAAAAGGTTCTGTAGCTTGAAAATTAAACTTGCCTCCAAAACACTAAAGAATCACATGCTTCAGGTCTCATGATTCTATTTATGGGCCATTCCTCTGTCTGGGTCGCCCCTCCACTTGCCCTTCTTCTACTACATATTAAGTGGACATGCAAAGAATTGCATTCAGAACAATGCTGACATCATGTGTTCTGCTTTCCTATCATAATAGTAAAAACTGATGGTTGTGTGCCGCATGGCTGGCTTTGCTGCTTTGCACTGATCCACTATTAAATGTGGTCTAATACATTCTCATCCTTTATCTAATATAGTTAAATAGCGGGACATGATTTGACTCACTTCCCTGACAATAGTTCTTTGTGCATCGCATATGTATAAGTTGTTTTCAGGCGGATAGAGCCTGCAGTGTTCACAGCAGCATGTTCTAGAGACTTTCTCTTCCTCTAAATCACATTATTTGTCGGTATGTGTGGATAATAAGAACATTGTACCAGCCTGGGAGACAGAGCTCTGTCTGAAAACGCTAAACCAATTAGCACATCACAAAGTTAGTGCCTTCATATCTGTATGTTTACCGACATCAGCATAGAACATTTTAAATCGGTCTTTGACTTAGTTTTTTGTTTGTTTTTATCTGTTCTGTGACAGTTCATTTATATGTATGTATTTAGCAGATACTTGTATCTAAAGCGACTTACAAAAGAGTAACAAAAACAATTAGTCAAATAGCCAACAATATTCGTAATATAAAATGCAAGGTTGTTTAGACAGCTAGACGAGGAGGTAAACTAGGAAAGAGGAGAAATGCTGAGAACACAGTGAGGTTAAATTATACAATGGAGTTCAATGAAAGTCAGAGAAGGGTATTATTTAGTCTCCACATGACGTTGTCTGAATGTTTAGCACAACAATAATGACTGCGTTATATCTTAAAAAATAAAGCTGACATGAAAGTGATTCCATAAAGGAACCATTTTGTAGCCAGTGTGAAGAAAATGTGTGTGTGTGTGTGTGTGTGTGTGTGTGTGTGTGTGTGTGTGTGTGTGTGTGTGTGTGTGTGTGTGTGTGTGTGTGTGTGTGTGTGTGTGTGTGTGTGTGTGTGTGTGTGTGTGTGTGTGTGTGTGTGTGTGTGTGTGTGTGTGAAGGGATGGACGGAGACATCAACTCAGTAGTTACGTCTGGCATGAAGTTAGCAAAATGGCAGAAATGCAGGCAGAGAATTTAAAATGTTCCTTGTCTGGTCTTTGTTGATTCAACAAGCTCATGTTAGGGGTTGTTAGGGGCTGTTAGGGGTGTAACGGTACATGCATTTGTCCCGAACTGTAACGGTAAGGATGCCATGGTTCGGTTCATGCAGTCAGACGTAGAATACAGTCAGTCACAGTTATTGTCGATCCACACTCCAATCCAAAAGGTGGCGCACTCGGTAATGCAACTATTTGCTAACTGCCACAACAGGAAAAAGAGCCAAAGATGAACAGCGCATATGCGAATGACTTGAGCGCTTGAAAACAAGTCCCCTAGATAGTCTGTACTCACAGACAAAAGAGTATACTTTGAAAGGCACACTCACTATTAACTAGTTGCTTATTAGCATGCATATTACTAGGATATTGGCTGTTTATTAGTACTTATAAAGCGCATATTAATACCTTATTCTGCATGACCTTATTCTACATCCCTTAATCCTATACCTATACTTAATAACAACCTTACTTACTAATAAGCAGTAATTATGAGCTTATTGAGACAAAAGTCATAGTTAATAGTTAGTGAATAGTGCGAGTTGGACACTAAATTTAAGTATGACCATTTTTCGTATTGTATTGAACTCGTATCGAACCGCAACTTTAAAGCCGAGGTACGTAGCGAACTGTGACTCCTGTGTACTTACATCCCTAGCGACTATCACACTTTCTCTCTTGCACTATACTAGACACTTTAAATGATCTATGAATATAAAGAAACATACTGTCATGTACTGTTATGGGAGAGCTACCTTCCCTGAATTTGACCGGATCAAGTTGGAAATAGACTCATGTAAGATCAACCTTCTGCTTGTCAAGGCCAAGTATACCCCAGAATAAACACATATAAAGTGCTAGATATAATTAACTGAACATTGTGTTCATTATATTCAGAGCTTGATTACAACTTCGCATATAGATTTTTAATAATGAATACTGACACATACTATGCTTGCTATAAGCTGTTTTGAGTGGTTGTTGGTTGCTTGCCTAGTGCTACAAGTCAAAAGTGCCCAACTTCAAGTATCTATGGTGTCTGTGACTGGGGTCCCTCCTTCAAAAATGACCTCTTAAGACTAATAGCACACTTCTCTTAAACAAGCTGCATAATTTGAGGTATTATTTATGTTTTTAGCTATCGAACATATATTGCGATATGCATGTCATATCACAACGTCTTGCAATAACTGGGGTCGTGAACAAAAGACATGAGACACTCACTGCTCTTGACTGAATAACTTTTGTTGCTTTAATAAGAATCAGTGTACATTTAATACATACAGTGAAGACTAAGCAGCGTTTTATTTTTACATTTGATTATTCAGTTCTTGCTATTAAATAAACCTAATATAGGCCTACCTGAAACACTAAACCACCTGGTTTCACTGATGTTAAAATGACTCTTACTTATGCGATAGTAAAACACTGTTGTTCACTTTCAGAAGTTGTAGGGATGCTTTCTTCTGACCAAAAGAATGTGAAAAAAATTTATGTTGGTTATATAATTTTAAATACATTTGAAATATACTTTTTATTTATTTTACACACTTTAAGCACGGCCATGCTTAAACACACATTATCATATCACATATCGAATATTGCATTATTTAATGAGTTATCAGATATCGCATTTTTATTCAATATCGTGCAGCCCTATTTTTAGCACACACAGTGTGGGAAATTTACATAACCCGATGTTTGAATATGAGCAGTAAAAAAAGCAGAAAGCACCACTAAATAATGACTCAAGTGTCTGTTACTGGCACTGAGAATCTTTTTTTACTTTTGTAAATTAGCTTTTTTTCACAGGAAGGGTCCATTTTCTGAAGCAGCTTTTAGAAACAATGGAAGGATGTTGCTGTTATTGACCAAACTGTGTCACAGCAGCCGACCTTCAGGCTTTTTTAAAGATGCACTAAGTAGTATTTTACTAACATTTTACACCAAAAAATGAAATAATAGTTTTTTTTTCTGTGTAAGTGCGACCATGTTGAGAGTTGTTCTATCTATCAGTCAGTATTTTATCAAGTTTTTTTCAAGCCATACAGCCAGTAAAAATCCTAAAACAATTGCATAATGTTCTTGGTGATCACCCTCTTGTTGGAAAAGATAGCATATAGCATTAACCTGTTGCGAAGTCATTAAAACATGTATTCTACATGTATTTATTGATCTTGTAGGAGCACTCTCATGTTTTGCCAGATTTGTTCAGCTTTATTATGATGTCACTGAATGTGTCCTGATATGTGTGATTCTGTTGATACATGTCTAGTGTGCTGCATGCTCTATATGTTGGCATGCTGTTTCATTTTATATAAAGATAAATGCAGTTTTGTTTTATAATTCTCTGTGTGGCATAACATGCTTTTTAAAAAGACTTGTGCAGATATGACTTCAGAACCCCGAAGGGAAACCCACTGGACTTTCCTATGGAGTTTTATAATGGGGGTTTTCAATTTATGAGTAAAATAAAGCCTGTGGTAAACATAACTTGATTATACTTTGATGCTTTGTTCTACAATGTACACTGCACACACTCACACACCAAGCTGTCTTATCTAGTTACTTAAAAACGTAACTTTTCAAAAATGAAACGTCAAAGTGTAGTCAAGTTATGTTTACCACAGGCTTTATGTTACACATAAATCGAAAAAATCCCATTATAAAATCCCATAGGATCCCACAGCGACGAATTACAGTAGTCTTCCGTGTTCTGACGTCATACCTGCACCACTCTATTTTACAAAAAATAACTAAACCTAAAAATACAGTTCTGCTCATGAATAGGCTATGTGATGTAGTGCTTCAAACTCAATTTAATCTTTTTTAAATATTTGATGCCACGGATCACAAACTGGCAAATCTAGCGATTAGCTCTTTTTCAAAATTGTAGCAACAACTTGCAAATGTTTGTTAAAACGACATTTCTAAATTGTAAATGGCGCGCTTTGACCCCTCGAAGCTAATCCGTTTTGAACTGGCAGTGTTTTAACTAACCATTTCTTTGTGTGCTTTTTTTGTGTGCAAAATGAGTCAGATGTTCAGTTAACAGACATTGGGTGTGCCGTCTGATGCTGAGACTAGTAAAAATGTAACCCTATTATCATTTAATCCATTTATTTTCCATAGATGTGAACTGATATGAGATTAGAGTAGAAGGATTCAGCCATCTTCAAAGCCAATTCACGTTGAGTGAAGTGATGATAAATGTGATTGATGTTCACTGAATAACATGTTTTGGTCTTTAAAATAAAATCGTATTTCCTGGAGCATCTACAACTTTAAACATTAGCTTTTGTATCCTGAAAATGTAGCTAATTTCACTAGGGATGACGTTTTTAGAGCATTTGCACTGGCTTCATTTCCTTGTTTATTTTTCCTAGCTTGGTCCTTGGGGAAGCAGCTTTTGCTCTATTGATCACATGTCTAGCACTCACTGTCCTGAAAGACAATGGCTGCTTTTCCAGGAGACCCTGGGGTCTTGTCAGGCCCACTTCCCTTCAGGAAAGAGCAGCTGTGTTGCTGCGCACGCTGGGACACTGGTAAAACAATAATCCAATGCACAGTACTTCTGTAGCTTAAAAGAATAGTGCACCCAAAAATAAAGACTCTAATGTCATGAAGACAAAGGGCACTATGAAGTACAGTCAAATAATTCCAAAGATGAATTATTTTCATACACTCTAAAAATATTTGACCCAAAATTGGGTTGAAACAACCCAACATTTTTTAGTGTATGTTAAACAGAAAAAGAGATATTTAGCAGAATGCTTTTACATAAAACAAGGTAATTACAGAGCTCCAAAATGACAAATACCATAAAATAATCACGTTTCCATATAAATGTGCTCTATATTCCAAGTCTTCTTAGTTCACTTCACCTAAAATGAAAATTGTGTCATCATTTACTTTAATTCATCTTCAAAACACAAATTAAGAGAAGTTTCTGTTCCTCCACTGAAAGTCCACCAAAACTTTGGCAATACAAAAAGGTAATTGTAAAATTAATCCATATGAATCAAGCAGATTAATCCACGCCTTGTGAAGATATATGATTGCTTTATAAGATGAACAGATTTAATTCACATCAAATGTGGTGAAGACAGAAGCTCAAATGTGAGCGTGTGACGCGCAAGAACCAATGAGGTTGAGAGCCATTAAACAACAAAATTTAAGTTTACTGAAACATACAGGGGTTGGACAATGAAACTGAAACACCTCTCATTTTAGTGTGGGAGGTTTCATGGCTAAATTGGACCAGCCTGGTGGCCAATCTTCATTAATTTCACATTGAACCAATAAGAGCAGACTGTGAAGGTCCAATTAGCAGGGTAAGAGCACAGTTTTGTGCCGTGTATCAGGATGACAATGCACCAATACACACAGCAAGACTGGTGAAAGATTGGTTTGATGAACATGAAAGTGAAGTTGAACATCTCTACACCATACTAATAAATTATTTGTGGTCTAAAACCAGGTGTTTCAGTTTCATTGTCCAACCCTGTATAATGGCCTGTATTTCTAACTATTCCCATCTATCTATTCCCATCATATTGCTTCAGAATATATGAAATATAGACTATGTTTATGGTGCCTACTGTTTCTTTTTTGGGGCTTGAAAACCTCTGGTAGATGGAAAGGAGAAGCCTGGGCATTCTGCTAAATATCTAATTTTGTGTTCTGAAGGAAGTCACATGGGGTTCAAACAACATGAATGTGCATAAATGATGACAATTGTTTGGTGTACTGTTCCTTAAAGTCATGTGATTGGACACAGTTTCCTGACCGTGCTTTAAGGCTGGCGTCAGAAGGCTCTGTCAAATATTTTTATGGGACTGCCCACTCATAAAAATGGCCCTGTTATAAGTAAGATGTGACCTTGCCCAGCCTTCAGAGTTCACATAACATATAATGGGAATAGAGACCTCCCGCTTCCTCTGCAGGAAAACGGGAGGGAGTGATATGAGGTCACTTTCAAAACATGACTCCCATTCAGACAGTGAAAGATTTGTTCCAGTTATTTGCCTGCTCTAAGAAGTCACTGTTCCCATGTTCAAAGTGTTGAATGTTATTCACAAAGCTCTTATTTTTTATGGACAAGAACTAAGTGAAATAATGAAAGTTACAGGGTTAGAACACAGATTTCTTCTGGTTTGGCTTGACAAGCACTAATAGATGATATACAGTAACGTTTGAACTCGGTTGAACTTGTGCTTCTCGTCTTCTTAAAAATCGAAAGATTTCTCACTTAGAATAGTGTAGTGGACAAATATAAACAAGCGTCCAGCATACGTGGAAACTTCTTTTATAATGTTCAGAATGCTTCCCAGGAATTACCTCATGAATTTGGATCAATGTCCAAGTGTCCTGAGTTGGAATCTGGGGATGGCAACTTTGGAAAAGCTTAAATTAGTCAATACATACTTTCCATACTTCAATTTATGTTATTTTGTAGTTTTGATGATTCCAAAATGTGGATTCCCCCCAAAAATGTGGAAAAACATAATGACAAAAAAGGGTAGGTGTGTCCAAACTTTCATCTTGTAGAGTAAATGTTCAGTTCTTTGTCAAATGGTGGATACGCTTTTGTTTTTGTGAGCCTGCCATGTTTGTAGCATGCTGGTTAAGAGGCGCTGGAGTTAGACAGGAATGTGTTTTTTCCCTCTTGCCTTGTAATTAGGCTGTTACCAGCAGGCAAACACAGTGATACCTCTCAGCTCACAGCTGGAGGGACGGGGAAGTCCTGCAAGCTGCAAATCAAGAGAACACGCTTTGAGTTGACAGGCTAGACTGTAGTAGTTGCAGGGACTGGAAAGCTGGTCAGCTGCATGCACAACGTGCTGCAGTTCGTCCAATGCAAAACATATTGAAGCATTCGGGTTCAGTCTCCACATGGTACCGTTACTTTGCTCAGTCAGTGGAAAAAACAGCGTTGGCCTGTTAAATGTGATCAAACGTTACGCAGTATGCTTTTAATTAGACACAGCCTTTGCCAGCACCACTTAAATCAGTGTAGTGCTTCTGTTTTTTTTTTTTTTTGGCTGCTCATTATATCCTGCATTCAAGATGTTTGCTGCCTTTCTTTGTGGAGTCTTTGTGCTTGAATGACATGTCCGAGCCTGGTCATATTAGCACTGTGTGAAATAGGAAGTGTCTGGAGGAATGTGCCTGGGGCTCTGTGAAAACAGTTATGTGTAACATGCTTCCCCTCCTTGTGTGTGTGTGTGTGTGTGTGTGTGTGTGTGTGTGTGTGTGTGTGTGTGTGTGTGTGTGTGTGTGTGTGTGTGTGTGTGTGTGTGTGTGTGTGTGTGTGTGTGTGTGTGTGTGTGTGTGTGTGTGTGTGTGTGTACAGAAATAACTATATTTCCATGGCCTGCTCTGTCCGTTGGTATTGAAATTTAGCATTTTAAAGGATGTGCAGAATATGAGTTATTAATAATATGTGAGATGTGTGTCATTTATTGAAATCATATCAAATGAATGTAATGGTGCCATTATATAGTGATACAGTATATTAGATGGTAATAATTATTGTCGGGATCACAATGAAAAATCAGAAATCATTAATGATTGAGAAATATTTAAGATTCTGCTCTAAGGTCACTGATCAAATAAGCAAATTTAAGACATTGAGCAGTGAATTTATTTGTACAATAGATCATATATTCTTCATTCAGATGCAAAATGATGTTTATCATTCTTATATCATGCTGGAAAATATGATCATCGGGTTTTGTTCATGTCAGCTCTGTGTTGCTGTCATTAAAGGTGCAGTAAGCGATTTCTGAGAAACACTGTTGAAAGTGGATCGGGCCGAGCACCAAAACACACTTGTAGCAAATTAGCAGTAAGTTGTGTTGTGTATATGCTCATAATGAAGGAGGTGCCTGTGCTGCATAGCGTGGTCGTGATTCGTGAATTTGGGAGCAGAGTCCTCAAGATAGACGTGTGATCCTTTTTGAGTAGGGGTGTGTTTGTTTAGATGATTCTAAATATCAACAACGTTTCTCAGAAATTGCTTACTGCACCTTTAAACTAAAAGGGTACCATGATGACATACTAAGCACTATGACATTTTAAAGTCAAGATTTCACTAAAGGTGTCATGTTAATAATATAATTTGTAGTATTACCTTGGTACTATGCACAAAGAAAACCCCTGTATTACCTCTCAACAGTATTTTATTCTAATTCTGTAGATGCACTGAACAGCAGAATTTTAAACTTTTTCAATTTCATTGAGTATCATCTAGTCTGAAAACAGTGCTAAGTAATTAAGTTATTTGGCTTTAGGCTATATAGGGGGTTGTATAATGATATTGACAATCATAATCAAGAATGAAGCACAAAATTGGTTAAACTTGATAAATGATTATAGTTTAAATGAGTTTAAAGTAGCACAATTACACATGTATTTATTTTGCAGATGAATTAGTATAAAAATAAATAAGAAAAAGACAAGAAATTTATCAGTCAGCAATAATAATGCTACAATACTTCAAGTGTGCAATACTAAAATTACAATTTTGTAATTTAAAACAGAATATCAATCTGAAAATGAACAGTAGAGAATGAGAAAAGCAGGTGTGCAGAAAATGTCTGGGAACATAAGCAATGAAACACTATACATACAACGGCACAAAGGCCATCTAAGCATTAACAGTAATGCATTACCCATTATACTACAAAAATAAAAAGATCACGGTATACAGTAAGCTGTATTGTTTTTCAGCCAAATCTTGTTTTGATATTACCCATTATGTTCGCTAGAGAACTTACCACAATATTCAGATAATCACAAAAACCTCAGTACTATGTGTGCAGTCTAAAAACAATGACGCAAGACCAGAGCATGTTTCAGCTGTTTCTAGGCTTATCCATCATTTCTGTGACTGAATAAACATGCAATGCAGCATGCATCAACACCATTCAGCTCATGTCAATTATGACAATCTAGGGATCAAAAGCATGTTGTTGAATCAAACAGTCTAGAGATGCTTTTAGGTTCAGTAGCAAGTCACCAGCTCTGCAGCTCCCAAACAATTTTTTCATTAGTCTGATCTATCTATGGCACAGCAATTTTGTCTTTTGTTTGCAGGTGTGCTGATTTGTCTTCTGGAGGAGCAACAGAAGGCTCCCTAAAATGACCCAATCGGTGCACATAACCTCCAAACTGCCAAGTAAGTAGATGTTTCTCTGCTCTCGATAGATAGTACTGTTTCAAGATGAACTAAACATCTGCTATGTTTGCATTGCAGATCTAAGTGCCCCTTTTCATTGCTCTACTGAGGAAGAAACAGATCAAGGTGGCTCCTATTCTGTACAGACACCCTACGGATTCCAGCTGGACCTTGATTTTCTCAAGTATGTTGAAGAAATCGAGAGTGGACACAGCATTCGTAGAGCTAATGTGAACCCTCGGAGGGGATCTCGCGGTGACCGGGGGCACCAGCGGAATTTGGGAATTGGGGGTCGGACCAGTGGCTGGACCTCCACTGAATCCCTTTCCTCAACAACCAGTGAGAATGGCCAGACTAACCAAACTTTTCTCCAGAGCACAATTACATCACCTAATAAATCCCAACCACTTTCTCCATTACCAGTGGTCAGTCCCAGTCAACTTACTTGGTCCAAAGTGCCACCACCACCTCCCCCACGCAACCCTAGGGTAGAGAGGACACTTCTTGAAACTAGCCTTCGTCTGCAACAGGAGCAGAGTCAGTTTTCAAATGGTTTAGGCTCCAATTTGTCCGACCTTTCCAGAGTGAGTTCCAAAGCCAGTGGATCTAATAGGGACTTCTCTGTAGCTTCTTCCCAGCTTGCTTCAGATGCTCATTTGCTACAGAAATCTCCTGTTGTCCAGACCCCCCTTTCTGGGATCTGGACCAGAGCAAGTCCTCAGACATCTGGAAGGAGCACTCCAGCCTCCACCTCAGGAACTTTGCCTCCTGGGCAGCTTCAGACGGTGCGAGAACAGATGGCCACAGCCCTTCGGCAGCTGAGAGAGATGGAAGAGAGAGTGAAAGGAGTATCAGCTCTAGAAAGAGAAGTTGCCATGCTCCGTGTAGAAAAGGAAAGGTTGGCTCTGGAACTTCGAAAGAAAACAGAAGAACTTGATTCAACGCTCAAACTACAAGACTCTACTGATGCAGTAGTGGAAGCCTTTCAACCAGGACCCCTAGCATCGCCTTCACTTTGGAATAAAAGGCCAGAAAGCAAAAGTGATGAACAAGATAACAAGCAAACTCCTGTAGAAAAAATATCCATAGCAGTAGGTAGTGACATTCCTCTTGAGACTGTGGTAGTCTTCAATCGTCAAGCACTCAAGGATGCTGCTGTTGAAACTACTATTGATGTTTGTCATGCAGCTATTGCGACTGAGGCTACTGTCATGCATGATGAGGGAATTCAGACTGGAGTGGATACAGAAGATGTGGCAGTCTGGGTAACTGAGTCATTTCTAGGGCTAAAAAGTGAGACAGAACGAGAAATTGATACCCTGCAACACACTATCAAATTTCAACAAGAGTCAATCCAGGTTCTTGAGACACAATTAACTCAGACCAGCCAAGATCTTGAAACTTTAAGGGCTCAGGAAATTGAGAGGACGTCTAAGATTATGTTGGACAAAGAGACAATAGCAAAACCAGAGACAGTCAATACCCAAATGCAAACATGTCCTGCTGAAGTTTGTTCAGTTGGAGTGTTGTTTCCAGATGTGACTGACCCGGAGTACATTTCAAAAAATGACCAAAGCATTCAAACAGATCCTGTGGAATCTTCAAAGGAAAAAACTGTGGAGTTAGTAAGCATTGGTATCCAGTGGGAATGTCTCTACGTCACTGATACACAAGACAGTAAAGAACAGGCAACTTCTGCAGAGAGTAAGCATTGTTATTATGTCAACAGATTTTTTTTATTTCTTAAAGCATGTTAATGTTCATACTATGCACTAGGGGTGTAACGATTCGATACATATCACGATACTGAACTCACGATACGATATTATTGCGATACTCCAAGACTAACCTTATATGATAAAAGGTTAACAAAAAAAGTAAATGAATATGCTTGGACTCTGCTTTTAACCCAAGGACAATAGAGACACCAGAATAACACTATTCATGAGTCTGAAGCTGAAAATACAGAATTATTTTAGATGAAAATTCTTGCACTTTTTCACTGACTAGATATATTTCAAATAATGTTGGGGGGGTGACTATCCACGATACATATTGTCACTATCCACGATACGTATTGTTGCATTGTGATATATTGTGGCACGATATTTTGTTACACCCCTACTATGCACAATTATTCCAAAGTAGCCTTGTTGGTAACACTTTATAATAACTGCACGCTATTAATCATTAGTTAAGCATGAGTAAACAGTTAATTCATAATTTATAAAGCATTAATAGACATTAATAAGCAGTTTATAAATACAGTTATAAATGTTTTTTTCCTGATTTACAAGCATATCTATAATGCGTTTAATAATTGTATTTTCATACTTTGTTAATGATGAATTAATAATTTCTAAATGAAGTATTGCATTATTTACAAACCAGTTGTTTAAGAGTTGTCAGTGATTCGTAAGATCACTTAGAAAGTGTAAGTAAATGGAGTAAATTCAGGTAGTTATAAAGCATTTAGTAGGGGTCAGTTAACTATATTTGTGAGCTCATCTAAAGTGAGGACTATTCATGCCTTGTAAAACATTTATAAATGAGATTTAAAGGCTCATTTATCTTCAAAACAGAAAAATTAAACAAACACAACACAGTGAAACAATGCAAATCTCCTTTATAAATGCTTTACAAGGCATAACTAGTCCTCACTTTAGATGAGCTCACAAATATAGTTAACTGACCACTACTAAATACTTTATAACTACCTGAATTAACCCTGAATTACAGTATAAATACATGTTAATAAAGCATTTATTTACACATTAAGTAACTACTATATGTCTGAATAATAAGATGTATGAATGTACATTTAAATAGTTTATTAATCATTTACTTACACTTTCTAAGTAATCTTATGAACCACTGACACCTCTTAAATAAATGTTTTATAAATAATGCAATACATCATTTAGAAATGATAAATTGATCATGAATAAAGTATGAAAATACAATTATTAAACACATTATATATATGCTTTTAAATCAAGAATAAAGCATTTATAGCTGTATTTATAAACTGCTTATTCATGTCTATTGATGCTTTATAAATGATGAATTAACTGTTTACTAATGCTTAACTAATGATTAATAGTGTGCAGTTATTATAAAGTGTTACCGCCTTGTTAAGATAATTGCTCCACTTTTGTAATGTCAAGTCAAGTCACCTTTATTTATATAGCGCTTTTTACAATACAAATTGTTTCGAAGAGATAACAGGAAAATAATGTTGTAGTATTGTTAAATTCAAAATTAAATGTCCCCAACTAAGTGCTACTGTACTGTTGTTGGTAATGCAGCCTCTCTAACATGTTGCCAGTAGTTAACGCAGTAATAAATACAGCAATAATTTAAAGCCTCTTAGCATTCGTGTAATCACACTCACACAATCACAACAAGTCATGGCACAATCCAGTCAATTTAGAATGGATAAAATCAAATCCATCCTACATTTATTACTTGTGTAATATCATTTATCTCAAAAGTATTGAGAATGTTTTATGTTGATTTAAACAAATGTGGAAAACCCCTTCAAGAGTGATTTCTTTGCAATAAAGTTGCAGGCCCTCTGAAATCTATCATGAAGAGGAAGGATGGGAGTGGTGCTGGTGCAGCTTCCAGTGGTGGCAAAAAGAGCTTGAAGTTTGTTGGAATTCTAAATGGAGGGTGAGTTGCTAGAGCAGATTTTTAAATAATGAAATATTGTTAGGCATGATACGAAATTCCTTTACCATAATTACATCAATGTCACCGACTGCGTCTCATAGCTTATTGCTTTTATAAAATGCCAAAAAAATTACTTTTATGAATTATAATAAATAATTATTATGCCAAGTAACAAATGTATGTATATCATTGGCTTTCAACTTGGCTCTTCCAGTTTGATGATACCATACTGAATTTCTCCACCTAAATTCTTGCAGGTATGAGTCGACCTCTAGTGAAGAGGATGAAGAAGAGGATGAAGAGAGTTCCTCTGATGGAAGTGAAGCTGGTGCATGTTCAGACAGCAGCGTGGAAGAAGAGGCAGCTCTAGAGGATACATCTGAAGAAGAGATGAATATAAATGTGGATGAAACTGATAGTGATGAAAACATGCCAGCTGGGACTGAAGATTTAAAGGATCAGGCAGACGAAGTGAAGGAAAAGTAAGTTCATGTAGATTTTTGTTATGACAGAAATGTCACAAATCACAAAAAAGTTTTGTCTTTAGTCCACATTAAATTAAGCTCTTTGCTAGCTTACTCCTAAAAATGTATTTTAAGCAAAAAAATGAGGTCCTAAAATATTGATGACTTTACTACAGATTTTTTTTAATCATCGTTCAGTGCTATGAAATAATTAAAGCCTATTGGCAATTTTTTTTAAAAAAGTGATGAGCATCAAATGTGTCCTGAAAAAAAAGTAATCTCAGAATGTTTTGTGTTGAATTTCATTGAATTTCTTTTAATCCAAGATGGTAGATGAAATTATAAAATTATATATCAATAAAAAAGTAGTTTGCCTTAAATGGCAGTAAGCAATTTCCGAGAAACGCTATATTTATAGACATATATATATATATATATACAACACTAAATGGACATTATCTTACAGGTTTGAACTAAGTGCCAAAATGCGTGAGGCTTGTCTAATTGTGAAGAACCACCTTAATGATGGAGCCAAAACAGTGAAGAGTAAAGAAGTGGTAGGAACAAATTACACATATTACATTTTATTCACATTGTGGTTATTATTCCAAATGAATCAATTAATTCCAGTCAAACTATTAAGAAGTTTATTGTTGCTTTGTTAACTTCCACAGTTGTCCAGCACTCATACCGTTCAGCTGGAGTGGTTCCGAGTATCCAGTGCAAAGATGGTCCAGCCATTACGTGTGTCAAATTACCTGATGGCTTTCTCAGAAGTCTCCCCCATCCTTCTGGAACACGTAGTCAACATGACCGACGGCAACGGCAACACTGCTTTACACTACAGCGTCTCCCATTCCAACTTCACTGTTGTGGACCTGCTGCTTGACACAGGTTAATAGAGTTTTTTTTTTCAGAATAACATCAGATTATAACAACCAGTACCTAATAGTGTTCCTGAATTCATTCTTTTGCAAAGGAAGTAATGTAGTAAATTAATGTATGTTTGAGAATTCATCAACTTTTGGTGTCCTTAAAATATACAGCTAGCACAGTTGAGTAAAGGCCCGCTCGTGCCAAGGATGATAACTATAATGATAATGATAAAGACATAGTTCAAAAAATCGTTCTAAATATAAAAGAATAGCAGAGTTCATAATAATGGCACAGAGAAACAATTTGATTGGAATCACGAACGATTTTTTCAGCTGATGAATGATAAAAACATTGACAGCCAATCATAATCCATCCTGCTTTAAAGAGCTCAAGCATTTAAAGCCTCAGACGACAAAACTGCACTGTGTGCTTAGAATAAACAGAACAATATCGTCCTATTGTGTGAACGCTATTATAGTTATTGTTATAATTATCGTTCTTGGTGTGAACGGGTCTTAAACCATTGGAAAATGCACCCAGCTACATTACGTAGCTTAATGCTAAGAAAAGTATGTTAGATTTCTCTTATACACAAAATAAGTAAGCTTGAGTTCTTATGGAGAGAATAATTTATTGAAGGTAGTAGTGTCGCACAGTTCTTCGACAACAATATTACCATGTTGGCCTTCGAAGAATCTTTACCCAAAGTTCTGTCTAGCAGTACTTTATACCTGCTACAAACAATAGACACAATGCTGTTAGGACCTTCCACCGGAGATCCTGCAATACACCCATTAGATATTCTAATTCTATGGGCCATTTGGACGTACTGTATGGGCCATCGGGCGGTATAGGTCAATTGATTCACCTATCAGTTTCTATGGGCAATACATCTGTATGGGCTTTTTGGTTCACACCTTTACAGACACAGTTTCAATTGATAGCATCTGAGGCACAGTAATAAAGTAAATGCATCTGACTAAATACACATAATCTTTTAGGATCTTTATACACTATATGGCATTGAGCTGTTCTGAGTTGTCCAATGTTTGGGACATTGTTACAATACAGACAACTTCAGGCAATGCATATTTATCTTTGTGTGTGTTCATGTGCAGGCATGTGCAATGTTGATCAGCAGAATAAAGCCGGATATACAGCTGTGATGCTGGCAGCTCTTTCAGCGGTGAAGGAAGAGGACGACATGGCAGTCGTCCAGAAACTCTTCCGTCTGGGCAACGTCAATGCCAAGGCGAGCCAAGTAAGTCACCCGGTTAATTAGATATTCATATGCTATATCCTCTGCTAATTTGAGAATGACATTTCAAGTTAAGTTCCTAAACACGAAGGTTTATAATTGGCATCTATTGTTCCATGAAGAATCTAGCATCCATGGATTCTTTCCATTGCACAAAAGGTTGTTTATAATGGAAAAAGGTTCTTCAGAATATCAAAATGTTCTTTTAAGGACTATTCACAGAAGAACCATTTTAGGTTCCCCAAATCTTTCAATGGCATCACTGCGAAAACCCCTTTTTGGGACTTTTATTTTTGAAGTTGCAGTCTTTCATTTTTGTACATTTCTAAACTCATTTGGTGGAAAGGTTTGCTAAAGGAGATAAAAATGCTCTCCATTCAATATGGAATATATGTACAACTGTTGAAAAGTTTGAGGTCAATAAGATTTTGTTTTTAGGATATTCATACTTTTATTAAATTGATCAAAAGTGACAGTAAAGACATTTGTAATGTTTAAAAAAATCTATTTCAGTAAATACTGTATTTCTGAACTTTCTATTCTGCAAAGCATCCTAAGAAGAACAATGTTTTCACACAAATAAAAGCAGCACAAATGCTTTCAGCATTGATAATAATAAGAAATGCTTTTTGAGCATCAAATCAGCATATTATAATTATTTCTGAATGGATCATTTGACACTGAAGACTGAAAAATTCTGCTTTGCCTTGACAGGAATAAATTACATTTTACAATATATTAAAACAGATTTTATATTTCACAATACTACTATATGTTTGAACAAACAAATTGAGCATTGATGAGCATAAGAGACTTCTTTCCAAAACATTAATAAAGCGTACCAACCCCAAACTTTCAAACGGTAGTGTGCCATTCAAAAGATTTTCTGATATCAGCCAAAAGTTTGGACTCTCAAGTCTTATACACTAAAAAATGTATGGATGTCATTGTCATTTCATTAGATAAAAATGGATAAAAGTGGAATTCATTTTAAAGAAAGTTAATCACAGGCAAAATGGCTCAGAAAAGCTAAGTTCTGAGAACATTTGCAGATTTGTATGTATTGCAATGAAATTCAGATATTACATTCAGTCTGGCTAAATTGTCTAAATAATCTTTAGGGGCTACTATATATCATTTTTGGTGCACGTTTTATTTTAATAAAAACAGATTACTGCATTTTTAGAGTGTAGTTAATGAAAGGGATGCATTGATTGCCAGACAAAAGAGCCTTTAGTTAAAAGCTCCTATCTTTTGGCCCGTCTGTGGTTAGGCAGGACAGACAGCTTTGATGCTGGCCGTGAGTCATGGGCGGCAGGAGATGGTGCGAGCGCTGCTTGATTGTGGTGCAAACGTGAACATCCAAGATGACGAGGGCTCCACTGCTCTGATGTGTGCAAGTGAACACGGTCGAGCTGAGATTGTCTCCTTGCTGCTGGACCAGCCGGGTTGTGACATTTCGGTTGTGGACAATGTGAGTACCCCACAAATACCTTCATACAACCATGATGTATTTGTCCGTGACACACTTTCGGCATAATACTGTATCCTAAAATATAGCCATCCCAGACAACAACATAGTGTCGGCCCAGATCCGGGCCGTGTGGAATCCATGTGTACAAGATGTGGGCCGGATCTGGGCCGTGTGGAATGACACTATGTTGCTGTCTGGAATAATTAATTAAATGGTTGGTCACACTAACATTCAAATTAAGGTGAACACACTATTTCTGAAGTTAATAAATGATTGACCTACTATATTTGAAATACTTTATTCCACAATGCAATGAGCTCAGCTTGACTAAAAATTTTAGCCAGGATGTTTTTCTTTACTTATGACTAATGTTTTAGTGTTATATTCGTATTATAAAGCCACCTTGAGCTTGTCTTACTTGATTGAACCAACAAGACTTTGGGTTAAAAATGCATAATAATCATTTTTATCTTCAATATTATAATTGAATGCTATAGAAGGTGGTTTCTGCCTCAGAGTAAAAAATAAAATATTTTTTTATATAAAAGAGTTTATTAAATCTGACCTTTATACCACGCAATTCTGACTTTATAACTCGCAATTGCGACTTTATATCACACCATTGTGAGAAAAAACGTCAGAATTGTGAGATAAAAAGTCTTTACTTGGCTAAAATTACTTTTTGTCATTTTTTATTCTGTGGTGGAAACAAGCTTCCATAAGAAGCAGATGGATGGTGTATTTAAAGATCTTGTTCTAAAGTAATTTCCTGTTGGCCATATACAGTATGGTCTGGCCCAACGTGTGTATGTTTGAAATCCAGTGCAGTCGCTTGTTCCATTATAGTAGGATATTGTACTGTATGTTTTCCAGAACATTATGTCACAGAATAAGTCACACCCTTAATGTTGTGGGACCTGGTATCCAGTGTTAAAGCATTCAACCCAAGAATGCATTATGGTTAAATGTATGCCCTTTGGCCTCTTTCCTTCAGGATGGCAGTAATGCTCTCTCCATTGCCCTGGAGGCATCCCACAATGACATTGCAGTTCTACTGTATGCCCACATGAACTACTCTAAAACGCAGGCGGAAGTAAGTCCTCTCCCACTGAACATTTATGTTAAGTAGAACAAGCAGTTTAATTACTTTTAATGGTCACTTTACAAAACTTGTTAAAGTGATGTAAGTAAAATAAAGATATTAATTCAGTCAAATGTAGGGCGAGACTTGATTGGAGCAGTTTGGGATTGATTGGGTCATGAATGCTACACACACCAAAATGGAGCCAGATGTGAATGGGAGTTTGTTGAAGCAATGCCTAAATAGTTGTTTGATTACTGGTTAACATTACCCAACAGTCCATGCAGCATAATTGACATCAGATTAAAAGGATAGTCATTTCAGAATGTAAATAGTGTAAATTCAGATTTCATGTTTATTTTGAAAGTATGTAGTATTAAAATTTGATGTGTTTCACAAAATGAATGAAAAATTAGTACATGAATTTAAAACGTAATAATTCAAATTGTATCATTCTGGTGAGAAATAGGAATGTTACCATTGTGGTGCATTGTGTTAACTAACATAACTTTTGTGTTTGTTCTTTGTTTAGGTATCACCTAAAGCCAGTCCTAAAAAAACATGGCCATCTGAGTGACATACTGTATGGACACATTAAGTACAAAAAGGATATAAAAATAAGATTAACCAGCTTCACTAGAAGATTAATAATGTCTATGTTACAAGTTTATATTTATTCACTGAATACCTTTTTTATCCACATGTTTAATGCTCTATACCACATCATTACTATGTAAAATATTATGTAAACATAATGTAGGTAAGATCAAGAATTTGACTTACTTTTAATCTTTAACAGGTGCATTTACTATAGTAAATGTATTGTTCTACCATGATATCATGTTTAAATAAGCAAATAAGGTATTTGGGATGATCACAGCTTAGCTGTAATGTTATTGTGATTACATAGTTCACAAACTGAACATTTGATTTGGTTAATGGTTTAACTTTGGCTCTGCTCAAAAATACCATAATAACGTGTCCTGTTGTTCAGATATGAGGACGAAGTTTTGCAGTAGATTAGGGTAAATCCTTCATCCTGCATTTGAGAAACTCAACCCCTCAATAATCATTAATCTCACGCATTGTGGCTTCATAATGCAGGCAACCTGTGACCGCTGTAATTACATGCTGTTTGAAAAAGGGCAGCAGAAAACACCTACACGGACTCCACCCTTGTTTTCTACCACACTTCTACATTTATTTTTATCCTCCAATCTAATTGGATAAAACTCAGAGTCAGCCATTACATACATAATCTGTATGGTGGTATTCCCCCCACAGAGATATGGACCAATCACAGAAGGGTTAAACAGAATTGAATTTAAAAACTGAAGAAATGATATCAGTCAGGAATAGCTCCAAAACATATTTAGACGAAATAAAACAAGGGACGTTTGAAAGAAAAATAGCACTTTTCAGATGTTAAGCTTAAAATCATGATACTTTGTGGTTGTGAAATGTTAGTAGAACATATTCATAGACATAGTTAATGTGATTAACTAATCTGTGGTTACTCTGTTAGGACACCTACTTAAGATTTCTTTTCCATTTTATAATTATTTGCTGTCCATGAGAGTTTGCTTGGTTCACTAACGTCATTACACTGATAATTGAACTCAGCAGCACTTTGCACAAATTAAAAAACCAGGTGTTGAAGTAAATACCTGTACAAGTCTTAAACTAAACTAGAATGTTTACTGTAGGTTTCAAATACAGACAATCTTTAATGTTGTCCAAAGATGCTGCAGCAACACTGTAAGCAGGCAAACGTCCTTTCGTTGCTCATTTAAACATATTTGATGTATTCAATTGTACTATTTTTTTTTACCATATTAAGTATGGTTTTGTATCATTTTAGGTCTGTCAGTATTTTTTTTTGTCTATTTTATATGGTATAAATGCTTTGTTTAACTGATTGTATCATGCTATGCAGCTTTTGCTATTTAAGTTAGCATTTTTTTAAATGTACAATTAAAGGAACATTATTTAATGCCAGTTACTCATTAAGAGAATGCACCTACACTAAAATAGTGAATTTTGGTTATATAAAACATCACATTGGCCTATATATCAAAGCCTGGATCATATTAAAACATGAAAAGAATATCATTACATAACATGCCGTCAATAGGCGAACCCACCAGCTAGTGAAAATATATGTATTTGATGTCACTAAAGTAGTAAACAGTTAGCAAAATAATGGTAAAAATTTGTTCTGTTGCTTATAGGCTTGAAGAATAGTTGATCACAATTAAAGAATGCAGTGTCCTTTTGGCATAGTTAGAATAATGGGCCTTAACTCATGGTCTCATAACTCATGGACCACAGTCTTTCTACTGTACTAAAGTTGATCATTACCTCAACCACTAATCTGCCGGTATCTTCATTACAGAGAATTCTCTAGAATGGCATGGTTCTGAACGGCTGCTTGGCCACTGTACATCGTGGCTCTGTCTTTGAAATGTATGCCGTTTCTCCATTTCAACTCAATTAAAATTAACTTTTTCTTGGACTAAGAGATCTGGGGCTTAGTGGGTCTTCTTAATGGGAACTACATGTGTGTAGCTTCAGTCTTTTCTTCAAAGATGTAGGCTAATGACAAATACGTTTTGTCTTAAAATATGTTTAAAGACACCAGAAATCTATTAGAAAACAAAAATGGTGTTTAAATATGAGAACAACTTTTAGTGGAAATTTGTGCAATAAGCTAAATATACAATGTGTGTTTCTTTCACACTCCAGTCTAAAGCCTCTGGCAAGACACAGGTTAGTCTTTCACCTTACAGCACAATTTTTGCTAAAATCAGTGCAGCACCAGAATGACGCTTACATTTCTCAATATTAACCATCTAAACTGGACTGTAGAGGACTGCTAAAGTGTTGGGCAGCACTAAATCTAAAGGTAACAATAATCAACTTTAGATATTCTACTAAGTACACGACAACTAACAGTAATTAAAGTACAGTAGACTGTGCTTTATATCGGCCAACACTATTTTGATGGTCTCACAACAGACAAGTATATGTCAAATTATTCTACTAACCCTAAAATAACAGTCTACTAATACTCTGAGAGTTGTGACGTTAGAAAGATTTATTAACTTCTTAAAAATCTATCATAAAAGTTCAATGAATACAAATCCTGTAAAAAAAACAAAAACCTCCAGTAAGACACTTTGAAAGCCTGTTTGGAAAATGCTGTGAATCATACCAGCTATTCATTCCTTTTGTTTCCCCAAGGAAACAAGTCCATTCACATTGCTAAACTGCATTCAGATGGATGCAAATAAAAGGTAGCACAGCCATGTTTCAAGAACAAACAAATCTTCAAGAGGTACACATTTCCTCCTGAAGTTCCTCCCCAATTTATTGCATTTTCCACCCTCTCTCTTGACAGAAATTCGCTGCTCGTGGACTCCTATAACTTTAGGACTCTATATGTAAATAAGCTTTGTTATGATCAGTTCCCTTTCGAGGTAGGTCTCGCGACATTGCGCCACTATCTGACGCTTTGTGGCAACGCTTTGAAGCCTGACTGAACCGTGCTTTGCAATTGCTAAGCCAATGCCGCAGAATCTTTCTCCTTCACTTTGAAGCCTACTTTACTGTGGACCCGAGTCGATGTTTCTAGCAGCGATCCGGCAAGACGATTTCTGTAATGATAGTGCAGCATCCGTGGCGGGCCCATCAAGTTCCCGGACAAGCACGACACGTGACCTAAAGGACACTTACTTTCCCATCCAAATAGTTCCTCATTACTGCACTTTCTGAGAGTTCAAACTCCTGCCATTTGGGCTGGCTCTGGCCCCATGCACGTTCACGAAGTGTGTGAATGCAGCGCTTTCCCCTTTGAGACTGGGATGCGCAACTAGCTGGCTTTCGATATATATCCTAAATTATTTTAACAAATATATTGAATATTTGTGTCTCCACTAGGTCCGGTGACCAACATAGAGAGCACTTGGCAATCTTCTACCTGCTTATGCCACACCTGCTACAGCATGTGTTTCTCTCTTTCCAGTTTCAACTCTTCTTTTTTTATTTGGGGACTGTGTCTATTTTAAACTTTTTAAAATTGTATAATCTCGGGTTACTTTATGTAATCCTGGTTCCCTGAGAGTAGAGAACAAGACGTTGCGTAAGTTGCTGTGTAAAATCTCCTCAGTGTCTTTGCATGTATGCTCTCTCTCGTAGAAGATTCTGAGGCAATAGCGTTCGGCACCGAGCTATATAGCGGTTGACTCCGCCCCTCGCCCGAGTGTGCGAGCGCCATTGGCTATTGCAGTTGCAATATTGTGATTCAAACAGGCTTAATTATTTTCTGTGAAAGGAGTTTCCCCAAGGGGGTAATCCATCGACCGGAAATTGAAGTCGGCCGGGTGCCGCCATCTTGTAGCAGAACTTCACTTGCGTTAGCATTTCCATTGACTCCCATTCATTTTGGCGTCACTTTGACGACCAATAACTTTACATCGGAGGCGTTTAAAGACTCCATTTGTCCATTATTTATTTCTAAAGAAACACGACAATGTATAAAGGGCTCCATTACCTTCTATGTTACATTATGGCCCCGTAGAAACAGTTTTTGTAAAAATAGGCTAACGACTGCGTCATAACCACTCGACTCTCTGTTGCGCTGTATACAGAAGTTACCGTACAGACAGGAGGAGAAGCTCGCAGGCAATCGGGGGGACGTCCCGTCAAGGGAGAAGCCGATAGATAATGAGTCCATAAAAGCAACGGGACAAAATACTCTGCTCACTCACGCCAAAGAACTCTTTGCTCAAGTCCCCTGTCTCTGCAAGATTAACGTTGGCAATTTTCACGCACAGCTACTAGAAGATTTGCATCTGTCAGACAGGTTGCTCACGTCATCAAGCTTAGTTTGAGTTGGTTTGAGTCTGCGCGTCAGGAACGGAAGTGCTCAAAAATCCCTAACAATGGGCTTCAACTGTCTCAACTGAGTTCCAATGAGATGGCTCTGTCCACTTCTTATACTGTCTATGAGTTTCCCCAAAGCGTCAGCTAGTGACGCAATGTCTCGTTCCATACTCTCAGGGAACCATGTTATGTTGAGTAAACAGAGACGTTAACCTCTTTGCATAGAAATAAAAGCGTTAGGAAATATTAACAGATTGACAGTGACATCACAAACATGAAAAAAATATAAAACAAATCATTTTGCAGTTAAAGGTTTAGTTCAACCAAAAATGAAAATTGTCTCATTAATTACTCAACCTCATGTCGTTCCAAACCCATATGACTTTTGTTCATCTTCAAAACACAAATGTAGATATTTGAATGAAATCTGAGAGATTTCTGTCACTCTATTGACAGTCCACACAACTATTTTGATGCTTCAGAAAGTATACCCATATGAACTGAACGGTTTAGTCCAAATGTTCTGAAGAGACTTGGTCACTTTTTATGACGATTAGATTTAATTTATTCATATATAAACATTCATCAAAGCACACGAGTTATGTTAAACGGAATCTCAATCATGCTTGTATGACGTGCGAGAACCAGTGAAGTTCATTCTCGTGTTACGCAACACATTTGAGCTTTAATGAGAACCAATGAGGTTTGTCCTTAGTATCAATCGCATACGGTTAAGATTTTTTAGTCTATGGTTAAGCTTGTTTATGTTCGCTGATCTTATATGTGAATAAAAGCCTAAATTCATATCGGTTCATCATAAATTAATCAAGCCTCTTCATAAAATTTGGACTAAACTGCTCGATTTATATGGATTAGTTTAACGATCTCTTTATGAACTTTTTGAAGTGTCAAATTGGTAGTTGCATGGACTGTCAATGGAGGGACAGAAATCACAGACTTCATTTAAAATATCTTCATTTGCGTTTCGAAGATAAACAAAAGTCTTACGGGTTTGGAATGACACATGGGTGAGTAATTGATGTCAATTTTTTTATTTTTGGGTGAACTAACCCTTTAAGTTTCAATTAATGGACTGGGTGGGCAGAACAGAAGAACTTACCATCTAAATAAAGTCAGAATATAATATCTTGCTCCACCAGTGACATTCCTTCACAGGTTATTGAACTGAATTGAAACTCTGAATTAAACTGAGCTGAATAATGACACTATTACCTTCTGTAGAGCTGCTTTACATGAATTTTACAACATTAACACTTATTTTCTGTATTGTATAAAGCGCTATTTAAATAAATGTGACTTGACTCACCTTTCACGATTCAACCAATTCCTGATAGAATAAAATCAAGCCCCACCCAATACTTTTTCCTCATTAAATATTTGGAGTCCCTTGGAAATACAATACAAATACCTTAAAATGAAAACAGCATACAAGACAGATGGCCACAACTTCATAAAAAATATGTTCCTTTAATAATACACACTTAAAATATGAACTGCAGGTAGTAGTGTGCGGTGTCCTTACGTGAGAGCCACACGAGCGTGGCCAACAGTAACGCTGGAATTCATGTTGGACCGAAACACGACTGCATTCATAGCAATGAAAAAGCTTAAGTTAAATGAGCAGTTAACAGGAAAGGGGGGATGGGGTGATAAGAGCATATCTGTATGTATGTGTAGAAATCCAGTCTCTGTATTCTGATAAGCCACTAACTACAAATTTAAAAAATAAAGACACATTTGGCAACATAATCAGTGTTCCAAAGGGAGCGGGAAAAGAAACATTACCTAGGTGTGGCACATAATCCAAAATCTGTTTAATGAGGTTAATGAACTACTGGGTTCTTCTCCGTTCACAGACGTGTCCTTTCTGTTAAAAGTGTGCCGACATGCGCAAAATTACACGAAGTTTGGGGACAAGTCTATTTCTGGCTGCTGCAAAGACACTCCTTCCAGAAAGAGTGCGAGAAAGCAAAAGATGGGTTCAGGGAGCAGTATTCTGTCATTCCTGCTGAAGGAAGTGGAGGAGGGTGGGAATGGAGAAGGCCCTGATCAGAGGTGCTGTTGCAGGAAGTACAGTAGCATGATCTCGTAGTGCTCTCCGGACTCAGGACAGCGAATGCTGTGTCTCTCATTAGGGTAGATCTATGGAGAAAAAGTATGATGAATTATTTGGTTGAGGAAAAAAAATAGTAACATTGTATATTTTTAATAGTCTGTTTTCAAACCTGTAGCTGATATGGCTTTCCCGCACGGATGAGTTGCGACACCAGGAAGTTGGTGTGGAAAAAGTGCACGTTTTCATCAAGGAACCCATGTAAAATCAGTAATCGGTTTGGCCTTGGGGAAAAAATACAAAGGAAACAAGTTAGTGTCTAGTTAGAATAGTGAAAAGATAACCAATTGCTCAAATAAAACATTCTAAGAGGAGTTAACTATATGGTTTGATCGAACTGGAGAGATTCACATCTTTAAGATGAAATTTACCAAGATTCAAAATAGGGAGAAACTTTTGAGAAGGTATTTTAACCCTATAAAGCCTACCGTATCATATCTATCAACATGATCAAAACCTGTAGTACAAAATCTTCTACGGGCCTTCTTTCGTCTACTCGATTGATAGTTTATATATATTTTTAAAGAAAAATCATATTAAAATTTATCAAATACAATACATCAGGATTTTGAGGAATGTTTACTTATACATCTCTAAATCATCATTGTATTGCATTGCATTATATTTAAAGCTACACTGTTAAAGCTACACTTTTTAGTTTATTCTTAGCTAAAAACACTTAGTTCTTTCAAAAATATATGTGCTCATTAATGTATATTTATTTCATTCAAGTAATAAAGTATTCTCGTGAGTGTATAATATGCCATTGAAAATACATACGGGTAAGGGGTTCTAATGTCGGTCGCCATGTTGCCCCTCCATCTTGAAAGTACATAAGCCAAAGAGGGACATACCCCGTTAATTCAAGCTTCGCCTTTCGCGTTTTAACACACGTGGGTTAGCACTCGAACTGCCTAACATTTGAACTGGAAGCCATGTTAATCTTGGACTACATTGGCAGTGTTGGGAACGTTACTTTAAAAAAAGTAATTAATTATAGTTACTCACTACTTGTTCCAAAAAGTAACTGAGTTAGTAACTCAATTACTCTATAATAAAAGTAACTCGTTACCAGGGAAAGTAACTATTTGCGTTACTGTTAAAAAAAAAAAAGTTGCTATATGTCAAAGAATTTGGATTTTTTTTGCAGTTTTCACAAGACAGTTAAAATGAGTAGAACAGACAGGTGTTTGTACATAACTTTCTATATTTATTGCACGTCGACAGACAGCAAGAGGTTTATCCTGCACTTCACTGCACTTATTAACCCACCTCCTCACTAGCTGTGTGAGCCAGGGGTGCATTCGGATTACACAGTTTATTCAATCAATGCATAGGCTAGTAACGCACATAGCGATTTTGAGTCATTTTGTACTCACCACTTTTTGAAACAAATAAATAAAACATCTCCAGTTAACTAGCAGAGCATTAATTTAGTTCGCTATTAAATAAAAGATCTAGCGTTAAATTGTTTTGGTTTTGAACTCAAGCTGAGCGCTCATTGCCGCGGCTGCATTTGTTCTCTTGTGGCGCGCGCGCCGCGTGCAGTCTTCAATCGGAGCGCGCTCTTCAATCTATCGCCGTTGTGGAGACTCTCTATTCATTCCGGTGAAACCACAAAATAAAAAGCACACAAATGTGTCCCTGCTTGATATGGACTGTAACCACTGATGAACATATTCGGTTTTGATACGGGAGAAAAAAAAACTATACCGAGGGCGGATTAGAACCCGTAACCTCTGACACGCTTGGCAAACAATCTACCACTAGACCACTTAAGAATTCAAACAACATTTGCGGATCGATGGATTTATTTACGGGTTGAGCAGAGAGGCTGCACAGCTTGACAACTTTGTACCCAGCACTTTTGAAAATGCACTTCCGAAAATGCACTTCCGAATGCGTCTCTGTCCCCAGCACATTGCAAACCAAACTGACGCCCGTGGTAACGCATCGCATTTAACGTCCAGTAACATTAACGGCGTTGTAACGACGGGAAAAGTAATTAATTAGATTACCCCTTTACTGAAAAAATAACGTCGTTACCTAACGCCGTTATTTTAAACGGCGTTATTCCAAACACTGTACATTGGCCACCGTAGGAGTTAAAACGAAATCGGAATTGAGAGGAACAGAAACTAATATTCACTGGATGGTCATATACCTTTTCACCGCTAGGTGGGGGTAAAAAGCACACAGTGTAGCTTAAAAGCAACGCAACCCCCACCACAATAAAACTACGGAGATTTGATCATAAAACTAAGCATTTAAAGGGTACCTATCATGGAATTTTGAAAATTACCTTTCATGTAGTGTGTAACATAGATCTAAGTGAACGAAAACATCCTGCAAAGTTTTAAATATGAAAGTTCACCGTATACAAAGTTATTATCTCTCAAAAGTAAGAGTCGACTCTGAGTCGTTGATATGAATCGATAGACGAACGATGCACTTTCGTACGTCACTTGTCCAAGTTATTTGAATAAGATACGCCCACTCATTGCATTAGGAGACACCAGGGAAAACATCATGTCGACGAGACGCTGCTGTGTTTTGAAGTGCGACGCAAAAGCAAACTTTTTTCATCTGCCCAGTGAGGAGCATTTGAAGACAGTGGCTACAGTTCATAACTATACCACAGAAGTATTATAGCCCGAACTTGTTCTGTGTTCGCGTCATTTTGAAGATGATTGCTTCACAAACCTAAATGCTATAAAGTATGAATTTGCGAGCCGGCTGATACTGAAGGAGGGAGGTTCAGTACCGAGTTTATTTGGATCAGCTTCCTTCTCCGAATCACAATCTGTAAGTAGGCTGTTGCTTTTATGTTTGTATCATGTTCTATAATTATTTTGTGTGTTGTGTACGCACAGGCACAGCGCAGCTTCTAGCAGCTAACTTAGGTCTTCAATGTCAATTGTATTGAAATATGTGAAGTGTTTGTCGTTGTTAATGGAGTTGTCACAGGGCTCTCGAGTGTCACGCATCACGCATTGAGCGTGACAGTCACTCATTTCGGTCTTTTGTCACGCTCTCCGGCCACACATTGTATTTCTCACGCTAAAAAACTATTTGTAATATATTTAATATGCCGCAGTGCCCAAAACTCACTCACTGTGGAACCGGCAGGATTCAAGCGCGTCTCCTCCAGTGTTGCCAGGTCTGTATGCCTGCACTGTTTCCGCGGGTTGTTTGTGTAGTGCACGCTGGTTGACGCGATTGT
Organism: Chrosomus eos; assembly: GCA_036326025.1. Classification (NCBI taxonomy): domain Eukaryota; kingdom Metazoa; phylum Chordata; class Actinopteri; order Cypriniformes; family Leuciscidae; genus Chrosomus; species Chrosomus eos. Next base: position 9,170,897 of record CM070836.1, on the reverse strand, counting down.
TTTATCCACTGGAACATGATTGTTATTGAGGAAACACCCGGGAACGCTATTTGAATATTTTTGGCCGTGATTGGGTTAGTTTGATGAGCAATTGGGCTGGTTTTGTTGTGCAGACCTGGCAACCCTGGTCTCCTCTGGTGTTGTTCGTCTGGTGTTGTTAGCCAATCAGAAAATAGCACTGTTGTATCTGGGTAAGATCTAGCGCAACAACCAATGACACCCCGTCGGCTGGGTGTCTAACATATCACCACAGATTAGCGTCACGCAAAGGCGGGGTTTGGAAAAATGACTCGCTAAACGATTCATTTGGGAGTCGGTGAGCAAATCAGGTAAAAATAAATGCATATTATAAGACAACAAAAGTGTTTTTTGTCATTGCATGCTTGTAAAACTGTTGTTGGGGACTCCCAGAACAATATTAGGAACATTTTAAATGCCATAATAGGTACCCTTTAAATATCATCTTACTATGAGATAGAGTGACAACTTATATTTATATGCATGTTTTGCAAGTAGTGCTATACTGTTATAAAGATCACACTGATTTACATTGCAAGCTATTAGAATTTCATCTTAAATTTTGGCCAATTTCCACCACATTCTGCTTATTTTTACTCAGTTGGCACATCTGAATAAAATTGAAGTGTTTTTTCCCTCTCTCCTCGATTATGACCTCCATATTCTCACATCTCACCCATCAGGCTTTCATGGCTCAAATAATATTAAATATGATACTCAACAACAACAACAAAAAAACATGCAAAATTCTGTCTAAACGGTCAAACTTATTAAAAAAAAAAATACTTTTCTGACTATTATAACAAAATCCAAGCAACTTTAGATGCTGTTTTTTTTAAGGTTAGACAATCACTGAGATGAAGTTGTATGCCAAGAACACATAATCAGGGTGAAACAAACGCTGCACGTCCTCTGGGTCTGAGCCGCAGTAACTCACTCATTGGGAAGTTTGTCGACGTGTAGTGCGACGGAGCCCGCCTCATATCCCTGCTGGTTATTTTCAGGCACGTCCATGTAGCGCTCGGTGTAGCCAGTATCGTATGCCATCCACACCGTCACAGGAGCTCCTGCTATGGCCACCTGGAGCACAGAATGGGTAACTTGCTTAACATATGATGAGAACATACATACAGATACTAATTTTAGCTTTAAGTAAAAAAAAGTTTCTTCCCTTATATTCAAAATACAACTCTTATTTTCTATTGTAGTAATTACAAAAGCATAAAAAAGTTAATTGACCATAATTACAATTTCAGAAAAGCAAAAGTTCAGCAATTCAATCTCTAGTAAGGTGCATTTGAGACGCCACCTGCTGGTGAAAGCGCATGAATGGGTGGGGTCGAGGGACAGTTGAGCAAAAAGGAAAGAAAGAAATTTTAAGATGACATAACATTGGGGCAGCTGTAAATCTCACCTTGAAGATGTTTGGTCTGTGAATGAGGCCCATGAGAGAGAGGAAACCACCGTAGGACCAACCATGGATGGCAACCCGACTCAAGTCTATGAACTTGTACTTCTCTGCCACAAACTGAAGCCCCTCCACTTGATCTTCAATCTCCACCTGCCCCTGAGGTTGAGGAGAAAAGAATAGGAATATGAATAAAGAGTACCGTATCCCATGTTTTATACCTTACCTAAAGCCTGCTGCATTCAATGATCTTTACCTTCAACCATGTGAAATATTCAAGGTATTTCAACAAAATCAACAATTTTGAAACTTGCACACTACTGTTAAAAAGTATGTGGCTGGAATTATTTATTTAGTCTTAGTTTAGGGTCCAATTCTCACTATTAACTAGTTGCTTATTAGCATGCATATTACTGGGATATTAGCTGTTTTTAGTACAGGGTTCGTACAGACACTGTAAAAAGAAATTCCAGGACTTTCAATTACTTTTTAAGCACTGCTTTTTTTTTGGTTTTCAAGGACTAAAATCGCACTTATCAAACAATATCTTTAGGATTTATTTAAACTTAAATTACAAATATCCATAGGTATCCATAAATAAACATTTAATAATAGTTTATAATAGCTATTATTGTTCAATAAATTATATTTTTATATTTTATAATTATATTTTATATTATAATGTTGGCGTACTTCGTACCGAGAAAAGGTCTGATGTTTATGCTGCAGTGTTAATTTTGCTTGAAAAGATTTGTGCTTTTTCAAAAAAATGAAATTTCATATATATTGTATTTAAAGGGTACCTATTATGGCATTTAAAATGTTCCTAATATTGTTCTGGGAGTCCCCAACAACAGTTTTACAAGCATGCAATGACAAAAAACACTTTTGTTGTCTTATAATATGCATTTATTTTTACCTGATTTGCTCACCGACTCCCAAATGAATCGTTTAGCGAGTCATTTTTCCAAACCCCGCCTTTGCGTGACGCTAATCTGTGGTGATATGTTAGACACCCAGCCGACGGGGTGTCATTGGTTGTTGCGCTAGATCTTACCCAGATACAACAGTGCTATTTTCTGATTGGCTAACAACACCAGACGAACAACACCCGAGGAGACCAGGGTTGCCAGGTCTGCACAACAAAACCAGCCCAATTGCTCATCAAACTAACCCAATCACGGCCAAAAATATTCAAATAGCGTTCCCGGGTGTTTCCTCAATAACAATCATGTTCCAGTGGATAAAACAATCGCGTCAACCAGCGTGCACTACACAAACAACCCGCGGAAACAGTGCAGGCATACGGACCTGGCAACACTGGAGGAGACGCGCTTGAATCCTGCCGGTTCCACAGTGAGTGAGTTTTGGGCACTGCGGCATATTAAATATATTACAAATAGTTTTTCAGCGTGAGAAATACAATGTGTGGCCGGAGAGCGTGACAAAAGACCGAAATGAGTGACTGTCACGCTCAATGCGTGATGCGTGACACTCGAGAGCCCTGTGACAACTCCATTAACAACGAGTCGACAAACACTTCACATATTTCAATACAATTGACATTGAAGACCTAAGTTAGCTGCTAGAAGCTGCGCTGTGCCTGTGCGTACACAACACACAAAATAATTATAGAACATGATACAAACATAAAAGCAACAGCCTACTTACAGATTGTAATTCGGAGAAGGAAGCTGATCCAAATAAACTCGGTACTGAACCTCCCTCCTTCAGTATCAGCCGGCTCGCAAATTCATACTTTATAGCATTTAGGTTTGTGAAGCAATCATCTTCAAAATGACGCGAACACAGAACAAGTTCGGGCTATAATACTTCTGTGGTATAGTTATGAACTGTAGCCACTCTCTTCAAATGCTCCTCACTGGGCAGATGAAAAAAGTTTGCTTTTGCGTCGCACTTCAAAACACAGCAGCGTCTCGTCGACATGATGTTTTCCCTGGTGTCTCCTAATGCAATGAGTGGGCGTATCTTATTCAAATAACTTGGACAAGTGACGTACGAAAGTGCATCGTTCGTCTATCGATTCATATCAACGACTCAGAGTCGACTCTTACTTTTGAGAGATAATAACTTTGTATACGGTGAACTTTCATATTTAAAACTTTGCAGGATGTTTTTGTTCACTTAGATCTATGTTACACACTACATGAAAGGTAATTTTCAAAATTCCATGATAGGTACCCTTTAAATAAGTCAAGCACTTTTCAAGTATCTCTTCTTAAATATGGCTGTTTCAAGGGTTTTCCAGGACGTAAATTTCAAATTCAAGTACTTAAAGTACTTTAAGCACCTTGTGCGAACACTGTTCATGCTTATAAAGCACATATTAATGCCTTATTCAGCATGACCTTATTGTACATTCCTAATCCTTCCCATTCCTACCCAATACATAAACTTAACTACCTTACCAACTATTAATAAGCAGTAATTAGGAGTTTATTGAGGCAGAAGTCGTAGTTAATAGTGAGAACTGGACACTAATCTAAGAGTACGTTTACACGACAATGATATGCATGAAACTGAGAAGTTTTTCATGTACAGAGGACAGCATTGTAAAAATAATCCCATTTACACGGATCTGCGAAAACGACTAAAAACTCTGTATTCTGCTGCTAGCCCATTAGATGATGAAACACTATAGACTGAACTAGCCCATTAGATGATGAAACACTATAGACTGAACATGTAATATACATGTGCATGACGTCATCGTCTTCAGAGATTAGAGTTTCTGTTGTATACACAGACCGTTTTCAGAAACTTGCACTTTAAAACCCTTTCATTCATTCATTTCTGAATAAAAGTATTAATTTTTAAAAGAACTTTTGAACAATAGTTTATATACAGGGGTTGCTAGATGGCTTTGTTCTGGGCGAATGTTAGGTGGTTGCTTACTGGTCCGAGACAAATCAGCCTATCCTTTATTTATAAAACGTTAAATTGTAATTAATAAGCAGTAGTCATGTCCCAATACAAGTTATTATACAAATTAACTTCAATTTGTTGTTGTTGATAGCAATGAGTTGGACAGAACTGGAGGCGTCTAATTCAGTCTTTGACTGTGAGTAACAAGTGGGATCATATGTCAGAGCCAGTGTGAGCTGTCACTCAGTAATCATTTTAACACCTTAACATTTCTTGACCAACCATTCCAGCCATTTAAAATGCAGCATGATCATATTTGTGTCTATATAAAGCATTTATGCAACGTGTTTTCAACACATGCTGGCTGACCTTTGAAAAGCAGACCATAACGTGTTAAATGTGAGGCAACTGTTTACAACTGGTATTAAGTTTTGGCCGATTGGATCACAAGTGGATGATGCTAAACACAGGTGTAAACGGGGTCTAAGGCCCTGTTTACACCTGGTATGAAGATGTGTTTTGGTCGATCGAATGAGAAGTAGATGGAGACACATTCCCGTTTTCACCTGGTGTTTTTAATATGAATGGTGAGAGAGAACATTGTGCGTGGTATGTTTTTTCGTCTTCGACCAAACCTGGCTCTCCAGCCTTAGTTTAAATGCCATCTGGCTAGCGCGCTTCCCATAATGTTTACACGTTATTATGTCAGTAGGCGGCCTTTTGCGGCTATTCGAACAAATTCGACCACATGAGCTTTTACAGTATGAAAGCAATCTGGTCAAATTTTCGTTTTTGACTACCTCTGGAAGTATTCAAAAGTGGACAAGCTCAAAACGTTTTAGACCCCGTTTACCTGTATTTCGCGTTGTCCACTTGAGATCCGATCAACCAAAACACTTCTTAATACCAGGTGAAAACGGGGCCTAAAACGTGTTTAGCTTGTCCACTTTTGACAACTTCCAGAGGTATTCAAAAACGCATTTGACCGGACTTCTTTCATAGTGTAGACACTCATGTGGTCGAATGTGTTTTTCACTGGATCCTCAAACTGTCGGTAAAACCTAATAACTCACCCTAGTCTCTATTGTGTGTGCCGCACGCAGTTGGGACCGTCTCTGCTTGTTTGCAAAGCAAATATATAGTGGAGAGGACTGTCTTAATCTAGCACCTCTCATCGAAAAAATGTGCATAGCACTTCATCTTTAATAACATGGGATTTTGGCCAAATGACAGAAAAAGCTGAGCGCTCACATAGCTGCAATAAACTTTATAACCTGTAAGTTGATGAAAACGTAATGTGCTGCATTTACTGCCTCAGATCGCAGTCATGCGGCCGTTTTATTGACAAATGGTCAAAAACCTTGTAACTCCATTTGAGCTTGATTTTGGTAAAATGTTAATTAAATAATGACACATGCAAGTCTCTGGCCACATATAAAGCCACAATATCAACTTTTACAATGTGGTGTTTATTTAAAAAAGTGTTTTTTTTCCATTTCCTGAAAAGTAGCATTTATTGGAGATACAAGGTTTCCACCTGACAGCGACGATATGTTAATATGGGTCAGATTTACTAACAGCTTGCTCCAGCGCAAACCCTCTTTTGGCATTAAAAAGACTACTGTCAGGATTTGCTAAAGGCACGCAGTGAAAAATTTGAGCTGAAAAGGCATGGACAGTTATTTTTGCAGCTGAACTTCTTGCATATGCATTTGTAGGAGTTTTTATGGGAGGTAAAATGTATGGGAGGAGAGTATTTAAATGAATCATACAAGGTGATTTACTAAAGTTTGCGCTAGTCAATGTACTGGAGTTTGACCCATTATTTACCGCCCAAAAAAAGCACGTCTTACACCAGATCTACCTGGTAAATTGCATTGGTCAATATGGAAATGATCTGGCTGCGTCTGTGTTCTTTAATTTGCGTATCATCAGTAGATCACATGCAGAAGTTTCCACTCCCATCGGCGCTGTTTTGGAATTGGGCTATCATGTTAATTTGTCCTGTTTAGTAAATTTGTCCCAATATATTATCATATGACTTAATCACCTTTTTTCGTTTTAAATACAATCAAACAATCTTTTCCTGTCTAAATGGCCAGTTCCTGAGCAAAAATTAGCAGTGATGTTGTTCAGAGTCAAATGTCTGGCTACAATTCTAGTTACCATTTTGTTTTTAAGGGCCCCCTCAAACTTAAGGCCTCTTTGGCACGACCCTCTTCCATCAATGACCACCACTGCATAACCCAGAGATGCCAACGTGTTCAGACGCAGATACTTCACACCCTTGTAGGAGTTATTTACTAACTGCACCTAAGAAACAGAAAAGAAAAAATGGAAACATGTTAAAAGTAGACATATTAAAGAACTTGCAACTTTTATCTGATGTGTCACAAACCAAAATGTAAAGACATTCAGTTCAGTACTGCTTTTAGAAGTCATAGCCCGCCCCAAAATAAAGTTTAATCACTTACTCTCACATTGTTTGTATTTTAATTCTTCCGTGGGGGGGGATTTTTTTTTTATTACCAGTTGCTTTTTTCCCATGCAGTTACAATAAATGGTGAGTAAAGCTTTCAAATAACAAATGGCACCACATTCCAAACAATACAAAAGTTTCCATAGAAAAGCAGAGCAAAAACAGTCTGTATGTAAATATTTCCATCCAATGGGTTGTGAACAGCTGAAACCATATCAAATAATCAGTGAACTGAATTCAGGAACTGTATCAATTAAGTTTCATGAACAAATCACATATTGCACAAGTTATACACCAACTTGAAAACTTGAATTGAATACAGGCCAAATAAAAACAAAATTATTGTTATTATTGTGGAGCTTTGAAATACCCAGCCAAAGGAACATTTCAAGGGTGAGCAAATGTCAGAATTTACATTATGGGTGAAACTATTACTAAATCTTAATGGGTAGTTTTCAAAAAATATAGTGATATTTTTCAACCAAACTAACCTGTGGGCCGCCGTACACGAACAGGATTGTGGGGTGTTTTTTGCCTGGTTTCAGGTTGTGTGGTTTGTACAGCATTCCATATAGGCGGAAACCGGAATTGGCAGGGAAGCTAAATATCTCAGGAGGGACATAATCAGCTGGACAACCTGCACAACACAGACAAAAGCAAACAGGTTATTAGAGCATCTGTTATTCTTTCCATCAGCTGTGCAACATCACCCTGACCTCACCTGTAGCCTCCATCATGCTCGCCCAGAACTCCGGTTCCTTGTGTATGGGGTCACTGTCAGAACCCGTCAGTTTGTAGACATGAACACACGGAGGGGTGCTCACGTTACTGTAGTGGCTAATGAACATGTCAAAGTTCTAGATCGAAACAGGAGGAACAGATAGTCAGAGTGAGACTGCCGGTCATGGAACACTTCTGTAAGATATTGTAAAATAATGCTTCTTCAGTTTTTTTTTTAATACTGCAGGACAGTTATGTTTAGTCATGCGTATGGTTTTCAATAACCAAATATATATTAACCTTACCATACATAACATAAACCAATAATAATAAATGCTGTAAAAGTATTGTTCATAGTTCACAGTACTACTGTATTAACTAACATCAATATGTGACCCTGGACCACAAAAGCAGTCTTATGTGTCCATTTTTTAAAATTGAGATGTATACATCATCTGAAGGCTGAATAAATAAGCTTTCCATTGATGTATGGTATGTTAGGATAGGACAATATTTGGTCGAGATACAACTATTTGAAATCTGAGGGTGCAAAAAAATCTAAATATTGAGAAAATCGCCTTTAAAGGTTTCCATTTCTGTTGGTTATTGTGCTGCATTCACTCACAAAAATACAATTTTGATATATTTAAGGTAGGAAATGTACTAAATATCTTCATGGATCATGATCTTTACTTAATATCTTAATGATTTTTGGCATAAAAGAAAAATCGATAATTTTGACCCATACCGTGTTTTGTTGGCTATTCCCACAAATTTACCCGTGCTACTTAAGACTGGTTTTGTGATCCAGGGTCACATATATACAATCGTATTCTGACGTGTTAGTGAATTGTAACATCTATTTTTTCCCACCCATGTAAGATACAACCCATGATGCAACGACATGAAATTCTTGACTAAAACTGGAAAAAAAAGTTACATATTCTGGATATTCTAAGCCGAAAATATATGATTAACTTTCAATTTTCTTCAGGCTATATTTCCAGGGGATTTTTTGCCAGAAAGAAATACAAATTGATTTTGTAAAAATAAATAATTAGCTATTTTTGTACATTTCAGAATGCAATTTTGTCACCAATGATTTGACAGACACACACACCAGGCTAACAGAGCAGCTGTGAGAGAAGCCCGGCTTAGTAATTCTGACGATTTCTCCAGGAGATTCGTAGCTCACAACATAAAGATGGTGCTCAAGTGGAGTATCTTTTGTGCCCTGGAAGTACACCAGTTTGGTGTCTTCGTTGACCCAGATCTGCAATTATAAAAGAAAAACGTAAAGAATGGGAATGTGTGCAAGACATTTGTATTTTGAATTTGTTGAATAATACAACAAACCTTTGATCCGTGTCTAGCCAAGACTTCCCACTCTCCACTCGTTATAGTCACCTCCTCTTCAATCTGGCATTTAAAATCATCTAATAATAATAATAAAAAATGGTAAGTCATTCATATTACAAGGCCCCATGCTGACATTTTGACAGAAGGACAAGACAAAGATAAAAACGTAAATATGGAGGCCCAAACCTGCAGAAATTAAAAATAAATATAAATACTTTATAATAAATATATAAATAAGTAAATGTAATAGGAAAATAAATAAAATAATAAATGACTTGATAAAACAAATAATTCTTTTTATGTTAAAATTAATCCGGAATTTATTTTGTATTACTCTTTCCTTATTTTTTTTTCTGTATTTATTTTTATTTTTTGAAATTCTTTTCTTATATTTATTATTTCTGGAAATGAGGGAGTCAGTCCTTGCAGAGCTCCAGTGGTTGTGAACTCACATATAGAAACATTAGATCTGGTGATAGAGATTGGAATTTTGTACAGGATGTGGCAGATCAACTGGACAGATGTACAGTGTGTTATTTTTACGGATATCACAGATCCATATTCAATCCATACTCAGTACTTCACCTTAGTAGGGCTTGTAAAGTACAGAGATAGGTTATGTATTATTCACAAAACAGATATTGTTTTTATGCTTTATAATAGTTTTAAAACTATTTTGAATTACTGATTTTTTTTAATAAGTACAATTTCATGAACTATTGATTGGCTAAGCATTGTATAATGTTTGATAATGATGTATTATGTTTTAAATATGGTGTTAAGAAAATCAGTATTTTTTAAATACATTTATGCTCATAAGGTGATCAGTCAGGGTTGGTGCCACATTTTTTCCTCAATATTGAATAGTATGGAAAGCAAAGAAAATGAACCTCTTTGTAGAGTAAAACATAATTTACAAGTTTGATGCATTAGGGAGTTTTTATTTGAATGGCATCATGTATAATTTGCTTGACTGGGTGTCAGAACGTTTTCAATTTTTTTTAAAATTTGCACAGTGTCGGTTTCATTGCATCATATCTGCATATTTGCACTGATCAAATCTGGGCAAAGAGACATACACAACTGCATGTTTAACACTGACCTTCTGAAGGACTGTATTCTCTGGACCACTGCTGGCAGCCTGGCTGTAAGAGACTGGTTATTCTGTACAAATGGCAGAAGCCCGTTTGTGATTCGTTCACCCACAGGAAGCTGATCTTGTCATTCGTTGTTTGAATGAAGGGATAGAATATATCATGGACCTATTGGGGAAATAAGACAAGAAATTAATACAAAAAAGTCACAATAAACCAAGACTTTGGTCAGTTTGAAATAACATATTCCTATACTATTTTCAATTATATAGTATGCAAATGTTCTGTGTGCATAGACCCTCACTACATTTGGAAAAATGGAAAAGGTATCCAAAAATTGTGTACATTTTCACGTGCTGCTTTTAAAAGATTCATCCTGAGTATTTTGTGCAGTTTGCAGTAACTAGCAGTTTGCAGTAACTAGTCCTCTAGTATAACATTCCAGAATACATAGACTATGACTATACATAGACTCGTTGAATAGTTTGGGGGTCGGTAAGATATAAAATATATAAATTTTAAAACAACTTTATATTTTAAATTTTTATTAATAAAAATCACTACTATTAAAAATAAATGCATAATACTAATAAAACTGAATCTTCGCCAGTCATCACTCCAATCTTCAGTGTCACATGATCCTTCAGGAATCATTGTAATATGCTGATATGGTGCTGAAGAAACATTTCTCATAATTAAAGGGTACCTATCATGGAATTTTGAAAATTACCTTTCATGTAGTGTGTAACATAGATCTAAGTGAACAAAAACATCCTGCAAAGTTTTAAATATGAAAGTTCACCGTATACAAAGTTATTGTCTCTCAAAAGTAAGAGTCGACTGAGTCGCTGATATGAATCGTTTGACGAACGATGCATTTTCTCTACCTTTCGTACGTCACTTGTACAAGTTATTTGAATTCGACACGCCCACTCAGTGCGCGCGCCGAGCAGACAGAGAAACCTGACAACATCATGTCGACGAGACTCTGTTCTGAAGTGCGAATCAAAAGCAAACTTTTTTTTTCACTGCAAAGGGACAAGCATGTGAAGAATCAGTGGCTAGAGTTTATATTTACAACTATACCACACAAGTATAGCCACCTTGAGCTGTGTTCGCGTCATTTTAATGACGATCGCTTCACAAACACAAATGCTTTCAAGTGTGGATTCGCGAGTCACCTGATACTGAAGGAAGGTTCAATACCAAGTTTATTTAGATCAGCTTCCTCCTCCGAGTCACAACCTGTAAGTAGGCTACTATTAATAATTGTTGCTTTTATGTGTATGTGTGTGTGTGTGTGTGTGTGTGTGTGTGTGTGTGTGTGTGTGTGTGTGTGTGTGTGTGTGTGTGTGTGTGTGTGTGCGTGCGTGCGTGCGTGTGCGTGCGTGCGTGTGCGAGAGTGAGAGTTACGCTCAGCAGCTTCTAGGTCTCCAATGTCATTTTTTTTGTTTTTTGAAATATGTGAAATTATGTGAAGCGTATTGTAGTACTGCAGTGCTTTATCAATATGTTTAAGCTTTGGGCTAACGCTAAATATAACTGACTGCGTCATCTGACCAATCACCGCCGATTAGCGTCACGCAAAGGAGGGGTTTGGACAAATGAGTTGTCAAACGAATCATTAGGGAGTCGGTGAGCAAATCAGGTAAAAATAAATGCATATTATAAGACAACAAAAGTGTTTTTTGTCATTGCATGCATGTAAAACTGTTGTTGGGGACTCCCAGAACATTATTAGGAACATTTTAAATGCCATAATAGGTACCCTTTAATGTAGAAAACAGTTGTGCTGCTTAATATTTATGTGGAAATGGTGATTTAAAGGAAAACTCCACCGTTTTTTGAAATAGGGCTTATTCACATTCTTTCCTACATTTAGATAGGTGTGCAAATGCATTTTTGTCTCAGTGCATGCATTGTTTTAGTTTGACAGGGTCGGCGCTAGCTTAGCTTAGCACAATGAATGGAATCCTTTGTTGCCAGCTAGCATGTCCTGAGGAAAAGTGATAAAAAAATGTAAAAAACCCACGTTATTACTTCTTGTGGCCTGTGTATTCACAACGAGTACAAATAGCGCTGCAGATTAACACTAGGCGATTTCCTAAGCAGATATTGATATTGACTATATTAGGGGGAAGCACAGGCGAAGCACTGCTGCTTAGGCGAAGCACTGGTTCTTGGGATTTCATGTGTTGCATGATATCTCTCCGCCCAAGTAGCAGTGCTACGCCTGTGCTTCCCCCTAATATAGTCCCAAGTCAATCTCTGCCTAGGAAATCGCCTAGTGTTAATCTGCAGCGCTATTTGTACTTGTTGTGAATACACAGGCCACAAGAAGTAATTACGTGGGTTTTTTTTTTTATCACTTTTCCTCAGGACATGCTAGCTGGCAACAAAGGATTCCATTCATTGTGCTAAGCTAAGCTAGCGCCGACCCTGTCGAACTAAAACAATGCATGCACTGAGACAAAAATGCATTTGCACACCTATCTAAATGTAGGAAAGAATGTGAATAAGCCCTATTTCAAAAAACGGTGGAGTTTTCCTTTAACATTTTTATTAGGATTATTTAAAGAGTACAAAATTCAAAAGAACAGAATTTATTTTAAATAGTAAATACATTTATTATGTTACAACAGATTTTTTTATCAGTTTAATGCGTCCTTGATAAAAGTATTAACTTGCAATTATTTATTTATTTTTACTGACTCCAAACTTTAATACATTCTTTCACATTTCTAAGGCTACGTTCAGACTGCAGGTAAACGTGTCCCAAATCTGACTTTTTTGCTCATATGTGACTTACATCTCTTTTTGTCATGACAGTGTGAACAGCACAAACCACATGGAATCTGATCCGATTTGGGGCACTTCTCTATGTGGTCCTAAATTTGACACAGGTCAAATGTCAGTCTGAACAGTCATAGAAATTCATGCGACTTTTACATCACTGTAGATCAACGTTTGTCATAATTCTGGGAGTCACTTCAAAGATTTGACATACCCAAAGTTATCAAGAAAGGTGTTCAGTGGACAGTGATGTGCAACTCAGCAACTCATTATTACAGTGACATGACAGCTCTATACTATATACAAGCAAAACATATGGGCTCACATCATAAACGTTCAAAAGTTCTGCTGTCTTTTTCCGCATCCTCGTCTTCATTTTTTTATATTGCCTGCGCATAAATTCGCTGGCTTCAGCATCAGATCACACTATAAATAAACGTGTAATCGCTTACTTTAACCCTCTGAGGTCTGAGCTGTTTTGGGGCCCTTGAGGTGTTTTGATATGCCCTGACATTTGTGCTTATTTCAGCTACTTAAAACATACCATTTGCCAACATATAAATTTGCTGTATTTAGTACACACTCTGCTACAATAATATGTGAGCAAAATGGATGTACATGTTTGCATTTCATAGAAAAATAATAATATGCGTGGTTAGTACATTTTGGGAAAAACAATGTCACCGCAATAAGGCCATTTAACACATACTGAATAGTTGTCCACAATACTTTTGAGTTACTATTCTTGTAGGCTAGAATTTTTACTTCGAAATGAAGTGACAATCATTCTGACCACACTTTCAGAAAGATCAATATAACGATTTGAATTTCTTTCATCAGTTTTTGGGTCAGCAGTGCTGTATGCGTGGGAGTGTTAATGCCCATGAATATTAATGTGATTTACACCTGGGAAAACGTACTCTGTTACTAACGTAACCTCGGTTCTCTCTAGAGAGGGAACGAGTACTGCGTAATATCTTACGCTATGGGGAAAACTCTTTTCCACGAGATATTGAAGCCAAAAATTATCCTTAATTTTTTATTAATGTAAAACGCTTTGCAGCAGCAAGCAGACCTAGGCGAGACAGCTCGCGCGCCTATTGGCTGCTCTGCGGCAATAGCAGCAGCCTATCGAGAGAGGCTCTGCGTGACGTCACGACGAATGGGGGCCTTTCGCGCCCATATCGTAACGTCCCGCCAGAAAGGGCGTGGTCTCGCCCTATATCTAGGCTCGATAGCTGCTCTTACGTCGGTTTTCATCGCCGAAGCGAACCAGAGCGTATTCCAAGCACGGCAAGATACGCAGTACTCGTTCCCTCTCTAGAGAGAACCGAGGTTACGTTAGTAACCGAGTACGTTCTCTTACGAGAGTATCTCTCGTACTGCGTAATATCTTACGCTATGGGGAACACAATGCAACACGCGGTGCTGGTAGGGATCCAACACCAAAGTCCCAGGGGCCGAAGCCCGGGGCGCATATAGTGCATAATCACCATAAACTCACAGAGAGTGAGGGAAGAGAGGCTAGAAGCATCATTCCCTGTAAATAGCATCCGAAAGGAGCTAATCATGTGACAAATAAACCATACCGTCAGGGTGAACATTCAGCCTGAACTGGGTGGCCACAAGTGTGTCAACTTTTTAATGAGCTGCTGTACAGGTCAGTGAGCAATACGCAGGTCAAACTCAGTATCCGAGCCGCACAGCGGGCAGATAGCACTGAATTTTATACCGCCAAAAGCTTAGCTTGTAAGGCGGGAACCTCCAGGTTATAGTATTTTATAAATGTAGACGGCGAGGCCCAGCCCGCGGCCATACAAATATCTTGCAGGGTAACCCCGCTAGACCATGCCCACGAGGAGGCCATGCCTCTTGTGGAGTGCGCTCTAACACCCAAAGGGCACTGTAGGCCCTTAGAAGTGTAAGCCAGCGCTATGGCACCGACTATCCATCTGGATAGGCTCTGTTTCGAAGCGGCAAGTCCCTTAGCACGGCCGCAAAACGAAACGAAAAGCTGCTCAGTCTGTCTGAAACCAGACGAGCGGGACACATAAGCCCTTAGTGCCCTGACAGGGCAAAGGAGACTCGTGTCCTTCTCCTCATTGAGAACCGGAAGGGCAGACAGGGAAATCACCTGGGCCCTGAACGGTGTGTGTTGAGGGATTTCGGCACGTAGCCGTGCTTCGGTTTGAGTATGACCTTTGAGTCATTAGGTCCAAACTCCATGCATGACGCGCTTACTGAGAGCGCTTGCAAGTCCCCTACGCGCTTCACTGAAGCGAGAGCCATAAGAAACGCTGTCTTGAGAGACAAGTGTTTCATGTCTGACGACTGGATTGGCTCGAATGGGGCACCTTTCATGGCCTCCAAGACCGTGGAAAGGTCCCATGTCGGGACTGAAGGGGGCCTGGGAGGGTTTAGCCTCCGAGCTCCTCTAAGGAAACGCACGACTAAGTCGCTCTTTCCTAGTGAATGGCCAGACACCGGTTTTGCAAACGTTGCTATGGCCGCCACGTATACTTTGAGCGTGGAAGGGGACCTGCCCTTATCCAGTAGCTCCTGAAGGAAGGAAAGCACTTCCGTAACCCCGCAGTCTACAGGTGAAAAGCCCTGCGCTTGACACCAAGCAGAGAACACAGACCACTTCGAGGAGTAGAGCCGTCTGGTAGACGGGGCTCTAGCCTGCGCGATCGTGTTTAACACTCCCTCTGGGAGGTCAGCGGGTACCCGTTGATGGCCCATGCGTGCAGGGACCACAAATCCGGGCGAGGATGCCAAATCGAGCCTTCCGCCTGAGAGAGGAGGTCTCTCCTCAACGGTAAAGGCCATGGGGCAGCGCTGGTCAGCTGCATCAGGACAGGGAACCACGACTGGTTTGTCCAGAGCGGAGCTATGAGTAGCACTGGGCATCCCTCCCTCCTGATTCGCTCCAACACCTGAGGCAGGAGTGAGACAGGGGGAAAAGCATAAAGGGGGCGGCGGGGCCAAACATGGGCCAGCGGGTCCCGGCTTTTCGAGAAGAATCTCGGGCAGTGAGCGTTTTCTTGGGACGCGAACAGGTCCACCTGCGCTTTGCCAAACGTTTCCCACAGCAGCTGGATCGTCTGCGGGTGCAGAGACCATTCTCCTGCTGGGACGTTGTTTCTGGACAGCCTGTCTGGCCCCACATTTAGGTGACCAGGCACATGCGCCGCTCTCAGCGAGAGCAGGTTGTGCTGAGCCCAGACCAGGAGGCGTTCCGTCAGCCTGTAAAGGTTTCGGGACCTGACGCCGCCCTGGCGATTTATGTACGCCACCACTGACATGTTGTCCGACCGGACCAATACGTGGTGGCCTATTATCTGGGGACAGAAGCGCCTTAGCGCTTTGTCGACTGCTATTAATTCCAAGCAGTTTATGTGAAGGAGCTTCTCCCGCACTGACCATAGGCCAGCTAGCGGTCTGCCCTCGAGCAGCACTCCCCACCCCGAAGTGGAGGCGTCCGTAGACACCACCTTCACACTCGAGGGGATCCCCAGACTCACACCTGACTGATACCAGTCGGTTGCTTTCCACGGTTTCAGAGCCGAAATGCACTGAAGGTCGACCCTGAGGCGAAACAGACCTGCGGTCCACGCCCTGGGGGGAACTCGTGCTTTTAGCCATAGCTGCAGTGGGCGCATGCGGAGCAGGCCCAACTGGAGTACAGAGGCTGCTGAGGCCATGAGACCCAGCATTTTCTGAAACCTTCTGAGCGGGACTATAGAGCCGTGGCGGAAGGATTTCGCGACGTGCTGAATATTCAATCCGCGCTCTGGTGACAGGCGTGCCGTCATGGATAGCGAGTCCAACACTGTTCCCAGAAAGGAAATCCTCCGACTGGGGAGCAGTGAGCTTTTCGCCCAATTGACTGTAAGGCCCAGCTCCTCGAGGTGCTCGAGTAATGCGGCCCTGTGTTCTAAGAGCTCCGTTCGTGAACGAGCTAGAATCAGCCAATCGTCCAAGTAGTTCAAAACTCGCATGCCCCGAAGTCTCAGGGGGGCGAGGGCCGCGTCCATGCACTTCGTGAACGTACGGGGTGCTAGGGACAGGCCGAACGGCAGGACTGTGTATTGATATGCCTGGCCCTCGAAGGCGAATCTCAAGAATCGCCTGTGATGGGACGCTATTTGTATTTGGAAATACGCGTCTTTCAGATCTATTGACATGAACCAGTCTCCTTGGCGCACTTGCGCGAGGATTTTCCTGGTCGTAAGCATTCTGAACTGGCGCTTCACGAGCGCTCTGTTCAGCAGCCTCAGATCTAGAATGGGTCTGAACCCACCATCTTTCTTCGTACCAGAAAATATCTGCTGTATAAGCCCCCTTCGCTCTGAGCCTGAGATAAAGGTTCTATAGCCCCTTTCCTCAGTAGTTTCGCTATCTCGGCTCGAAGTAGATGAGATACTTCGCTTTTCACCGTAGTTTCGACACGCGCCGTGTAGCGGCGAGGGCGTCGAGCGAATTGTAGCGAATAGCCTCTCTTTATAGTGTTCAGCACCCACTCTGATACCCCGGGAAGCCTTGACCACGCATCCGCGTGAATAGCTAGGGGCAGAATGAAATCTGGGCTCTGGCCGCGGGAAAGCGGCGGCACGAGAGTCCGTGTGTGCTGGGAACACAGCGCCGTGTTTACAGCGTTCGAGGCGGGGGGCGCGCTGATCACAGCGGGCAGCCTGGCCGCGCTCAGCTCCTCTAAGGCGGGTGGCGCCGAGAGAGCGAGCGGGGCGAATCCCGTGGGATTCGGCGTGTCTGTGAGGAAATGTGGGCGCGGGACCGCGGGCACATTTGCTGCACTGAAAACACTGTCGTTTAGGGCCGACTGAATGTGTGTTGGTTTCGTTTTTACAGAAACCGAGGGACACGCAGCGTGTAGTGTAAGCGGGCATAGGGATATGGGCGCGTTCACTACATTGTTTGCACAATCGACTGGAGTCGATTTTATTTGTGCGAGCCCTGCACCGTGGCGGGCTGTGTCTGGGTGTGGGAATGGGCACTGGGACGTGGGCACTCTTACAACACTCATAACACCATCGGCCGAGGCCGGAACACCAGAAAACACACTTTATTGGATTTATCTGGGTAGCCGTAAAAACAGCTTTTGTGTGCAGGCAAGCGGGCTGAGACACCGGCTGCTTCACTGCAAAATACACTGGGACAGTCACAACGCATGGGACTGAACGAGCGAGAAGTTTTGGTGGAAATCCGGCCGCAGCGGGATCTGAACACCGTCGTTTTCCTAGGGCGGCTAGGAAGACTTTGAGGCCTCGGGCTTGATCTCAATCCTCGGCCGGGGCCCGCGGTGAGGGGGGCGGCGTCCAGCGGAGCGAGACCGCGGTCTCTGATCCCGGGCCTGGCGGCACTGTGAGGCGGCGGCGGCGGCGGGCGGTGCAGGCTGGGGCTGAGAGCTGCGAGCAGGCGGCTTGGTGCGGCCTGTAGCGGAGCTCGAGCGCTTCGGCAGGAAGTGCTTCATAGCCTGAGAAGTCTTCTGCACCTCAACAAACCTGTCCGCGAAGTCTTTGACGGCCGTTCCGAAAAGGCCCTCCGGGGAAATGGGCGCGTCGAGGAACACAGAGCGCTCGGCTTCCGTCATCTCTGACAGCGTCAACCATAAGTGTCTCTCGGCAACGGCGAGAGAGGCCATGTTCCGCCCCATGGCTTGCGCAGCGGCTTTAGAAGCGCGTAGAGCGAGGTCCGTAGCGCTCCTCAGGTCCGCCACACAGATAGCGCCGGGTCCCTCCTCGTCCAGTTTGAGGAGGAGGTCTGCCTGGTAGATCTGCAGAATAGACATCGTGTGCAGCGCTGAGACTGCCTGCCCGGCTGCGGTGTAAGCGCGTCCGTGCAGCGATGATGTCACTCGACAGGCTTTGGACGGGAGCGTCGTCTGAACACGCCGTCCAGCGGAGGGCGGGCAGAGATGCGACGCGACAGCCGTCTCCACCGGAGGAATGGCGAGGTAACCTCTACTTCCCGCACCGTCGACAGCGGAGAATGCCGCGGAGGTAGAGGTACGCATCCTGGCGGAAAAGGGGGCCTTCCACGACTTTGCAACCTCCTCGTGAAGTTCCGGGAGGAAGGGCGCGGGCCTAGATTTTGACGGAGCCTCGTCTTTCCCGAGAAAGCGCCCGTCTAATCTGTTGCGCGGCGGCAGCGTGGGTGCCTCCCAATCGAGGCCGATGCTTTCCACGGCCTTGGTGAGCAGACGCATCAGCTCAGTCTCAATGCCGGCTCTCTTCCCAGAGGGTTGGCGGGAAACGTTAGCGGAGGGAAGGTCCACGGAGCTCGCCCAATCCTCGCTATCCGAAGCCAAGAGAGAACATGCCTCGGTGTTGTCGTCCAATTTGATGGCGGACGCGGCGGCGGACGGCGGCCGCTGTCAGTCCGTGAGCGACTCGAGCGAAGCCGGCGAAGCAGGCGGGCAAACCGGCGAGCTTTGGCGGGCTGGAGACAGCTCGGGCGCGCGCTGGGCGCGGCGCTTCTTGCGGCGCGGCGTCACGGCAGGCTGGGATGCGGGCTCGGAGAACGAAGCTAGGCGAGTCCGCAGAGTCACCATAGGCAAACGTTCACAATGATGGCATCCGCCGTCAGCGAGCGCGATTCGCCGTCAGCGAGCGCCCCCATTCGTGACGTCACGCAGAGCCTCTCTCGATAGGCTGCTGCTATTGCCGCAGAGCAGCCAATAGGCGCGCGAGCTGTCTCGCCTAGGTCTGCTTGCTGCTGCAAAGCGTTTTACATTAATAAAAAATTAAGGATAATTTTTGGCTTCAATATCTCGTGGAAAAGAGTTTTCCCCATAGCGTAAGATATTACGCAGTATGAGAGATACTCTCGTAAGAGAACTAAAGACACTCCCCCAATGTGCTAATGCCCCATCAAGGTGCTGTGAGGCAGCCTGAACTAATGATTCACTGATGAATAAAAAGTTAAAAAGAACAGCATTTATTCAAAATAGAAATCTTTCCTAAGAACATAAAGACTTAAAGTCATTCATATCACTTAACACATCCTTTCAAAAAAAAAAAACAACATAAAAAGACCAAACTTGTTTTTTTATATAAATATATATAAAATATTGCTTATATAGTGCTTATATATATATATATATATATATATATATATATATATATATATATATATATATATATATATA
Organism: Chrosomus eos; assembly: GCA_036326025.1. Classification (NCBI taxonomy): domain Eukaryota; kingdom Metazoa; phylum Chordata; class Actinopteri; order Cypriniformes; family Leuciscidae; genus Chrosomus; species Chrosomus eos. The sequence goes on along the minus strand of CM070836.1, from coordinate 9,150,972 downwards.
AAGTGCATTCAAAGAATCCTAAAAAACTATCACAGGTTAAAAAAATTAAGCAGCACAGCTGTTTACAACATTGATTTAAAAAAAAAATTTATATTAGAATGATTTCTGAAGCCTGATGGTGACGATGTAAACACAACAAAACAAAAGCAAAAAACTGTTATCACATTATCCAAAGTAAACTGATGGACAATTATGATTATAGATGCACAATGCAGACATCCCAAGTCTCCCGGAAGTTCCGGGAGTCTCCCGCATATTGATAGCGTCTCCCTGATGCCCGCAAATTAGTTGAAATCTCCCGGAATCTATAACGCGCGTGCGAGACAGAACATACTGCGCGCATAACAAACGTAGCGCGCGCGCGTACGCACGGCAGGAAGGGAGAGATACTTTGCGAGTGTCTCTCGCGCTCTCCCGTGCGCTCGCTATGTATGAGAGAGAGACATCGAGATATGTATGCGAGAGACTATCTACCCCCCCCCCCACCCCACCACCCCCCCCCCCCCCCCCCCCCCCCCCTCTCCGTCAACAATCCGGTGACCAAGACACCTCCCTGAAATGACTTCTTGCAGGTTATGGATGTCTGCACAATGTATCTGTTGATGGACAGAGAAACATCTATTGATGTGTAGACCGCGTAACCGCGAGTATCTGTTTATGGCCCATATAGACCGCACGCATTTACTGATACACTCAATGAACGGCTGTACTTAATACAAATAAAACATCTCCAGTTAACTAGTAGAGCATTAATTTAGTCCGCTCTTAAATAAGAGATCTAGAGCTAAAATGTTTTGTTTTTGAACTCAAGCTGAGCGCTCGTGTCCTGCTATCAGTGTCATGGATACACTTTCACTTTCACTTTTAGTCTCTTGTGGCGATGCGCGCGCAGTCTTCACTCGCTCTTAGGACGTGCTCTTCAATCTAATGCCATTGCGGACACTATTCATTCCGGTGAAATCACAAAATAAAATGCACACAAACGTGTGTCCTATATACTTGTGTGTTTAATATAGACTGGAACCACTGATGAACATATTCGGTTTTGATGAGAAAAAAAAACCTATACCGGGGGCAGATTCGAACTCACAACCTCTGACACGCTTGGCAAACGATCTAACCACTGGACCACAGAAGAACTCAAACAAAACTTGCAGATCGATATATTTCACTAAATCATTATAACCTAAGCAGCTATTTAAAGGGCAAAATATAGTCTGAAAATGCATTTGAGCTCTATGATCAGAAAAGGAAATATAAAACACTAAACAACTTACTCCGAACTTATCCTCGGGTCAATTCGTTCTTCAAAATGCAACCGTTCGTCTGAGTTTCAAATTCCACTGAGGAAAGGGTTAATTATTCCCCGCTGTCCATAATCCTCTGAAGGAGTAGCGTGCTTCCATCCCTAAAACGCGATGAACTATCAGTGAATCTCTGATGAAGAATCTTCTGTTGTTATGCAGTGATCGGGGGCGTGCCGCGTGTGCGATGCATATCGCCTATTTACCATGTCAAAAGCGCTGGGGGTGTGGCGGGCTCACCTAATTATATATAATGAAGGGAGAGCGAAAAAACTGTAACTCTCCTTGGTTTCAAACGGATTACATAAACTGGAAATATTATTTATTTTTAGTATTTTTAATATTTTATTTTTTTAATATTTTTAATATTTTAATAATATTATTTTTAGTAGCTTACTTCATTTAAAAGAAGAGAATCTCAGCTTCATAAAGAGACATATCTCGTATTTCTGTGACAAGTATTGACAGAGTTAGAGTTATTTTTTCGGACGCGTTACAGAATGGACTTCACTAAAGGAGAGAAGGTAAAACGCGCATCATGTTTATTTTTCTTTATTTGACGAAAAGCACAACACTTTGTGTTTATTGTGAGTACCCACAAAAAAAAATAGAAACTAAACAGGATCTAATGATGTACAACACTTAAATGTAAGATAAAAATCAACAGAGTAATTTAAGTCTCTTTTGCACTGATAAGGAAAAAAGTGAGCTCATCACGCCCCCGTGACGGCCGACCTCAGAGGGTTAATGTCCTCTGTGTTTACTTCCATATGACAGTGTGCTGCGTAGGGATTTTATCTTTCTATTGCGCATGTGGGTCAGTTCAGGACCATGATCTGATCACACTGGAATCTGATATTGGCCACATTTAAACCAACAATCTGAACAGCTACAAAAAAAATCTGCTCTGAGCAATAAATCGGAATTGAAGCCCGCAGTGAACGGAGCTATTTGGCATGGTGTTAAACATCTGTCATTCATGTGAGAGATCTGCTGACAGCTACAGGGTTGTTCCTTTTGCTTTAGTCAGTGTCTAGAGCACTCTCAAGCCATTTTAATTTTAGTCTGCTATAATCTGATTAGACAAGATAATGTGACTATTTTTTTCCACCAACTGAACTATAGTGCCCATCATATTGGTTATCAGCCAAGCTGCCGTCCGTAAACTTCGATATCAGTGGACCACTACACTTATTATTGAAGGGTCTTACGTTGATCCAAATGTCAGTGATCTCCTCATAGATGATGAAGGGCTGGACTCCCTCAGGCATGGCTTCCACATGCTCCTCCCATTGCGGATCATCCATGCTCACGGGGAGGAAGAGTGCAGGCGGTAAAAGTACTAACTGAAGCTTCTGCTGACTGCGGTCTAGTAACACTGCCCAAGCACTGGAAACAGAGAAAATGTAGCAAAATAATAGTTATTTTAGTATCATTCAAATATTATAGTTAACATTTTGAAATCATTTTTATTTATACATTTTCCATTTTCTTGTAAAATTTAATTATAAAAACACACCCAAAACAAAATTATTATTTATTTTTTGTTTTGTTTTTTTAAGTCATTTTTATTTCAGTTTTAGTTACTTTAGTTAAAATTAGAAATGTCTCCTTGGCAACTAGCTGAAATAATAATAAAAAAATACCCAGGTTTCACAGACAAGCCCAGTCCCAGACTAAAATGCATGTTTGAGCTGTTTTAACTGAAGGCAACTTGCACTGACATATCTTAAGTGTCTTAAGTGTCTTAAGATGTTTTAAGACGCACAGCAGTAATGTTTTCTTCTAAGCCATGTTTATAAAAGCTTCTTGGGGCCTGAGATTACTTAGTTTGTTCACATATTCACACGGAACCGCTTCGAGAGCATTTGGAGGGCTCAAATGAACTAAGTTTTAGTTAATAAACCCTTGTATAATAAAACATTCCAATTAAATGGCCAACGTGCCAACTAACGCTAACAGAACTAACTAATAACTTACATAAAAATAAATATGCATCAGTTAGTTATGCGAGTTTTAAATGCCACAGTGGAAGGTACATTTTTAGTGATCAATGTCTTAAATTTTGACCTGTTGCTCAAACCCAGCTAAAGCTATAGACTTCAGGAGACTTGTTTTATTGTGTTTCTTTATTCCAGAGCTTTTCAGTCCCTGATCACTGAACACTTATATGAAAAAGATAATTGTCTTTTTGTGCTACATGGTATTCCGTTTTTTTAATTTTTATTAATGTGTAAAGATTTGTATGGACATAAAAAGATTCCACAGCTAAGACATAAACTGAATACATTTCACAGACATTTGATGAACAATAATGGAATAATGAACAGAGCGGATATGGTGTGGTCACCAGCTGCTTTCAGTATTGTTCATCTCATCCTCACGGACAGAGCCAGATTTGCCAGTTCTTGCTGTGAGAAGTTATTCCAATCTTTCACCAAGGCCCTTGCAAGTTCTCAAACACATCTGGGACACATGGTAACATGTGGTTTGGCAGTGCAAGGGCGATCAACTGTCCTTCCGATCTCCCTTTAGGATATTATGGACATCGCAGTTATTGCTCTGGTCACATCTGCAGTCCTCATGCCTTCTGCTGCAGACTATGCCATGTTCACACAGGTGATCAGGAACCCTGGCCATCGTTCTCCTGGTGTTTATCCCAGTCAGTAGAAAGGTATCTTGAATGTCCTTAGTTGCTGGAACCGTGACCTTAATTGTCTACCGCCATTAATATGTTATTGCCTTAGGCCACATCCACACAAAGCCAGAGCTTTCCCTATCCAATGTTTTTTTTTCCTTGTTCTAGATACTAAATATCTAGATACTTGTATTGCCACCAACCCCTGCCATGCCCAGCCCACCCCTATAGGCACATAGAGTAAAATAAAAATTAAAAAGGATTGTTGAAAAGAATTATACTTTGAAACTAAACCTCCAGTAGGTGGCGGCAGGCGACCATCTTAATGAGCGAGTCATTGAGTCATTCATTCAAACGATTCGTTCAAACGGCAGGTGCATGTGCAAAAATTGTTTATGGCTCATGGACTCTACAAGGTGTCCTGTGGTCTCTGGCACCAAGGCGTTAGCAGCTGACCCTTAAATTCCTGTAGGCTGAGAGGTGGATCAAACTTGTTGGTCCCGAGCGGAGCAAGACCCGTGTGTAGGAAGCCAGCGTGTCGCGGTTCTCCTTCCAGGGCGTTTACCTGGTTGATCCTGCCAGTAGCATATGCTTGTCTCAAAGATTAAGCCATGCAGGTCTAAGTGCACATGGTTGGTACAGTGAAACTGCGAATGGCTCATTAAATCAATTATGGTTCCTTTGATCGCTCCACCCGCTACTGGATAACTGTGGCAATTCCAGAGCTAATACATGCAAACGAGCGCCGACCCGGCTCCCCTCGAGGGGTCGAGACGCGTGCATTTATCAATCCAAAACCCATCCGGGTGCGGCTCCGGCCGCCCCCCGGCTGCTTTGGTGACTCTAGATAACCTCGGGCCGTTTTTCAACGAAAATGAAATTCCAAAGAAATGGCTAGAATTTATTCACACCTCTATTATTAAATCCAAAGTATCATCAGCGCTCGGATTCACTCACATGGTGCCGTCAAGTACGACTGTCTTGGTGCCGTCAAGTACATGACTGCCGTCAAGTACTGTGCAGTCAGGTCAACTAAACGCTATTGGCTATTTGAAAAAGTCAACGCATCATACAAAGCTGCGCTTTCCAAGGCACCTGTGACTGGTTATAATGTTTTGGCTCATCAGTATATAGGAAAGACATTAGAGTACAATTATTTGTTGTTACTTACAATTTGCCATCTTTTGTCCATCCAGCTCTCGCAATGTACTCAACCCCAGGAAAGAGTGTTGTGAATGGGAGAACAAGCTCCTTGTTTTGAGCGCTAATAATCTACAAAAAGAATAAGAGATTATAAAGCTTTTTAACCAGGCATAAAGAAAGAAAAAGTGAGCTTGGGCAGAGGTACCTACCTTTCCATTCTGGTCTGTTCGAATCTCTGATAGTTTCAGGCTAATTTGAGGGTTCTTACTTCCTAAAAGCATTGAGAGGGGATCATCAGCATTAATAAATAACATAAGCACAACTCCATTGACAAAATATCGATAGTAAACAAATCGATGCTAAGAGATTTTTAGAATTAAAGTGTTTATTTTTAAAAGTGTTGCACTTCCACACATATTTATGCCATTAATTCTGGCTTCAATTACCCTTCCACTTAAAGGATTAGTTCACTTTTAAAAAAACTTTTGCTGATAATTTACTCACCCCCATGTCCATGTCTTTCTTTCTTCAGTCGAAAAGAAATTAAGGTTTTTGATGAAAACATTCTAGGATTTTTCTCCATATAATGTTCTTTACTGGTATCCAAACGGTTCAAAGTCCAAATGACAGTTTCAGTGCAGCTTCAAATGGCTTTTAACGACAACAGACGATGCATAAGGGTCTTATCTTGCAAAACGATCGGTCATTTCTAAAATAAATAAATAAAAAAGTAAGTTGTATGCCTTGCTCTGTTCTGTGATGTTCTGTTCGTGACTCTCCTGTTCGAACTCGTTCATCAAAATGAACGAGTCTTTTTTCGAGTCATTTCGTTCATTTTGTTTGTTGAATGAACGAAATGACTCGAAAAAAAAGATTCGTTCATTTGAAACTGTCATTTGGACTTTGAACCGTTTGGATACCAGTAAAGAACATTATATGGAGAAAAATCCTAGAATGTTTTCATCAAAAAACTTAATTTCTTTTCGACTGAAGAAAGAAAGACATGGACATCTTGGATGACATGGGGGTGAGTAAATTATCAGCAAAAGTTTTTTTAAAAGTGAACTAATCCTTTAATGATGAATCAAGTACCACTGAGGAAGCAAGACGATAACTAAATAAAAACCAATTTTGAATGACAAAAACTATGACGAAAATGTAATGAAAATTTTCAACAAATAAAACGAGGCGAAGATGTTAGGGAGATGTGAAAATGTCTGGGAAGAGATCCAGTCAGAACTGATGTCATGAGTAGTAGATCCGCATACCAACTTTCAAAAATGAAAAATGTGTGGAAGATTAAACACTTTTGCAGACCCCCCTGGCCCTACAAACCGCAACAAAAACAAAATGGGCTAACCCGCACCATAAAACATAACTGTAACGTAAACATAACTGTACGTTCACATCGCCGCCGACTTGAGCGGCAAAGAAGCTCTGGTCGCCCTGTCAAAGACGCTTGTCAAAAAGTATGCGGAAGCTTGTTGAGGCTTTGGCCGCTCTGACGTAGCAGCATTCTATGTTTGAGAGAAGAGAAGTGTCACAACACTAGAAACCTTTTATAATGACAGCCTTTTTATATTGCCTATTCCCATCTCAATGCACGCATAAAGCTTGCCACAAAGACCCGGCCAAAGTAAGATTATGCATTAAACATTTGAATTGTTTATTAATAAACTAGTGTTTACTGTCAGTTTTCGGTTCATTTATGAGACGCGCTTCAGTTCACGCGCTGGCGTCCCCGTGTCCTAATTATATTGTCTACTATATTTGCTTCTTATTTATTAATCCAGGCAATTTGTTGATGAAACATTGATTAAAATGAAGATACAATTTTTACAAAACGCAATCGGTAACGCTTCCTTTTACAGTACAGTACTTACAGTGTACTTACCTAGAAAGTACTGGCTAATTTAAGGTAAGTACATGGGTTAGGGGTAGGTTTAGGGTTAGTACCTAGTTATTACCCAGTAATTGTAATTACTAAAATAAGTACTGAGTATGTACATGGGTAACTGGACTGTAAAAGGAAGCGTTACCAACGAAATTTACTTTAAAGAAAGGCTTTCTACAAAACAAAACTTAATAAGTGGTCAAAATCATGTCTGACCCATTCCAAATGTTTTTGATATATTGGTCATCTTGTGATCATATCTTACTCGTCTCATGCGGTTCCCTTTTCATATAATCAACATGGATGAAGTAAAAAAATAACATTATAATATTTAAACATATGAAACGTATGCTTAAGTTTTTTACTTATTTTTAAGCGTCACACTGCTCCGCTTTACTCACATGCTCTGGTGTGTGGCCTATACATGCATGCAAAAATAATATGAAACAACCATGAATGTTGAAAATATGTCATGTCATAAATGATAGGAAAAAACAGCAACGGTGATGATGAGCTTCTCCTCCATTTTCTCGGAACTAATGTTTTGGTAGGAACGAAAGTTTACATCGTATGTTTCTCCGGAATCAGCCAGCCAGGATGTCCTATATTCTGATTGGTTGCTGCCGTTTTGCCGCTGAACCGCATCATAGCTCATTACCATAAAATAGAGCTACTTTCAACTTTCTGATTGACGTCCAAAACACGACGCTGATGGATTTGACGCTCCTTGCCAGAAGCCAACTTCCATTGAAAATAAATGACTTCCGGTAGCTTTGGAAGCTCAAGTCGGCGGCGTACAGTTCGTACAGTAACAAACGGTTCCAGCCAATAACCGACAAGAAGGATTTAGGGGTGGTGTTTGGGGGGTTAATGCGCAGATGAGGAGGAGGGAGGGTCTAGCTAGCCTCCGTTTTGTTTGACAATACTTTAAACATCAACAAGAAGTGACGTCACCCGACATCGCTTAGAGCACCTCTAATTGATGCATTAGAATTGAACTAAACCCATTAGATTTTCATATTAGATCTTAAGATCAAAAACTATGACTAAAACTAAATCATAATTTGCTGTCAAAATTAACACTGAGGAAGTTGAGGGGAGTTGGAAATGATGACAGTAATGACTCGCTGTCAAATAGTTAAGTCAAGAACCTCTTTGACTGATTCAGTAAGAGTTAGTCTTATCACACAATATCAGTTCACTGATTAATAGATTGTCTTTAGCAACCCAGGAGTCATTTGTTCACATTGGTTCCACTGTACGTTTGTAGTATTTTTATTCTAAATGGATTTTTTAAATGGAATTGATTCTCTGTTCTCAACCATATGTTTGTGTTGATTTGAACAGTTTGTGTTTGTGATTACCGGTGCGAGGATATCTGTAGACATCTGCCTTCCGCTCCTCCAAAGCTGGTGAGGGCACATGAATAATCTCTACTTCTGATTCATCAACCTCCTCATACAGCAACTGGAGCGTTCTGCCTCCATCTGCATCTACAAGCACACATAAACAGAATAAGGGTATGCAGCAGGTGGTCTATGCATTCATAGTCAATGCATTTTGTGTCCAATCCAAATAAAACAAAATCAAAACCTGGTTTATACCCACCGCATCAACACAAGTGAAAAAGTGCATGCAGAAAAATATGACATTGCAGTAAAATATGACATTGCAGTGTGTGCAATGGCACCCAGTTTGCGCTTGTCTAAATTGTTTACATTTACAAAATTAGCCTACAGTGGCAGAAATAAACCCTTTTAATGAAAATAAAGATCCATTTTAAATAAAAATGTTTGGGAAATTAAATTTATTTATGATTTAATGCCATATCAGCAGCAATGGCTATATTCATGGCAATCAACCATATTGCAATTTTTAAAATATGAATATGATTACAATCACTTCATTTCATTGTTTACAATAATTTAAAAATTTGGTCTTAAAAAAACAATCAATATACAAAATCAGACATATATCAATAAAAAAAACAGTAATAACAATTACATAAAATCTTTCAATTTAATATTTGATAGAAATTCTAAAATTATTCTAGGAGAAATCTTTTAAAAAATGTCCATTAATATATTTTCTGAATAAAACCGTTGTCTAATATCATTAAAAAAGGGACATTCTATTAAAATGTTTAACACTCTTTAATTCTTACACAATCACAAAACGGTTTCTCCTCCCCTTTCAATGAATATGAATGAGTGAGTCTTGAATGTCCAATGCGGCATCTCGTATAAAACCTGGTCATATCTATTTTCAAAATAATAACAATTAACTCCTTGATTGGATTGACCTTATATAGTTTTTTACATTTACAATAAATGACAAATGGAACTGAACGAATGTGTAAATAACAGATTTTTTATGGGTTTACATCGACACTGTCAATTTCCAACTGAACCGTTTCTTTTAATGAAAATATTTAAGAGATTGTTGTTTCATTTAGTTTTATACAAACGTTCTAATATCCATATATTTTGTTCTAATATCTCAAGTAATAATTTCAAGATGAACTGTTTTTTACACGATTCTTTGATTCTTTTGAAGTGTGGGTTTGGTGAAGTGTACTAAAAACAAACATCATTGTGTGTACCTTACTTCTCACAGCTGCTTCCTGATGGTTTAGAGAACAATTCCTTCAAGTCGAGCCCTGTCGTTTTAAAGAATAGTACAATGGCGAGCGCGCCAAGTATAAACAAGGCTTCAGCAAGCTAAATAAAACAACCATAAACTCTCTAGGTCAGTGGTTCTCACTAACTAATGTAGCCTATTTATTGAAGAGCATACAGTTTTTGAAAATTCGGGAAATCGCTAAATAAACAGTGGTTAATTCATTTAACCACAATTGATTGTGAATATTATGCAAATAGTAGCTGAAAACCACTGATTTAGGTGTTCAACAAACCTTCAGGAGCAGCCGGAGACCACCAGTACCCGGTGAAGCGGTCAAATTCTTCCTGAATCACAAAGGTTGCGACACCAGCAGACTTCGGGTCTTCCTTGACATTATTCAGTCCTGGACAAGTATAGAAGAGATATCAGATTTCAGAAACATCTAGTCACTGTAGCCTGATGTGCTCCATTTTATAGATCAATGTTCAAAGAGAAACAAAAACAAGAAGGTCTACGAAAATACATAACATTACAGTTTTCCTTGTGTAAAACCTACCACCATGAGACTTGTTACACAGTTCACCAATTTTCGTTTTGAAAAATCATAATTTTGAGTAATAGTAATGATAGTGATTTCTCTCCATATACTGGACTTCAATGGTTATCAACGGTTTGAAGGTCCAAATTGCAGCTTCAAAGGCTCTACACTACATATTTTTAAAATATATATACTTTTTATCCACAAATGCTCGTCCTGCACTAGCTCTGTGATGCGCCTTTACGTAATCGTAATCACGTTGAAATTTCACACATGTTCCGGTTCAAAAGGGTCGGCGTCAGGTAGGGCGAAAAACAATTTTTTTCCTCCAACATCGTTGTTTTACCTTTTATTTTTTTTGTAAATGACGTTTCACTTAGTCTTTGCACGTTCTCTTTGTAAAAGTTCGGTACTTCCGCCTACATCGCGCGTGACCTTTCAACGTGATTACGTAATGCGTGGCGCATCGCAGAGCTAGTGCAAGACGAACATTTGTGGTTAAAAAGTATCTAAATGTTTATTTTTTTATTAGAAATGACCAATCGTTTCACTAGATAAGACCCTTATTCTTTGACTGGATCATGTAGAGCTTTTGAAGCTGCATTGAAACAGCAATTTGGACCATCAAAGAAAGAAAGACATGAACATCTTGGATGACGTGGCGGTGAGTAACTTTTTAGGAAATTTTAATTCTGAACTAATCCTTTAAATTGAAAATAACCCAGATTATGCCCTTATTGGTAAACAACATAACTACTTCTTTAAATTAACAGATCAACAAACCTTTATGACAGAAAGTAAGTCTTCGCTCTTCTCCAGTTTCAATATTCGTCACCCACAGGTCGTTATTATTTATGAAGGCAATGAAACTGGGATCACCGGGTGAGATCTTGGGGTCCATGCGAATCCCTGAGCACTGAGTCTTTATTTCCACAGGCTTCATTGGGGCAGCCTGCTAAACATCACATGAGTTTCAGGCATAGAGACACACATGCATTATGAAGTAATTTCCCAGAAATATTAAACCGAGGGAAGCAGAATAAAAACAGCTAGACTCACAATGAATCCGTTACGGCCGCCATCACGGCAATAGAAAAGGCTGTTGCTTGCTTGGAAGAGGAAAAGGCCGCTTTGTGGGTGATAGTCGTAGGAGAGTGATGCCAAAGACTCCCAGACGCTTCCTCTCACGGAGAAGCTCCTCCTCACGGGAATATACACCATGATGCGGGGTCGCCTACAGGAAGAACACAAATTAATGATATAATTAATATGTTTATGTTATTAAAACATTAAAATCCCTCATATATGTCGTTATGCTGCTGTTAGTATCATATTCCTAGAACAAAACGAAGAAATAATACCTGAAAGTGATCTAACATCTGTTTCCATGATAACACCAGGAGGGCTTCTTTCCGTATCTTCTTTGGGATTTCAGAGTACAATAATGAGTTTTCTCTGCTCCCATAGGGCATTCCTATTAAGTATGACCAGATGAAAACATTAGGAAAACTATAGAAATGAAAGAAACTTGGAACAATTTGAAAGGCAGAAAGACTTGACTCATCAGAATCAAAACATCAAAAATATTGGTGAGACAAATAATCTGACATAATGAAGAAAAAAAAAGTCTGATTCAAATAATGTATTATTTCTTAGAAAATTATTTATTATTTCTTAGAAAAAGCACACTACCATTGAAAAGTTTAGGGGCAGTAAGATTTTTTTTTAAAATAAATTAATACTTTTCTTCAGCAAGGAAGGATTGAATTTTATTCATCATTAGACTGATTAAAATAGTAACAGCAAAGACATTTTAATCTTACAAAAGATTTATATTTAAAATAAATGTGGTTCTTTGGAACTTTCTATTCATTAAAGAATCCTGAAAAGAAACGCATCACAGTTTCAACAAAAATATTAGGCAGCACATCTTTTTTATTAACACTGATAAGAAAGGATAATTTGACTGGAGTAACAAATCAGAAAGCATTTTATTAATCAAAATATATTTTAAAAAGCAGTTATTTAAAATTGTAACTATTTCAGAATGTTGCTGTATTTACTGTAGGCTATATTGAACATTAGACCTATTTCAAAAACATAAAAAAAAACTGACAGACCCCAAACTTTAGACCAGTAATGTATATGGTCATGTGGTGCGAACAAAAAAGTCATGTGGTCCAACCAACATGCATGAGGGGAAAAACAAAACAGGAAATGACATCCGAGGTCCCATGCAGATCCTCATGACTGTCTAGGTCATTACATCAAGTATTTTGACTTATGACAAGCAAAGGTTGCTTCAGGTTGTTTTTTGATGATTCATATCTTGGTATGCGTTTTAAAAAAAAAAAGATTTATCATTTTCTTTATCATGAACACTGAACCACAGCATAACCATTTAAAAACATACAGGCTAAAAAAAAGCACCTATATTTTAATAATGAAATGAGGAACTGATGCATTTGTTGATACAAGAAGCTGTATTCTCTAGGGCTGTCAAAATTGCTCAAAAATGACGTTCGAATATTCCCTCTAAAAAACCCACATATATTCGAACTATTCGAATATCTGGTTGCGCATTTTGTCAATGACGCGCATTACGTCAATATCAGGACAAATGAATACAAAGAGACACAACTATTTATATAGGTAGTTTATCTAAGTTTAAACATATTTGACAACGTATTAACTTATGCCGAGTTCAGACTGCACGATTTTAGCCACAATTTTGGCTCGCCGACAGGTTTTGAGAAATCGCCGACAAATGCCCGAAATCACAGGCAAATCGGTGCTCGTTCACGCGAGTGACAATCACGCAGTGTGAATGAGCAAAGACGCGATCTGAGAGAATCGCCGACGAGTCGCCGACGCCCGTGAGATATTTGGCATGCTAAATATCTGGACCTGTCGGCGATTCACAATCCTGCTGTGTGAATGTGTTCTGACTGAAAACTACATCGGCGATGAACGACAGCCAACGAGAGAGCAAGATACAGGACAGGCTGTTCGGGGAGGAGTTCTAGACCAGAATATCAGTATTTTAATAGATAGATAGGCCTATATTTACAATTATATCAAACAGAAACAAAGCACAAACATTTGCATGACCAGCAGCAACAGCAGGACATTTGCAAAATTATTTATTTACCCCCAACTCTCTTTGCAAAACACAGTCCTTGCTCCCCTCGTCTTCCATTCCCAACCATTTCCTCCTGCATAAACTGAATATTTATTTGTTTCATTTTCGCTACAAATCAGTGCACAGACAATTTGGATCGCAATCTTCTTGTAGGCTATCATTTTTAATAACAAAGTCAGTGTCGCGCGAGAACTCCGGTCTCACGCACGCGTGATCTTCCGTTATTTCCGTATCACTTCTCGCGTTTGTTTGGTTGTGAAACGTAGTTTGCGGACCAGGCAGAGGTTGTCGGCGATTCTTTCTTTTGTAAAGTCATGCAGTGTGAAACCTCCTGTCGCCGACCCATCGTGCAGTATGAACACAGAAGCAACTGAATGTTACCCCAGATAGTCATGCAGTGTGAAAACAACAGTGACCCGATTATTTTGAAAATCGTGCAGTCTGAACTCGGCATTACACAAAAACAAGTAAATCAATGGCCAAGACCGCAGACCTTACTCTCGCTCGCACTCGCAGGCACTCTCTCTCTCTCTCTCTCTCTCTCTCTTCTCTCTCTCTCTCTCTCTCTCTCTCTCTCAGGCTCTCCTCTCTCTCTCTCTCTCTCTCTCTCTCTCTCTCTCACCTTCACGCTCTCTGCGCATAAAGCCTAGTTCACACTACATGATTTTAAGCCCGATTTAAGCCCGATTTGCAAATCATAGAGTCGCCGACAAGTCAGGGTGTTATCGCGTGCAAATCGCGGGCGATTAGCGGAAGATTAACCCTCGCCAATCTGTTAGTGTGAAAGAGCCAACAACGCATCAAAGACGCTCACAGACACCTCACAGACGCGTCGCCGAGCCCAGAAAAATATCTAGCATGCTAGATATCCAGAGCTGTCGCGCGACTCAATCTCAGTGATGTCATGAGCTAGAGCCAATCAGAGCAAGGCATGGGTTGAGGTCACTGGGTAAATAGCATGGTAAATACCAGTAAATACGCGAAATGCGCGATTTTCAAACAAACACGACCAAGACGAGTTTACAGAAAGATGAGCAACATGTCGTCAAGAAAGCAATGGACTCAACAGCAAATTTTAGGAGCAAAGTTTAATCGAACTGTGAAAGGAGCATGAATGCCTTTATGATGTTGGACATGAGATGTGAGAAAGAGAAAAGGTGGATGGAAATTACAAACGCCCTCAAACACCCAGGTAAAGCAAAATGTTATAGGTTGAAATGTACATTAAATCTTACTGTAATTCTGTTTATTGTCATTTCCGGTTCGTTTTATCGCGTGATTTTTCGTGACAAAACGTGGTTTGTAGACGAGATAGAATCGTTGGGTGACAGTTGTTGTCAAATCCTGTAGTGCGTCAGCTCCAGTTGCGGATCAATCACGATGTGTCGTTTGGTGTGAACGGCTCAACAACTTGAACACTCCTGATTTCACAGAGAGCAAGTCATGTAGTGTGAACTGCACAGTTCAGCCCTACGTTTTAAAATCATGTAGTGTGAACTAGGCTTAACGGTTCAAATAAACAACAATACACAAATGTTGAGTGCTGATCAAGAGTTTTGTGCAAGCAATTTAAGGTCGCGACTCTTGTCCTAAATATAGCAGGCTTCATTCAGTGATTGAAACAAATATTATTAACATTAATTGAAGTTTTACAGTATATAGAACCGACATTGAACTCTCTGAGCAGCTCGTGCTGTGGTAAACTGCTGGCCACGCCCCCTTGGCGGGCTCTGTATGATGTAATGCTAGCTCATTGGCGCATACGTTGGAAGCGCCCGCGTCATTGGATGTGCAGTTGCCGCAGCACAGCCAATGAGTGAGCCAGACACTCACTGTGCTATCCGTGCAGCTGGAAAATGCGTTTTACAGTGTAAGCTTCAGGATTTTGCCACTCGCAAAGCAGACAGCCGCGCCTCTGCTACCGCGGGCGTGTTTTCCCACATGATTCGAATATTAATTTTCACCTTCGAATTTCTGTTTTTTAAAACTATTCGAATATATATTCAAATTTAGAATATTCGTTGACAGCCCTAGTATTCTCATGAAAAGCTTTGATTGTGTTGTGTCACAACTACAAGAAAAAAGTACCAAGGTAGTAGAGCCGGTGCGAGTGAGGGCCGGACTCATCGTGCTTCTGAACGAACTGGAAGTCATGGGGTGCCTTGTTAATGATCATTCCCGAGTACTTCCGGCTGCCGTGAATGATGTCACGCAAGCCATCCCATGAGTGCTTCTCCACAAAAAACTGGGAGGGGACGTCTTCCATTTCCACAACCTCAGTGCTGTCCGAGATGTCATCTACCGCGGTCATTCTGACAGCTGCAAAACTGAGCACAGGAGCGACCCATCAGCCACACACTCAAAAGACATCGGATTTATATCAAATGGGGTAGTCAAAAAAACATTGCCGTACCTTTTCCAACTACCTTCAGTGTCGTCTTCAAGTTTCAGCCTTTTTCCTCTATGCATTAACCAGCATACAACCCTCAACAAGATCTGGCAACCTGCAGGATATAGAAGAAAACATGCATGTATTTATATCATGCCTGACTTGTAATGTCTTTAAATTATTTTCATTTAGGACTTTTCTCATGAAAAACTGATACGCAATTTATTTGATTTAATAAATCGCATGTCATGTAATTAGATTAAAACTCGCAGCCATAATATAAAGAATTATGCAATGTGTTTTTTCAGGAGCTGATATTCATTTAATAATGTTGAGTAAACATGATTTCTGTACATCGTGATAACTGTAAATCTCCTTCCACAAAAGACAGAAAAAAGATTAATTAGGGGAAATCATTTTTTTGTTGTTGAAAAATGTTCTTCCATTGTGAATAACATGCCACTAATTATGAGCGTTTTAAAATGTAATACAGTAATTATGTAATACAGTTTGCATTAAATCAGAGAGCACTGTATGCAAAATCTACAGCAGAAATTATGATCGTCGTTATGTACTTTCCAATAGGAGGAACGTACAAGCCACTGAGGTTTCAGAATAACTAAGCATTAGCATGAGGAATGTTATTAATCTCGGCTCTATGTGAGAGAGTGCGAAGTTGGTAAGAGTGATGTCACTGAGGAGGAAGTAGGACAGACGCTATTTTTCCAAAAAAAGCGGATGCTGATAATATTTTTCCAGGTGGAGAGTCTATATATGCCTTATCTTACCATAAATGTTGATGTGGTACAGTTAAGTTTAATCATTTTGTGAACCTGTCACACTGCAATACAAACTGAGCAAAAAATAAGTTGTCAAGAATAAGATAAATTGGATTCAAAACCGGCAAGCTAGTAGTTTTGCTTACTTCACATGGGAATAGATTCAATAATCATAAAAAAACAAATCTGGCCCATTAACAATACAACATTTGACTGACACAAACAAAAAGCTATACAACCCCATCCATTCAATCTGTGGAAACAGAAACTCAAGCTGATTTGAAAGGTTTCAAAGCAATGAACTTGCTTGTAAAGGACAAAATACACAATGTTTCCAACATGACTAAACCGTTCTTCTTATTCAGATATACACTGTTGCTCAATCAATGTATTGTAAAAACATCATAAATTGAGCTTTTATTATTGAGTTCATAAAGACACGTATGAGGATTCATCTAACAGCTCTTGATTTGTATTACATACATAGTCTAACAACAGCTGATCTCAATATTATTCAACTGTAAACCTGTGTTGTGTCACTAACTGACATTTGGCAGTTTCTTGTGGAACCAGTTTAAGTGCCACAGGTCAAAAATTGGTTGTACTTGTTGCATTTCAAAACTAGCAAGCTACTTGCGAGTTCAGAAGGGTTGGTCCACATTCCAAACGTGCACTTCGATTTGGGTGTTGCAAACAATTTGGGTAATAACTGATAACATATAATTTGGATTAAGTAATCAGATTCCAAAAAATCAAGTACTTGTAATTATATTATATTTTAAAAAACTCATAGGTTTGCTGCAATAGTTGGTGTTACACGGTGTTCAGCTGCACATTGCTCAATGGGACACTTTATTTGTTAATAAAGCAGTCTCACTCATTTTGTTAATAAAATATCTACGTTTAACGTGAGCGAGTTTGTCATTGATTGCACTGTTTTGTTGATGTGCTTTTCATTAAGATAATAATGAACCCACAAACCATTCAAGCAATTGCCATTCCAAAATTGACGCTGAGCGAAATAAAATTGGTTCAATTGTGCACGGTATATACCGGTATTAACGGTGTTGTCACACAGATTAACCGGTGGGAAAATGTCCTCACCATCACATCCCTACTCGACTACAATTACATTTTTAATTGATTTCATGTTAATCTCACAATGGCAGAATATTATTCATAATTCTTGTTCTCTTATACTACTCTTTTTTTTATCTTTTAATTTTTCCTTTCCAAAAAAGCCTACTGCTTATCAGTAGGTCTTCCAGGTTTGTGGAATTGCACACACAGACCAACCACTAGTCATGATTTGCCAGCTAAAAAACCCACACAGCATATGATCACAGGATTTACAGAAATCATTTCACTTTTTTTCTCAACATTGCATATCTAATCAGCTCCTGACAAACACATGATTTTTTTTAAAGTATTACTTTCATTGTTTTTGAAAAAAAAAGGTGAAACTAATAATTCAGTATATAACTATATACATATGCATGATTATACTTTTCAGAGGGCTGACATGTCTGTATTTAAAATCCTTTTTTTAACTGATTTCATGTAATATTCTAATTTTCTGAGATTTTGAATTTAGGGTTTTTATAATCTGTAAGCCATAATCATCAAAATTATCACTTTTGCACGATATTCTACCTGTATATATTTAGAATAGCTTTTCATTGAACCACACACAAACCCCATTCAGTTCCATCACAAACCCCCAGTCTATTGAATGCACTTTGTGTTGTTGATAAAGAACACTATTTTTTATCTTCATTTGTATTTTATATTAATATGGTACAAGATTATCCTATTCAAATCAACGTGATAAACGAGTTAGGTCATAAGAAATCTAAAAGTAGTCAAATTATATTACCTTAAACGTGTGCTGTAACGGATTTCATTACTAATAACTAGTATACTAAAAAATCCTTTAATTTTAAATCAGCAACTGACTACAATTTGTAGGTAATCTACCCAGCACTGTTCGGATTTTACGGGTGTTTTCTCAATTTCTATTCGATTAAGTTACAGTAACATGCGTTCGGGACGTTTCTTTGCTGGAAAAAGTACCGAACGCCCCTATGACAGCACCCAAACGACGGTCACTCACACATTAATGTTTTAACTCCATTAGCGCAGAAGAACAGCCTTTACTGCCAACTAACACACATTTACCGAGAAGTGACATGTTTAAACCCGATTTGTATATGATTTGTGTGAGCTATCAGATGTTTTAGACCCCTTGAGTCAGAATCAGCTGATGAGTCAAAGACATGTTTGACCGGTTGTGCTAACAGTTAGCCGAGCTGCTATCAAACCTAGATGACGGGAAGTCAAATCAATCACAACATTACACTTTTAATATAGAACTATATTATTACTTGTGATTCATGTCTTCTACACAACATATCTCACGTAGAGTCAGTAGTAAATAATACTAGTAACGTTAATGCTAATAATAACATCAGGTGATAATATCATGTTAGCTAGGGTGACCATATTTTGTCCTGAAAAAACAGGACACTCGGCCCGGCAAACAGATAGGCCTACTCAAATGATACTCGAAGTTTACTCAAAGAAACCTTATTCATTTCAATACATTTAAAGTAGGTTATGCCTCCTCTGTATGGATAGAAATTTGTTATATTGTTTTATGAAAACAGGACATGTCCTGGGAAAACAGGACAGTTGGTCACCCTAATGTTAGCATAAACATCTCTCTGCTTTTGAGCTATCAGATGAGCTATATACAGTCAAACACTAAAGCACCTTCATCAGCTCATCGTCAGATTATGATATATGATGATCGTTATGTGCGGGTGATTGTCAGAGATCATCAGCTGATCTCATGTCTACTCGGCCTCTGTTGACGGGCCGCTCACAGAAAACCGCTTTGTTATGAACATTATCATTTCAACTCATGATCGCTCAACATCGCATGTGGGTACTTACAGGTAGACCCTCAAAGCACACTCTCATCTGTGACCTGTTGAATTCTTAAACGTATTTGCTGGTAAAAACAGAATCCATAAGCGCGAGAACTGCACAAAGCGACAGTCATGAGTGCTGATGAAAGCCAACCGAACATCATCAGCGACACCGGAAGCGCCGACAAACTCCTACTTCCGCTTTCCGTCAAGCCCCATTTAGATACATTATTAAAACACTTTAAAAATGTATACATGAATCCGAAACATACATATGTACTGAATAAACTTATATCACATTCTTATATTACACTTTTCGCTTATGGCAGATAGATAACTATATAATATTTAACCATATACTGTGAGTATGAAATGTAATATAGTTAAAAGTCCTCTCATTTCTCACAGAATTATTTGTGTGCTATGAAAATAAAATATTTAAATAAAGAACATTGAAATAATATTATTTTCAAAAACATTTAAATTATCATAATTGTTCTCAAATAATTTAATGCGACTGTTTGTAACAATTGATTCCCATCTAAAGGTAAAATATTTGCTGTAAAGCTGCTGTATAAGTTATAAAAAAAAAAAAAACACATAGCATATAACAGCCTTTCAATGGGCCTCTGTGGGGAAAAAAATACATAAAATAAAAACTACCAGTAAAAAACCTTCACATTTATTGAAATCATACAAATCAGACCAAAGAGCATTCCAAAAGTTAACCTGTTAATTGTCACCCCCCTTTTTTTGAATATGAAAATGCACATTTCGGACTTAAATGGTTGTAATTCAAGAATGCTTTGGAATATAGACGTAAGATTGGTCTCATTTTAAAGAAGACATTTGACAGATTTTTGTATAAGTTATAGAAGTTTGAGTTTATGAAAATGTACAATGTAAAAGATTTATTTATTCATATTTTATATAAAATTTATATTTTCAAAACCTGGGCGGCTCTAAAACTGCAAAAAAAAAAAACATCTGAACAAGTTGTGTTTCAAATTTTAGGTTGATATCTCAAAAAATGAGCTTTCAGTAAGATTTTGTTTGGGCGCAGTACCAAACTTTTTCACTAGATGAACACCAGACTCCATTACTGCCCATATAAGAGC
The DNA here is from genome assembly GCA_036326025.1 of Chrosomus eos. Classification (NCBI taxonomy): domain Eukaryota; kingdom Metazoa; phylum Chordata; class Actinopteri; order Cypriniformes; family Leuciscidae; genus Chrosomus; species Chrosomus eos. The sequence goes on along the minus strand of CM070836.1, from coordinate 9,130,475 downwards.
GCCTCCATTTCCATATGTGTTTTGAGTGATATGAACCATTATTTCCACAATTTTCATACAATTTATGAAGTAGACATCCTATTCAGAAGTAATATGAGAAGTTTGACAGATTTTGATATGAATTCAACCTCTAAGAAACACATAAAAAGAACAAGTATGTGAGTTATAGCTTGCTGCCATGCACATCACAAATGGTGAATCTAATTTTTTTCTTATTTAAAAAAATTTCAGACCTTTTTTTTAAATAATTGAATGGATGCTATCTTTTGAACTCTTGGCATAAAAACAAACTGAGTTTTTTACCCTCTCATGATTTTTCATGTTCATCACTATTTCAAAATAAAGGTTTAAACACGCCTAAGTAGTATGAAAATATTCTTGTTGCAAATTGATAAATTACGGCTCCTCTGTAATTTATTTTGAAAATATGGAAAAGAGATTGTAAGCTTTCTAATTATATATAGTTTGCCAAGATTAGTTTAGGTTTAGTATAGGATATTACGTTTTAAAAAAAGGTTTTAAAAGGTGTAGTTCACACAAAAATACCAATTCAGTCATCCTTTGCTCACCATCAATCAAGTTGTTTTAAAATTGTATCTAAACTTGAGTTTCTTTGTTCTGTTGAACACAAAATAATATATTTTGAAGAATGTTGGTAACCACCTAACAAAAATATGTGCATATGAATGATTTGCTAACATTCCCATTAGATTATGAAAATGTTATTTCTGAATGTTTTTAAAACGTTAAAAACGTCAATTTTTTTAACACATTAAGAACGTTTTTTTCCTTGGTTTCTGTGGACGTTATAGAGGAACATTCCATTCTATCATTTTGGAAATGTTATTAAAACTTTATTTCTGAATGTTTTCTGAACGTCCATCATCGGGCTCACACACAGACACTCGACGATAGGCGATATGAAAGTGCCACTGGGCCACGTGCTGCCCTGTTTATGTGAATTTACATATTCATTTCTTAAAGCCACAGGTATGGATTTCAAAGTAACAGGATTTTTAAGTACCAAAAACAGTGTTGACAAATTTTAAAAAAAAGTGTTTAAAATTTTCCAGAGTATAAAAGTTTCTAAGTAGGCCACATTAAATATTTGAATTACAAAAATAACAGATAAGGATTAACTTTAAGATTCACATTTTAGTAGTAGCTACACTAAATTTTTTAAGAGTCTCTGGGAAGTACACAGTCCAAAACATGGCATCATAAAGAGCAAAGCTTACATTTTATAAACCAAATCTAACAAGTCATGCGAATGACAACACAAAAAGAAAACCACACAATTATGTTCTGTGTGTGTGAATTGTTTGAGTTTCAAACATTGTTATTTTATAGTGCCACTTCAAGCTGAAGAGAGACCAGAGTGTAACGGTTGTCTGGAGATGCTGGATGTTTGGTTTAAAAATGGTGTGGAATGGAACGCATGAGCATAATGTTAGTGAAAGTTGGGAACGATCCCTGTCAGCTGGGCAAACAGTTTCTGGGCCCCATTGACTTTCATATTTTATTCCCCTATGTTTAAAAACATTCAGAAATAACGTTTTCATAACCTTCCCAAAATGTGGAATTTTCCTAAAATTCACAAACCAAAAAAAAAAGTTCTTAATACGTAAAAAAACAACAACGTTTGAACGTTCAGAAAACATTCAGAAATGACGTTTTCATAACTTATTGGGAATGTTAGCAAAACATTCTGTACAAAATGTTTTTGTTATCTTGGGGATGTAAGAACGTTTTTTCTCTAGCCTATATATTATCAGACCATCAGTCAAACAAATAACATAATAAAAACGTTCCAGGACCGTTGTTCTAAGAATATTTTCACTCAACGTTACGAGAATGTATTTTAACTATGGAAACTTTATAAGACTGTTCCAGAAACAATATTTTAGGAACTTTTTTTTACTAACATTTACATAACGTTAGTAAAAGTTGAACGTTCCCTGTCAGCTGCAGGTAAAGTATGGGGGAATAATATATGGAAGTCAATGGGGCCCAAAAACTGTTTGCCCATACTTTAACTCAAAACGGATTCATAAATTTGGTAAAACACTACCTGTGTGTTCAAGGCTAATGTCCTTGTGTGGGCAGTGTTGGCTGTGAAAACGTCTCTCCAATGTTCCCTCTAAGAGCACTGTCAGATGATGCAAAACGCGTGGAGCCTGGAGGAATCCATGTGTGGCCTTTTGCTTAATATTAATAACTCCCAATTAAAAAAATATAGGCTATTCTCTGTTATATTCCTACTAAAGAGAGTTTCATGTTTTAAGGAATCAAAAAAAAAAAAAAAAAAAAAAATTATTCAGCTATCCTGATTTTATTCCTAGATATAATTTCCATCTGGGAAAGAATGTTTTTCAAGGCCATCTCTTTGGAAATGCGTTTGCTCTTCAGAAACAGTAATAGTGGCTGAATGTTTTCTGTTTGTCCCTCCAGCATCGAATCTATTTGTTGCTCTGTACAAAAATCCAATTGCAAAACCAGGTCTTTATTTTTTAACCTTGTTACCTCAATACATCATTTCTTATTGGATTATTTTTGATGATATTAAGTGGACGTGTATGTTTGGTCACTCCCTCAGAAATTTAAAACAAAGAAATTTAAAGAAATATCTTATCAAAATATTTATCCTGTCAAGTATATTCTTTTTTGGGGTTTTATATGACGACAAGAATCTAATCAAAGCATGTTTTTGAATTAACCTTCTTTTATTTATTGCTAAGTTTTATATCCATAAATGTAATATACAAAAAGTAAAACCCGCTTTAACATCTTCAAACAACAATGACATTTGTTTAAAATACAATCTCAATTTATGTTAATATGAACTTTTTTTCTTTCTTTTCTTTCTCTTTAATTTCTTAAGAAATATTTTTGAAAAGGTTAATTAGATTAGTTATTAATATATTTTTTCTTGTCAACTATTGAGCCATAGCTTGTTTATTGTTTGAAAGAGTGTTTGTATGTTATTGTAACCTGTGGAAAAAATCGTAATATAAAAAATCTAAATGAAATAATTGCAGCGCTCTTGTCCACCGCTAAAGAGTTAGTGTCGCTATTGAGTTAGAAACGGTGAAAGCGGTTTTCGGGTTTGATAGAAAGAGAATGATGAACGGCAGTGAGCCAAAAGCAAGAGCCAAACCAGTCGCGGACAAATAACTCAACACGAGAGACAACTCGGAACACAAAGACGTGTAAGTTAAAACGCCATCATGTTTGAGCTGGGCACAGAGCACGGTAACAAAACTCAGAGACATTTACAACAGGGTTCCTCAAACCACCCTGATTTACAATCACAAACCCACCACAGCGTGCAAACTCAAAATTATTATTATTATTTTTTTTGCGTGGGTTTCAGTGATGTTTAGATAACTATAATATAATTCACATGTTCACGTTTTTAATATTTACCTAGTAGATCCGTTTAAATAGGCTACTTCAGTTTGTTTTCATATTAAGATATCATAATATTATAATATAATAGGCTACCAAAACAAATAGACATATTTAAACTGATATAATATATTATATCACTTTGTTATATCTGATATAATATATTATATCAGTTTAAAAACTTTAATTAGCCTAACGTTATATTATACTATATTATAAACCTTAAAAAATAATTGATCACTACAATTTATTGTTTAGGCTCCTTGTCATTAAACAGTAAACCCCCTGAAATAGACCATCTAGCAAATTCATAATCAATTAACAAACATTTATTTGTGATGGTTTAATGCTTCTGACTTATAATTGCCAATAATTGACCATACAATAACACATTAGGGTTGTCCCAAATCTCATTGTAACTGCTTCATTATTATTTTTTTAATAGAATAAAATATAATATAAATATGATTTATTACCACTTAGTTACATCAAGGTTCAAATCAAATAGAAATGGAACATTCAAGTTAAAACTGCATGATGTAACCACGTTTGTGTTTTACGCTGTACGGGTCTGGTATAAAGAATGTTTTTGCTCAGATTGCCCAATGTCCGCCCAATAGAGATTTTAAAAAAAAAAAATATAGAGGGAACATTGCTCAACACTGCTTAAGAGGGAGATTTGTGGGAGAAGCCACAGAGAGGCCATCGTTCACTTTGAAAGAGCTGCAGAATTCTATAGCTAAAACAGAGTAAAGGTGGCCCACTTGACCAAATGAAGAGCTGTGAATAACACTGCTATGAGAGGCTGGCACAAAGATGCAATTACTCAAAAAGAATCATGTGAATTCGCCAAGAAAACAGTGATTTAGTTCAGCGTGGGAAAAGATTTTGTGGTTGGATGAGACCAATAACTTTTTACACCAAATCCAAAGCTTAAACTTGCAGCCCATGGTCCTCTTTAGTGACTGGACATTCTTTTAAAAACAGAACGAAGAATGGTTGAGGCAAAATATAGTGAAATACTGCAGGAAAGCCTGTTTAATTCTGTTTCAGAACTGAAGCACGCAAAAAGCCGATCCCATTCACCGAATGAACACTGTATGGGAAACAAGAATTATATGCAAACAGCATATTTCAGCTTTTTATTTTGTTAAGAAAAATCTCTAAAATAAATTCATGCATAAAATAAGGAACTGATTTCTTCACAGGGTACTATATATATATGAGAGAGAGAGAGAGAGAGAGAGAGAGAGAGAGAGAGAGAGAGAGAGAGAGAGAGAGAGAGAGAGAGAGAGAGAGAGAGAGAGAGAGAGAGAGAGAAGAGAGAGAGAGAGAGAGAGAGAAGAGAGAGAGAGAGAGAGAGAGAGAGAGAGAGAGAGAGAGAGAGAGAGAGAGAGAGAGAGAGAGAGAGAGATCTTAGTCCTGGCAGAAATGTTGCATGCATCATTTTACTATAATAGGAATAAAAAAACATTTAAATATTTATGCCATCTCTTTTTTTTTCATTTGTAGAAATATCACAATTTTACTCATGGCATCACTATTAAAATAGCGTAAGGGTTGATCTCAGTAATCTAGAAATAAAAAGGTTGAATATGACAACTTGTTCAGAAATGTGGGTGTTTTCAAAATTTTAGGTAATCTTTATTTTCTCCCAATACATGTTATAGCTTAACAGCTGTAACCGATCTTGTATTGAAAGAACATAACATAAGATGTTAATAAAATAATGATGTATCCTCCATCAATCTAAACCCAAATAAAACTATACCTTAGATTTTTAAATGAAATTGATTAGAAATTGATAGAATCACATTTTGTGTATAAAAATACACAATTCTACACAGGTGAATCTCATGAAACCTTTCAAAAACATATTTCACACCAAAATAAGTGAAATATGAAAAAATCACATTCTTGTTACTGTAATGTAAAAACATCATAATACAATATTTAAACTGGAAAGTGTTTTTACCTAATGGCAATGTTTATTATGGTGAATCATTACCAAAAACAAAACCAAAAACACCGGAATTCGATGCAAGTGTGAAAAACATTTCACCCACCCTGTTTAGTTAGTAGTGAATAACTTTGATGTGAACTTAATAGATTAAGTGGTTAAATGCATGTGTCGATGCTTTGATGGGTTTAGGCTTTGCTTTTCTCAGAGGATTCCGGTGACGTCACCTCTCCACCTCTGAAGCGCTGACTGAGTTCCGCTGACATCACGGAGCAGCAGGATTTCTGGAAGAAAGTAGGTCATTTTCACTTTCTCTGTGTGTGTGTACACTATTCTCTCAGGTCAATTTAAAGGTGCAGTCTGTAAGAATGACAGCTAGTGTTAGAAATAGGTACTGCAGTCCAAATTCCAAATATCGGAGATCGTTGTTTCCCGACGCTCACGCGGGTTGCCAGTTTGAGGATACGCAACAGGAGCGAGCACAATTGACAATGAAAGCCGAGAAGACTTTTTAAGAAAAGCTTACTTTTTAAGTCGATGAGTTGATTTATCTGCGTTTTAATATGCTCTCATTTTTTAGGTTGAGTAGAATATGCAATTTCTGACCCAATTTGTTTGCGGGCTGAAATAGGCCGTGTTTCCTGCCAACTGGCATCCCGGGGTGTCGAAATTCTATTGGGTAAACTGACAGTGGGCGAGATCACACAGACCAAAACAAAAAAACAGGTATTGCGACACGGAACGCACATTTCAAAGTAAAATAACTGGCTGTAGAAGTGTTTTTTCAGAGGAATGAGTATGTAAACTTAGATTTTCCTAAATATCTGCAAACATATTATGCTATTTTTATGCTTTAGTAAAGTGAAAAAGTTACATACAGCACCCTTTAATACCATGGTCCATTTCAGAAAATAGCTTTTTTTTCTTAGTAGTGTATAGTATTTAATGAATTAATCATGAACTTATCATTGTTTTAAATGTTTGAATCTTTGGCAGATAAATTAGGGTCTTGCTCTCACAGACAAGGCTTAAACTCAGTCCCAGACTAAAATGCATGTTTGAGCTGTTTTAACTGAAAGCAACTTGCACTGACATATCCTAAAAAAATTTCTAAGGCACATTTATAAAAGATATAAGGCCTGGTTTCACAGACTAGGCTTAGCTTTATCCAGGATTAGGCCTTAGTTAAATTGACATTTAAGAAACTTTTATAAACATGTCTTTGAATTAGAAATAAATATATATGATATGATGAACATGATTTCAACATATTTGCTGAGCCTGGAACAAAATTCCAATCTCAACCAATCAGATTTGAGGGACAAGTTTACAGTTTATGTCATGTTTAGGGTTACAATCAGGGTTACGTGCTTCTACATCGGTGTTAATCATTCACCTACCATTTTCCTCTGATCAGACTTTAGGTTAGGTTTAGGAGTAGGGATAGCGTTAGGAGTAAATTTTCAGACAGGAATGTTGTTCCAGGATCCAGGAACATGTCTTAAGGCCCGTTCACACCAAGGACGATAACTCTAAAGATATAGTTCTAAAAATCGTTCTCAATATCAAAGAATAGCAGAGTTCTTTCAGAACGATTTTTTGCAGCTGATGAACGATAAAAACACTGACAGCCATTCAGAATTCATCCTACTGTAACAAGCTCAAGCATTTAATGGCAGACAAGCACACACTTAGATTGAAAGGAACAATATCGTCCACTGGTGTGGATGCTAATATTGTTATCTTTCTTTATAGTTATCGTTCTTAGTGTGAACAGGCCTTTACTTGGCAAAATCACGCTGTCCGTATACAGAGAGAGAGAGAGATGGAGGGCTTCTCACCTGCTGAGTGTTAGCGATTTTGCGTGATTTGGCAGCCAGTTCCATCAAAGCCAAGAAAAGCCCCAGTCCCAGACCGAGTGCCAGTAATAAGTAGATTCCCTTCAGACTGCTGGCCTTTAGAGGAGCACTCTTGCCATTTTTAGCCACACAACTGCTGGCCCACCACTTACTGCGGAAGTAATCCAGCTCACCCGACTCACTCAGACGGAGAATGGCAACACTTAGGTTTTTCAGTAGAGGAGAGCCTGAGGGCATTAACACACACAACACACACACACACACACACACACACACACACACCACACACACACACACACACACACACACACACACACACACACACACACACACACACACACACACACACACACACACACACACACACACACCACACACACACCACACACACACACACACATTAGTGTAAACACACACTGATTACAGTATTCAAATCCATGGTGTTTATATTCAAGTACCATGGTGTTTATATGGTAAATGAATGGTAGTTATAGGAACATCATTGAACCATAAACCATTAATTCATGGACCATAAATCATTACCGTGGTATGTCTAAAAATAAGAATTTTGAGACTTAATTTTTTGTATGCAAAAATCTATAATTTTATGGAACAGAGAGCATACCTAAAGGAACAGCTAAGCTGTAACCCCTCATGCCGATGATTTCTGGGGCACGTGTAAGGTTGCAGTATCTTGCCACTGCCAGGTCGAGAGACACAGACTCGCCGATAAAAGCATAGTTGCCTTTCTGAGCCTTGCGGAAACCTTCTTCTGCAGTGAGTGAATAGCTCTGAGCGTTCTTGATGTGCTCATAGATTCTGCGGTATGTGGGGTTGTTTGAGTTCTGTCAAAGGAAAGTTACAGTAAGACATACAGTAGTTGGCAGCTGCTCTTCAAATACTGCTTAAAGTCATGCATACTAACCAATTGACATTTAATGATTCAAGATTCAGACTTAGTTTACAAAGGTTTTGTATATTATAAAAATGCTGTCAGTCTTCTATCAATACTGTCAAATCTAAATTGGGTCAAACACAGCTTAAAAGTATTATATGTTTCATATTTTCATCCAAATAATTTAATTCTGTCATTATTTATTCACTTTTATGCTGTTCTAATTTCAGCCTGTAAGACTTCATCTTTGGAACACAAATTAAGATATTTTTTTTTTATAAGATATGGACTAAAAGTTGAAATCAACATTTTCAAGCTTCTAAAATTAATTTAAGACATCATAAAAGTAATCCAATCGAACATTTTATTCTAAGTTGTCTGTATTTATATGGTGACCAAAGTAAACTAAGCTGCTCATGACCAATTTTTAAATGTGAATAAAAGAATATACAGTGATCCTGTCTCTTCAGGAGACTTCTTAAAACTGCTCAATACATATACTTTTACTATGTACTTTTTGAAGTTAAAAAATGTTGAATACCTAGCCCTACTGGACAAAAATAGTTGAAAGAATTTTAAAAATGTTATTTGTGATAATAATCATCATTTTATATATTAAAATGAAGTTATTATATTGTATTGAATACATTCTGTGTCTTACCTTGAAGAATGCAAAAGAAGAAGAGTCTTTAATGGTACCATACTCAATCACGTTTTGATTAGCAAGGTCTTCAAAGCTCTTGATTGACAGTTGCTGGCTGTCTGAATGCAGCCATAAACTAAGGTTGGCAAAGTAACAAGCAAGCAGCACTAATGAAAACAGCCACCAGATAGCTGTAATGACCCTTCCCGAAAGAGCCTTTGGGTGAGGACCAGCACCTGCGGTAAAACACACTTTTAATTTTTGGTAAACTATATGTCGCTTATCTTGCAACCCAGGCTCACTGGATAAATGTGCCTGTGGCATCAGTAAGAAGGGCAACTCATACCCGAGCAAGTGCAATGCTGCCCTATCAAAAACTCTGTAGCCTAGGCTTCCAGGTGTTCATTTTAGCTGAAAACTGTAGTGAATTTGTAAGTATGTAGCCTATGTTTTTGAAGGATAGAGGTGTTTCCCCAGTGAGCCTATGATGCTTTTATGGTTGTTGCAATGTTATTAAACAAAATTAAATCATACCAATTTATTATACACCAATTGCCAATGTTTATTCATGAACTGGCTCTTAACCATTTAATGTGATACAGGTAAATCCAAATCCAAGTGAAAAAAAAAACAGCATACGATTAGATAAGTTGTATTGTAAAGTGTGTGAGGGTGTAAATACTTGTAAGAATAGAATACTTATCCATGCTATGTAAGCTACCTTGAAGAGTCAGTGCTCCCATGGTATACCAAAAACTGTGTGAGAGCGTGAAGCAATTATTTTCTTTCTCTGGTTGCTCCCATTCATTGGGGCTTATCCTGAAAAACAGACCATAGGCATGGTTTTGCAGTTTTTTGGATATCATGATCATTTTAAGGATCTTAGAACATCAACTAAATACCATAGCATATGATATATCATATTCATTATCATCCTACATTTCAAAGTGCCATGGTATTACCATCCCACCCTTACCGTGACACAAAGAAGATACAGACAGAGGTCAACAGGTAGGCGACCAGTACACCCATCCACATCTCAGTGGAGAACAGGTTAAGAAGGCTCAGGAACTGCGAGTCATCTGAAGCCAAGTCTTTTATTAGGATGAAACTAAGGCCAGTCTGCATGAAGGGTTTGCTCATGTCCACAGCTACCTCGCGTTTAGCTAGAAGAGTTAGTGGCGCCACAGCGATGTCTGCTTCCTGTAGAAATCAGCAACATACACATGGACACGCACTCAGGGAGGGTTTCTTGAGACTCTTTTTACATAATACAGGTATAATTTTGTAGAAACAAGTGTAGATTTAAAAGTATTGCCTTAATGAGAAAGGCACACCTTCACATTTTCAGAAAAGATGAACACGGAAATAAATTATATTTTTTAAGTCCCCATGAAATCATAGTAGTTGAAGTTTTTTGGCTTTTAGTATGAATATCTTAGCCTTACTGTTATCTATAAGTTAGTGTGCGTCAAAACAATGACAACATCTGCATTTTGAAGATATAAGCATTCAAAACTTAGTCTCTCAGTTTTGCCAATATGGATCAATGATTTTGATGATATCACTGTAGACTTCAGATTCTCATAAGATTATCTGTCCAATGAAATTCTCTCTAGAATCTGAAGCGTCCTGCCCCATACACTATAAATAGATTCTGAAGCTGTGACTAAAATCGGTCACTTGTTAAAACAACTACTATTTTTTTATATGGCAAATGGCACATAGTGTGCTATATATGGGATAGGGAATGATTTAGACAGTGTAAATATTGGGGCAAATTAAGTCTGGTGTCACAGAGCACGCAGTCTGCTCCGTTCCAGAGACACGAAAGCACAGAGCGGGTCATAAGCACGAGACTCGTATACCAGAAAACACATCAGACTCATTTGAATTCTGCACAGAATTGTTTATTTTAAAGCCATATGTGGAGGAGATTGGGAGGAGAAATGGTTAGAGATTAGTAGGAAACTGCGGCTTTACTGAGCTCAACGGCTCTGGCCGAGCTGTGTGGTATAAAAAAGGGGAGGAGCTGTTCAATATGTCCGCCCTGTCTTCCTGTTTCAGTGAAACACATTGAATAATGCCGTGTGGTTTCAAGCTACTGTAGTGGGCCTTTGAGTATAAATACAGAAAATGCAAGAATTAATGAATGGAAGAAATTAATATTGTGAAATATTATTATAATTTAAAATATCTCTTTTCTATTTTAATATACACTACCGGTCAAAAGTTTTAGATCGGTAAGATTTTTTATGTTTTTAAAATAAGTCTCTTCTGCTCACCAAGGCTGCAATTATTTGATAAAAAATACAAAAAAAAACAGTAATATTGTGAAATATTATTACAATTTAAAACAGCGGTTTTCTATGTGAATATATAGTGAAGTGTAATTTATTCCTGTGATCAAAGCTGAATTTACAGCATCATTACTCCAGTCTTCAGTGTCACATGATCCTACAGAAATTATTATAATATGATGCTCAATAAACATTTATGATTATTAACAGTTTTTTACATTTTTATTTCAGTATTCTTTGATGAATAGAAAGTTCAAAAGAACAGAATTGATCTGAAATGGAAAGCTTTTGTAACATTAATCACTACCATTCAAAAGTTTGGGGTCAGTAAGAATTTATTTTTTATTTTTGGTCGAAAGAAATTAGAAAATACTTTTATTCATCAAGGATGTGTTAAATTGATCAAAAGTTACAGTAAAGACATTTATAATGTTAGAAAAGATTATATTTTAAATAAATGCTGTTCTTTTGAACTTTTTATTCATCATAGAATCCTGAAATAAAAATGTAAAAAACTGTTTTCAACATAAATGTTTATTGAGCATCATAATATAATAATTTCTGTAGGATCATGTGACACTGAAGACTGGAGTAATGATGCTGTAAATTCAGCTTTGATCGCAGGAATAAATTACACTTCACTATATATTCACATAGAAAACCGCTGTTTTAATTTGTAATAATATTTCGCAATATTACTTTTTTTGTTGTTGTATTTTTTATCAAATAATTGCAGCCTTGGTGAGCAGAAGAGACTTCTTTTAAAAACATAAAAAATCTTAAGGATCTAAAACTTTTGACCGGTAGTGTATTTTAAAATGTAATTTATTCCTGTGATGGCAGAGAATAATTTTCAGCAGCTATTATGTGAATCTTAAGTGTCACATGATCCTTCAGAAATCCTTCTAATATGCTGTTCAAAGGAACTCAGCGCTGCGTCATGGGGTTGAGGCTATGGGAACACTTTCAATGTTCCAGTGTGCCAGTGTCTGAAGCATGAGTGCAATCACACCAGTTTCATTGGTAGATAGAAGGGTCAGGTAGCATATCATGGCACGGTAAATAAAGCTCCACTCCAACTTGGGTCTCTTCTTGAAGGAAGAGAGTCAGGCATGTGGTCCTTGTGTTCGGATCCTGAGTTTGCAGAGGCGGTGCAGCGACTCCGATCATGGGAATCGCATGTAGGGTTGCCAGAAGAGTTGAGACGGGTATTCTTTCTAGTGCTCTTTCTTTGAATTTGCGTCCATCCATTCAGACTTTGCCTGAATATACGAAGTTCCCCAGGTTCGTTTTTGGGGGCGAAGCATACCAATGTCAGCTTCTTCTTTTCGGTAGTGTGGGATTTAATATGCAGGCTTATCTAATCCCTGCATGTTTTTGACGATCCTTGCCTCTGTAGGTTATATCTGGCTAGGCCAGGGGATATTGTTTAGTCTTTTTCAGGGTTGCTTTCATGATGGCTCAAAGGCTGGGCTTTCGGCCTCCGGGAATCCCTCTGTGTGTCACAAGGGTTATGCGCTGTTGCATTTGTACCCTCGTAGCATGTTGCTGTCACCAGTGTTTTGACAGATGTCCCCCTCATGGACCTCTGTAGGAGGCATATTGCAAAAGTGACTCAAAGTAGAGGTTCCACTGTCCGGGTATTGCGAGTCATAAGAGTTACGCACTGAGGCATTTGTACCCTTTCTCTGTGGTACAGACCCAAGTGTCGACCTTGGGTCTCCCGCTTGGGGCATGTTGATGTTACCAGTGTTGCGACGGATGCTCCCCTCAGGGCCGGTGCACGGTCTTGAATGGCTGCCCAGTTATAGCCTAAGTAGAAGCATTTTGCTATGGTGACTCAGAGCAGAGGTTTCACCCTTTGGGCATCAATAGGGGAGAGTAGCAAAGTGTTTTTACTTTGTTACTGTACTTAAGTACATCTTTTAAGTATCTGTACTTTATCAGAGTATTTTTATTTTGGGGAAATTTTTACTACATTCCAAAGCACAATATTGTACTTTTTTACTCCACTGCAATTCATAAAAACATAGTTCCTCATTATTTTGAAGAAATGGCCACCCGTCCTGAAACACAATAGCGATGTCCGATTCATGAACGAGCTGATCCTTTCCAATGAACCTGAAATCACACGTGTGAATCAAACTCATCTGATTGCAGACGTTCTCAAGTCAACAACTCACTTATTTAATGAAATGATCAAAATGAGCCAGATATCGTCAGAGCTTGAAGTTGCGTGATTGAAAAGTACGTTACTAATTATGAAATTTTGAAAACTGTATGCCAGAAATGGCAACTCTTTGCTTCATGGTGCAAACGGCTATATTTGTACCCAGTCTACTGCCTGGTTGGTTGAGTTCTGAAGTTTCTACAAGAGCGTCTTTTAGCAGGATACTCTGCTACACTAAAAGCTTATCTTAGGCTTATTAGATGTCTAGCCAAAATAGCTTTCTATCAATGAAGTTAGATTCCCCATTCAAGCTCCTGAAGTCAGCATCTGAGGAATTTCTGACTCTTTTCTATTGGCTCTGTTACTAGCAAAACTAACATCGCTTAGAGCAGGATTCTCAAACTTTTGGAACTAAAGACCCCCCCACAATTTTGGTTCCATGAGAAGGGATCAAGATGCTGCGTTGGGTTGCCAGACTTCAGGCATGCCGGTGCGTTTCCCTTCAGACAATCAGAATCTGATGACATCTAACGCAGATGCCATTTTATGGTTTTGATGACACAATTGACTCTCCTGAATCTCTGTTGGCCAATGAAATTAGTGTGACTGCACACATGCTTTAGACACCAGCATGCTGGAAGTGTTCCCATAGTGTCAACACCATGACACAGTACTTTGTTTCCTTCTAAAGGAACCGAGTTTACATGTATAACCTGGAGACATTTTCATGCTCAAGAACCCAATGTTGAACCAAATATTATCAATGTTGAAAACAATTGTGGCACTTAATATTTTTGTAGGATTCTTTGATGAATAGAAAGTTGAAAACAACACCATTTATTTGGAATAGAAATCTATTTATGGATATAATAAGGTTACACACCCCAGTTAAAACCTTATACCTAAACCTTAAAGGAATAGTTCACCCAAAAAATTATCCCATAATTTACTCACCCTCAAGCCATCCTAGGTGTGTATGACTTTCTTCTTTCAGTCGAACACAATCGTAGTTATATTAAATAATAGCATGGCTCTTCCCAGCTTTGTAATGGCATTGAATAGCTTTTGAAGCTCCAAAAAGCGCATCCATCCATCCATCATAAATATATTCCATCCGACTCCAGTGAGTTAATAAATGCCTTCTGAAGTGAAGTGATGGGTTTTTGTAAGAAAAATATTACCATATTTAAAACTTTATAAACTATAATGACTGGCTTCCAACAATGGCCGTGCATCACAAAGCATTTATTAACCAACTGGAGTCGTATAGAACTCAGATTATGTTTGGCTGTATGAAGAAAGTCATATACACATAGGATGGCTTGAGAGTGAGTAAATTATGGGATCATTTTCATTTTTGGGTGAACTATTCCTTTAATGTAAAAATTACAACCTACGCAATGCCACAGAAAACCAAAGTGACACATTTCAACTTAAAAATAATAATTAACTAACAGCATAAATGTGGACACCCCTGAACTAATACCTAATAGCACTCTTTGCTTTTATTAAGCTTGTCACATCTTGTCTTGAGAATATTTTCCCAATCTTCTTTGCAAAACGTTCCAGATCTATTAAATTGCTAGGGCATCTCCTGTGCATAGTCCTATTCAGTTCATCCTACAAGTGTTTTTATTTTATTTAAATATGTATTTTGGATCATTGCCATGCTGAAAGTCACTTTTCTGTCACTTTTGTCTGGATTACATTTCTGTTGGTGACAGAACTGTGACATTCCCGGTTTGTCCTGTGTTTATGTTTAGTCTGGTTTATTGTGAGCACATGGCTTCTTGTATTCCTGTGCCATGTGCTCTCTTGTCTATTGTCAGCCCCTCCCATCTCGTTACCTGATAATGGATTAATCTTCCCCACCTGTTTGTTTGTTACCCTCTTTTGTTTGTTCCCTATTTAGTCTCCCTGTGTTTGCAGTCCTGTCCTGGTTCGTTGTCCATGTTTCCCTCGTGTTTTCTGTGCCTGCCTGAGTTCTCTTGTTTTTCCCCCACGGGGTTGTTTTGTTTTGTTTACTTAATAAATATCCTTACCCGCACTTGTATCCACGCTTACCCATTCCGTGACAGAAAGGTGAAAGTTCTTTTCATGTTCATCTTTCTAGCAGATACCAGAAGGTTCTGTGCCAAAATTGAATGGCACATGGAGCTATTCATGGTTTCCTCCACCTTCACTAAAGCCCCAGTTGCAGCCAAAGAAAAGCAGCCCCAAAGCACAATGCTGCCAGCACCATGATTCACTGTATATTGTGTTCTTTTAACACATTTTACCACATGGCTTTGGGAGATTGGATGTATGCTTTTGCAAATTTTAGCTGGGTTTGTATGTTTTATTCTTGTGTCTTGCCACCCTGCTCCCTAGTCCAGATGTAGAATACGGGGACATAGATGTCACATGTAGGGAGCAATCAACTCTTTTAATGTTTCTGTAGGCCTCTTGACAGCCTTTCTTTTGTCTTCGTCAATTATGGAGATACATTCTGTTCTTGATAATGTCACTACTGTGCCATACTTTCTCCACGACTTTTTTGCATCCCTCACCTGAGCGATACCTTTCCACAATTATATCCCGTTGATGTTTCATAAGTACTTTGTAGTTGCATGCAACCAAGAACCCTTTTTTTTGCAAGAAGAGCTGAGATTTATTTGGAGTTAATCAGTCACTTCAGGTGAAGACTTATGTTTACTATTTCACATGAGCTTGGTTATTAGTTAATTCTGAACACAGTCACATTCCCAATTATAAAAGGTTGTTCACACATATGAAAAAAAAAAAAATCTATTTACATTTTTATTTTGTAATATTTTTTTTTATTCATTATTATTTATTTAAATACTTGTTTTATATTCTAATTGTTTTAATTTGTAAATTAGAACATTTAAACATGGATCTGGTTTCGTCTACTCCAAGATTGTGATACTCACCCCTCTTACAATCTCTCCAATCATGCCGTTCCAGTTGCCGCTGTCATCTGTTTGGCCATATCTACCATCCTTCACAAGATGAATATCATACTTAAAATCTAATTTCTTAGAAACAGCTGACAGCAGGTCAATGCAGAAGCCCTCCAGTTCGGAGCCTTTAGACATTGCATACGGTTCTTCCTGCGTGGAATTGTGGGTAAGTGTCAAAAACATTAGTTACAAATCATTACAAAAATGTAATTTATAAGTGGCCCAGATATAATTAATTTAACTCACCTTGATGGTTGTAACTCTTAATGTTTGTGGTCCTAAAAAATAAAACAACATTTCATTCAACTTGTTACAAATTTATAAGAATCCTTTTCTAACTCTTCATTAGGGAACGGCTCATGTCTTGGTTCATCATTGTAAAACATGTTTTAATGAAATTTGAGTGTGGGTTCCCAGGACATTGCTATGTGGTGGCTGAGGCATTCTGAATGATGTTTTTGCATTGTTATGCTGCTAGGGTTTTCTGGGTGGTTGCTAGAGCGTTGCTAGGGTGCTCTGGTTAGTTGCTTACTGGCCCAAGTCGAACAAGTGGTCCACCCACCCCAAATTTCTATATGATATACTAATACTTAAAAATGGCTCAAGTCTGACTATTTTATCGGCAAAAGAAAATCATAAATCTGATCACAAAAGTAATATTACAATTCTCCTTAAAGGTGCTTAGGCCAAACATTTTTTTTGTCACATACAGCAAACATCTCCTCACTATCCGCTAGCTGCCTGTCCCCTGAACACACTGTAAAAAAAGCGCGGTCTCTGCAGACACCCCAGGCTTCACAAACGGCAACAAAAACAAACTGGGCTAACCCGCACCAGGAAACATAACAAACTGTTCCAGCCAATAACCAACAATAAGGATTTGGGGGTGGGGTTTGGGGGGTTAGTGCACGGTTGAGGAGGAGGGAGGGTCTAGCTAGCCTCCGTTTTGTTTGACAATAGATTAAACGTCAACAAGAAGTGACGTCACCCGACATTGCTTAGAGCACATTAAGTCAAATGATTTTAGGCATCATTCAGTAACCCTGGAATACTGAAATAGCTGGGGTACACTGCATGATTTTTGTCCAGTTTACATTCTGGAAGAGTCGGTGAAAGTCAAAGCCAATCTGCAGATTTTAGGAAGTTGGATTTAGAAGATTTGACAGAAATTGCATAGTATATGATTGGTACTGTTTTCTTTTTTCAGACCCTTACGAAAAAAAGTTTATTCAAGTGTGCTTCTATACTACTTTAAAAAAAAAAAAAAAAAAAAAGAAAGTATACTTTCAGTCTACTTTTTATGTACTTCTCAGAAATCTACTTAAAATTGCACTTAAGTATACTTGACTTATACTGACAGAAAATTCTAAGTGAATTTGGCCTGTACTTGCACTCAGTCTTTTGATCAGGATATACTTAAACGTATAATTAAGTTTTCAAAGTATAATTGGAGTTGTGTTGTTTACTCTTTTGATTGTGTACCCTATTAAATACTTTTTCACATAGTTTTAAATATGGTCTAAACTTACATTGTTTGAAAATATTGATTTTTAAAGAAAACGGATATGTTCCCAATCTGAGTATCTGAATTTTTAGTCCACTGGTATAGTGTACATAGGAATTTACTTCAAATCTACTTTACTCTTTTCCCGCAACTGACTGAATTTTCTGGCTATCAATGTTTTCACTGTTATACGGTAGGGGGGAGCTATTACGCATCTTCTGAAATTGTACATAATCTCCGGATCAAAACATAGGTGAAGAAGCAGTGATAGAAGATTGCTACTGATTCCAGATTATGATTCCATCTATAGGATATCAAACATGTTTGATATTTTGAGCCAATTTGGAAACACATAGCATATTGTTCACATTTGTCACGTCTCTTAGAAACGAGGCACATGTTTCTGTGTTAGTGTGCTGTGTTCAGAGCAACTTGAAAGTTTGGTCGTCATTTAGTGTATGATGCCCAGTTTTTTCTCGAACTATTTACAAAGTCAGCAAGTGTTACAATCTTCAGATTTGAAGTTGTGTTGTGAATTCCAGTCTTAAGTATGAGCAGTAATAAATGTGATGCTTGACTTAGTAAACCCCACTAATTATTCTACATTGTTATTACACAATATGATTTTTCTTTTTGTCTAATTGGCTGTTTGATGTCAGGGTTTTTTGTGAGCTAATCCAATTTTGGAATCAGTCAGTAAAAACAGGACTAGGGAAAAAAACAATGCTTGTCTCAATTTGACGAGGGCAGAACATTAGGATGGCATTCCTGGTTGCTAATGAAGCTTTCTGTCATGCTGAGATGTACTTTGCACTCTTCTTCAAACATCCATTAATATTCCCAAATTTAGCAGATGTAGACAGTGTCCCATTTGTGCTACAGCACTATGGTCGCCTCATGCCCACTAATCTTACTTTGACCAAATGAGACTTAAAAGGAGATAGTTGGAAGTAAACAAAAGCTTGCTTTAGAGTGTGTACTGCCTCCTGCAGCGGAACGGATGCGGTGGGAGTTTGGGAAAGTTCCAGTAACTCTCTAAAGAAAGCGCTCACAAAATGATGGGAAAGTGCCCCACTCTTCTGGCTCCAGCATCTGAGTCCACTTGGAAGTTGCTCCCTAGTTTGTTTTGATCCTGTTAAATGCAGATCAGTCCACATCAACCAGTAGACATGCTGATAGATGCATAAATGTGTGTGAGTGAATCAAATCTAGAATCAAAGAGTAGTTTTTTTGAAATCATACATGGATTGCTGTATTTTAAATGGTCTTTTCTTCTGACATTCCATGCATTCCTAAATGTCGTTGGTAATTTAAATGAATTGTTCTCACATTCATATGAATACTAATAATAATAGTGTGTACAAATATGTAAGATGTGAACTGATACTAAGTTACGTCCTTCACAACATTTCATGGAAATTAATGACCACTGTTGCCTTTTTTGCACAATTTCTATTATGGTAACATTGACTTCTTTGGTTGGTGGATCTCTTTTCAAATTATGGGATGCGAGTACGATCCTTTGGCTATTAAATGTAATCAATTTTTTTTTAAGTTGAAGTCATACTGATTTACTTTTACAGAAGCAAATATAAATTTCAAGAAAAATACATTATCATCATTAATTATCAAAATTTCAATCGATGTTGCACCTTATGCATGCAGAAAATTGCCAAAAATTAACATTCTATTATTATTATTATTATTATTATTATTTACTTCATTTCATTCCAAACCCACATGACCTTTTAATTTGTGGAACAAAAAGAATATTACTAAACTGTCTTTCATTCTCTTTTTAGAGCAAATAAAATAAACTAAAATTGAAGAAGCAAAAAGATGTAAAAGCAGGGAAAAAGTATTCATAAAATATAGTCCAAGCAAGTGCATGTCAAAATAATCTTTGCCAAAGAAAATGGCAATGGAAAATGGCGAAGAAAATAATCTTTCAAAAAGTTGTTTTCAATAAATCTGTTGATCTGGTTCACAAAACCTGGTAACACTTTATGAGAAGGTAATAATGTACTGTATTAAAGTAACACCAAGTAAATTTTCCTCTTCGGTCGCCCTACTGGTTGGAAACGAAATTGTCCATTGCCGCTGTCGTAAATAATCTAGCCTATACCGTCGCACGCACGCTCGCTGTTTATCCAGCACCGGCTTTAGAATGTACATGTCCAAAGACAAGGTAGAGTATGTTACATGATTTCATGAAAGGATGATGTATTGCGACATCAGAAACGAAGAAAAACGAAATAATGACTATTGTAGCGCTTGACGTAAAGCAGTCGAATTTTGTAGTTCTTTTTGTGGTCGGGTTCCTACCCGAAACCCGAAGTTACATAGTGCCAGTAAAAGCGATACAGACCGCGTCAGGCTATGGCAGACGTGTCATTTAACTTATTTTAAGTCGATGTACCATCACAAGGGTCTTGGAAATATATTATGAAGGTTGAAAAACTACTTAGTGTTACTTTAACTAACACGAACTAACAATGAGCAATACATGTGTTACAGTATTTATTTATTAATCTTTGTTAATGTTAGTTAATAAAAATACAGCTGTTTATTGTTTGTTCATGTTAGTTCACAGTGCATTAACTAATGTTAACAAATACAACCTTTGATTTTAATAACGCATTAATACATGTTGAAATTAATATTAACTAAGATAAATAAATGCTGAAGAAGTATTGTTCATTCTTAGTTCATGTTAACTAAGGTAATTAACTGATGTTAACTAATGAACCTTATTGTAAAGTGTTACCCAAAACCTTTCTGAATGATTTCTTCATTATACTCAAGTTCAAGTTGTTCATTTACCAATTCACAGACTCAATGAGCCAGATTACAGCAGTTAACAGCCCACTAAGGAAAACTTTCAGTCGACAATACCTAATTTGTGTTTCTCACACGAATTACTTCAGAAGTCTTGTAATATTGCACAAAACGTAGATCATTTCAATTAAAATGTTATGTTGCTTTTGTGTCCCTTTAAGCTTGAAATACTTTGTGCCTGTTCTATGTAACTGCATGTTTTTTTTCTTTTGGATTCATAAACGTTTGAAATGACATAATGGTAACATATAAGTGATAGTATGTATTTTTGAGTGAACTATTACTTTTAAAATGATTGTCATTGACAATATTCTTGATTTTAAGAAGAAACCGTATCTAACCAGATATGTTTTCTAGGTAAAGTTAGAGTTTAACTGCTTGAGCAGTCTTGATTAAGTTCTGCCAGCTTTTGGTGAGAATGTGCTGTGTGTGTCAGCACACAGCAGGCCTCCATCAGTGTCACAGCATATCACTGACACCCCTCATCCTCCCATTCAAACCATGAAAAATGTACATGACATCAAAACTGAAGTCATGTCATGGGCTGCCCTACATTAGTGACTGCTTGGTTAGTTGTGGCTAATTGATTAATCACACTCATTATAGTGAATAGCAGCAGTGTTCTCTGCTTTGAATGCTGACTGCTCCATGCCTGGCGGGATGTCATGAGACAGTGCCAGCGCAGTACCATGCCTTAGACTGAAACATGCCGTGTCAGACTAATATTGGCTCTATCTACATCCTGCTTTGTCTCTACCTCAGACGGCACGTCCATGGAGCGTCTGGTTATTGCCGCTATTAAACCCTATTCACCTAAGCCCCAAAAAAATCCTTGTTGTAATGACAACATCACAAGTACACTCAATGGTCACACGCAGACCTCAACACTTACATAAAAGGTACATAAAATACTACAAGAGTGAAAAGTTTTTTTTAGTAACATTAACAAAATATGTTGTAATCTAAAATATGTAGTACAGTTGTAATTAAAATTATTCAGCCCCATTGCAAATCAGGTTTACTGGCAAAATGTACAGACTTTCAACAGTTTGCAATGAACTAATCAAACCAATGTAAGTGAAATAGCTCAACACAACAAATGTTTCAAGTGATTTCCCCAAATTCAGCTAAAAATGCAACGTTTATTGACTTCTACAGTCTCAAAATTATTCAACCCCCTGAATAGAAACCCTCTCAGCAGAATAAATCTGTCTCAAGCACACCTGATGCAACTATTCAAGGGATTCATTAGTTGCACCTGGTGTGCTTGAGCTAGAAATAAAATAACTGAACTGGGGTGCGTTTCCCGAAAGTATCGTTAGCCAACTATGGTCGCAAGTTGGTCGCAATTTCCATTGAACTCTATTGGTAACGACGGAACTTGCGACCATAGTTGGCTAACGATGCTTTCGGGAAACGCACCCCTGGCTAGTTTTGTTGAGAAATAGAAATATGGCTAAGTCAAAAGAATGGTCCAAAACGTTAAGAGAAAATATCATTACCCTTCACAAACAAGGAACCGGATACAAAAAGATAGTGAAAGCTCTAAATGTTCCTAGAGTTCCTAGAGACAATGTTGGAAGCATAGTTTGCAAGTTTACAGGTAAAGGAACAGTGGTTAAACTACTTGGAATACCTAAAATACTAGGGCTGGAAGAATATTAATTCAAATTAAATTGCTTTATTTTTGTCCTTGCTTATAGACGAGGTTGACAGAAGTTAGCCACTTTCGTTCCAACAGAGGATGAAATGTGTCGTTATCTATGAGTGTTGAGTAACTATCCCTTTCAAGTGGACGTGTGGAAGTGACGTGAGACTGAATGCACTGAAAAGCTCTAAATCCAGCACATCTGGAAAATTACAGACCGGTATCCCTTCTTCAACCAGATCTCGTCCTTTCTTACACAGAACAACCTCCTGGACAACAATAAGTCTGGTTTCAAAAGCAGACACTCAACTGAGACTGCCCTGCTCTCAGTTATTGAAGCTCTGAGACTGGCAAGAGCAGCTTCCAAATCCTCAGGTCTCATCTTGCTAGATCTGTCTGCTGCTTTTGACACAGTTAACCACCAGATCCTCCTGTCAATCCTAAAGACGAAGGGCATCTCGGAAACTGCACTCCAATGGTTCAAGTCTTACCTCTCAGGTAGGTCATTTAGGGTGTCGTGGAGGGGTGTGGCATCTAAGACCCAACATCCAGCTATTGGGGTGCCTCAGGGCTCAGTGCTTGGACCACTCCTCTTCTCCACCTACATGCAATCACTAGGATCTGTGATTCAGAAACATGGCTTTTCCTACCACTGCTACGCTGATGACACACAACTCTACCTCTCATTCCAGCCTGACGATCCGACAGTGGCCGCTCGTATCTCAGCCTGCCTGTCAGACATTTCTGGCTGGATGAAGGACCAACACCTTCAACTTAACCATGCGAAGACAGAGCTACTTGTGATCCCGGCCAACCCAACACTTCATCACAACTTTTCCATTTAGCTAGGCTCATCATTCATAGCTCCATCAAGGTCAGCCAGGAATCTTGGGGTTTTAATGGATGATAAATTGAACTTTATAGATCCCATTGCTAGAACTGCCCGGCCGTGCAGATTTGCATTGCACAACATTAGGAGGATCAGGCCCTTCTTAACAGAGCATGCTACACAACTCCTTGTCCAAGGAGTTGTTTAATCCAGACTGGACTATTGTAATGCTCTCTTGGCTGGTCTTCCAACTTGCGCTGTCAAACCTCTGCAACTATACCAGAATGCTGCAGCCAGAGTGGTCTTTAATGAGCCGAAGAGAGCACACGTCACTCCTCTCCTCACAAAATTGCACTGGTTGCCAGTTGCCGCTCGCATTAAATTCAAGTCACTGAATTTTGCCTACAGAACAACCACTGGCACTTCTCCCTTTTACCTAAACTCATTACTTCAGACTTGTGTACCATCCAGAAACATGCGCTCTGCAAGCGAATGTCGTCTTGTAGTACCATCTCAAAGAGGCACAAACTCTCTTTCCTTGACCTTTACCATGACTGTCCCCTGCTGGTGGAATGATCTGCCCAACTCAATCAGAGCTGCGGAGTCTGTAGCCACTTTCAAGAAACTGCTGAAGACGCATCTTTTTCTGCAACACTTGATCAGTTAATACTAACACTTTCTCTTCTATTCAATTTTTTTTTTTTTTTTAAAGACTGCATTGGGTTAAACTGAGAGGGGTCATAGCACTTACATATTGTTATCCTACTGTTAGTTTAACTGCTTCTATTCTCATTTGTAAGTCGCTTTGGATAAAAGCGTCTGCTAAATGAATAAATGTAAATGTAAAGATCCTCAAGGACTCCCCCCACCCTAAGAAAGTCACTATTTAACCTGCTGCAATAGTCTGATGATGTAGTCTGATGGCTAAAACTGGCTCAGGAGGAGCTTCTTTCCTTAGGCCATCAGACTCTAACATGAAAAACATTGCACTTTGATGGTGACACTGATAGTGACAAGTTACACTGCATTGCACTTATGCTAGGTTATTTTAATATAGTTGCATCCTTTATATAAATTATTTGTGTGCATTTTTATGGGACAGTCCACAGAAAATTGCCAGATTTACATTTCACTGCTTGTATTATCACCTTATAACTTGTATGTGACAAACTTTGAATTAGAATTTTGGACGGGGCAGAAAAAGGAAGCTATCAACGGCTGCAACCAGATTTCTGAGAAAGCAGGTTCAGAAAAACCCTCGAGTGACTGCAAAAGACCTGCAGAAAGATTTGGTGGCAACGGACACTGAGGTTTCAGCTTGCACCGTAGCGCGTACTAAATGCGTGAAAGTACTAAACTCCAAAGACGTACACCACTGACCCAATAGAACAATAAAAGTGCTCCAACCCATATAAATAAGCCACCAGAGTTTTGGGATTCTGTTCTGTGGAGCAAAGAAACAAAGCTGAAACTTTTTTAGCCCTTTAAATCAGAGGTTTGTCTGGAGGAAGAAGAATACTTCTGTCTGCAGTCGAGTATGTTGTGGCTTGGTTATGCTCTGCGGCTGCTTTGCATCCTCTGGCACTGGAAACCTGATGGATTCATCAAGATTCATTGAAGTATTAAGAAAATCCTAGGAGAAAACGTCATGCCGTCAGTGAGGAAGCTGAAAGGTTGGGCATCATGAAACCTTCCAACAGGACAATGATCCCAAGCATACCTCAAATTCCACCAAGGCTTGTTTGCAGAAGAAGTCCTGGAAGATTCTACATGGCCATCACAGTCACCTGACTTGAACCCCATAGAAAATTTCTTGTGGGATTTGAAGAAGGCGGTTGAAGCACGCAAACCCAAAAATATTTCTGAACTGGAAGGCCATTGCTCATGAGGAATGGGCTAAGATTCCTCAAAAACGCTGCCAGAAGCTGGTGGCTGGCTATACATATCATTTGCAGCAGGTCATAACAGCAAAAGGGTGTTCTTTTAAGTACTAAATATGCTTTCCATGAAGGGGTTGAATAATTTTGATACTGCAAAAGTCATTAAAAGTAGCATTTTCAGTTGAATTTGGGGAAACCACTTGAAAAATTTGTTGTGTTGAGCTATTTCAGTTACATTTGTTTGATTTGTTCTTTGCAAACAGCTGAAAGTCTGTAAATGTTGCCAATAAACCTGATTTGCAATGGGGGTTGAATAATTTTGATTACTACTGTAGCTTCTGCACCACTAGTGGCACCCCGCAGAATGAAAACAACCTTGGAAACACCCCTTTCATGCATCACAACTCCACAACTTAATCATCTCAAACAGCTCTTACAGGTACTCGCAAAGGCATCTCAACAGATAAAAGTAGACTACTTGTTAGGAATACTTTTTTTCTGTGTTGACACGTTACATGAGTATCTGCACTGGACACATTTTTTTGGCATGACGCACCACAACTGTTTGACGCTGAATAGACATTATAAACTTGAACATCTGTCTTTCTGAACAGGTGCATGATGATGATGTATGGTATTGAACCTGTTTAATTTTAAAGGGTCTAAATGCAGCATATTTTGGTGTGCACTTCTGTAACCGAAGATGTAAATCTGTCTCACCCTCAGTAGCTATCGCCTTTTTAGACTGTTTAGATTTTTGGGATAGATAAACCCATTAATGGCATTCTAGTTGTCAATAATCCAAAAACTTAAGAAGATGCATTTTAACATTAAAAAAAATCTTACATACTTTACCTTTAACCCCTACTGTATGGTACAGTCAATAAAACGTATTAACTTCTCTGCCTCCCCCACCAGCTCTGGAGCACTGATGGAGTTTGTCATGTTATTGTAGATTGACCAGCCCACATGTTGACATTATGACTTAAAAATGTTTGAGATATGTTTTGTTTTTACTAAATATGAATTTATTAATTCAGTTAATTTGCAAGACATAGATGGTCATGTAATCTCAACTTTGCGACCTGCACAGTGTGATCTGCTTCAAATTAAACGCATATGTCAAAAGTACTATTCATTGTATTAGGTTTCTATTACTAATATGATTTTTAAAAAAAATGTGTTTATGCTAAACACACACTTGGTGAGTCAAAAAAAACTTTATGACTTTATGATGATCTGATGAACAAGATGATGGACTACTTTGTTTTCATAACCACATGTATGAAAAGTATTTTACTTTTCATACATGTGGTTATGAAAACAAAGTAGTTTGCAACAAAATATCAGGCATTGGATAAACAAATGCAGACAGCTTAAGGTTCATTCATAAGGCTAAGCAAAAAGCTTTATAATAAAAGCAGTATTCTTTTTATAGCTACACATTGACCTAATAGTAGTCTTACAATTGGTATTACATTATGTAATGATATTACCTGCTGCCCAGATCCCAGCCAGGAGTGCTGATGAGACCAAGATGAATCCTAATGGAGCCATTTTACTGCCAAAAACCTGAACTGGAATGATATACATAGTGCTCAATTATCAAAACATGATTTATTCAAGAATCTGTTAGAGATGCAGTAACATTTTCATTTGAAAGTCAGCGGATTTCTTTAAAAATGTCATTTTACACTTTTAAGTATTTGAAATATGACATTTTTCTAGACCAATATTTAAAAGTACAGTACAGACAAAACCAAGATCCAGATGCTCAAAGAAAACATTATTATTTACTATAAGCAGCTGGAAATGAGAAAATACATGGCAAGCTTACCGTAAACTGTAGTCACCCCCTTATTATTGCTCAGTGCATGAGGCAACACACTATATAAAGCTTACAGATACTCCCAAGAATGTGAAAACAGCCAATAAGAGAACAGGGGCCGTTCTTGAGTGGAGGGAAAGGGGTGGTTGTGTCTGACCATAACAAATCCACAAGGATTTATAAGCAAGCTAGATGATGGGGATTGGAATTTGGACAAAGATTAAGATGCATGTGACCCTGTAAACAAGGGATCTGAGAGCCATTCAATACACAGGCCATGCTGAAATGGTTCTCTGCAGCTGCTTAAAGAAAAGTCAATGAATAGCTGGATTTTATTGTTAGACTTCTTTTTACTTCTCTAAAATGGCCTAATCCTAATTTACAACCTCAAAGAATTGACTCTGGCATTGTAAATAGGGGTTTTTCAACCTCTGCAGCATGGCTCCTCTATAGACAAGCTAAATGGCTCTATGAGGCAACTTGAAAACTGAAGTGAAACTTAACCACCGTGATAAATACACATCCAAAGCGAGCGGCTTTGCCACTCGAATCCTAATGAAGTGAACTTTTGTTAAGAGAGACAACAGCCTACAATCTCTGTCAATCAAAGTGTCATGTAAATCCCAAGGGAATTTTTTTAGCCGCACAGAAGGATTCGACTATGGTCCTTTTCACCAGCTATAGTCTTGGTAACCATGGCCCTCGGCATGCCTAAGCTTTTATACAACACGTCAGTCATAAGAAATGATGAATAGGTCATGGTGTTTATTAACTCATCAAGGGTTAAAAAAGGGGGCTAATCCTTGAAACATCTTGGTTTTTGACAATAACCATTTCCAGTGAAAAACAAGCAACAAACAAGTGAGAAAAAAATGAATTGTGCTTAGGCCTGAGAGGTAATTGGACATCTAGTGTGGGTCAAGGCTTTATTCTGTGACATTTTTTCTCAGCGGGAGTCCTCTGTGCAAGGCTAAAGAAGTTAGGAAGGGTGAAGGCAAATAAAAGTGTGTCTTCTCAGAAAGAGCTGAAATTACAGCACATGGAACAATATCTTTTCTTTATCTAGATGTCAGTTTTAAAGACTATTGCTGAATCTGAATATATTTAGTATTATGATATCATCTACAGTGGCCATATCTGGACAATTATGTCATTATGATCACTAGAAATCAAAATATCAAATACATTTTTAAGGAAGATAAGCATAAACAAGCAAAATATTTAGCAAAAAGAAGTTTGTTAGGATTGAAATTATGAAGGAATGAATTGACTGTTGTCAACTTTGTGGTAGTCAGACGTTAATGGAACATGTTCATAGTTAATGTGATAAGCTACACCTGAGGTTACTCTTTTGGGACACCCACTAAGCACGGTATGGTAACTCAGTGGGTAGCCCTGTTGGTCCTCTTTTTCTGTCCCAGGAACAACTATAATTTACTACGACTTTAATTGTATACATTAGATTGTGTGCTCAGACCTTTTATAAGTATAGAACTGTTATAAGAACTTATAATTGGGATAATACTTATCCCAATGCTGAAAAAAACCCTCTTTTAAAAGGATCAGAAAATCACGTGAATTATGTACTAAAGTGCATTTTATTTCAAGTGCAAACAATGAAATTTCAGCAAATTTACAAGCTGTATAATGTCAAATTAAATAGATTCATCCATCCATAATCATTTACCATAAAAACTTTACCCCAGTATAAAATGTTTATATTTGGCCGTTTTTAACAGCAAAATTTGACTTGCAAGGGTACAGTGATTTACTGTACTCTCTTAATAGTCTCTTTATTGGACTGCCAAGGTTTTTACAAGAAGTAGGAAAGTGTTTGCATTTGTTCTATGAAATAAAGAAACTCATCCACCAGATGAAAATATTGTATAAATTAAATGAATGCTTCATTACAAACAACTTTCTTTTTGCAACCCTTGGAAATTACAGGCAGGTGTGTTTGAGCAGGGTTGGAAACTAAAGTGTGCAGAAAGTTCTTAACTATAATCTTCTGGATCTTAGTAATCATACACTACCAATGAACACAAAGAACACAATATTATGGAGCCCCTAAAGGGAAAAATGAAGGAATATGAGTTCTAAATAATAGGAATATGAGGAATATAATTGCGTTTTCTCGCAAATGTATTGTGTTCCCCTGAGAAACTTTGCTCTACCTCAATGATCCCAGTCAGGTCCATCACAGTCCATGCACTCTCCAAGCAGAAAGACCTGCTTTAAATTGAAATACAGTTGTAATTGAAATTATTCAACCACCATTGCAAATCAGGTTTATTGGCAAAATTTACAGACTTTCAGCTTTTTGCAATGAACAAGTCAAACAAAAGTAATTGAAATAGCTCAAAACAACAAATGTTTCAAGTGGTTTCCACAAATTCAACTGAAAATGCAACGTTTAATGACTTCTGCAGCCTCGACATTATTCAACCCCCTAAATAGAAACCCTCTCAACAGAATAAATCTCAAGCACACCTGATGCAACTAATCAAGTGCTTCATTAGTTGCATTAGGTGTGCTTAAGCTAGAAGAACACATGACATACCTGAACTGGCTAGGTTTGTTGAGTGTCATGTTTGACTAGATGTTAGAAATAAGGCTATGTCTACATTAATCCGGATACATTTGAAAACGGCATTTTCGTTTAAAAACGCTCTCCGTCCACACTAGCGTTTTCAGGTGTTTTCCGACATTTCAGTGTAGATGAGAAACTTTTGGAAAACGCTAACTTCCTTACTGCGCTCGCGTAAAACCTCACAAAAGCTTACTGAGATGAGACGGGAAAATAATTGATAAAGTTATCGCGCAATTCTTCTAACAGGATAATTTATTTAGCAAAATATCTCACCATTCACTGATTAGTCCAGGTCGTACTCAGTCACCATATGTTTGGTCTCAAACGCAACTGCTCTCATGTATTGCTGCAGGACAGCAAATGTGAGTAAAGTTTCTGACATCTTTGATATGAAGAGTGTGCAAAGTAACATTTTAACTAACTGTGTGAAAGTGAATAACAGGCACAATACTGCAGGTATAAACATGAATTTTTACGTCATTGTTTCAAATACCTCCGACTCCACACTACAATGCGTAAACAGCGTTTTCATTTTCATTAATAAAACGCAGTCTCAGTGTGGATGGAAGGCCAAAATAGAGAGAAAAGATGCAAAACCGTATTAGTGTGGATATGGCCTAGGTCAATAGAATGGTCCAAAAAGTTAAGAGAAGGAACCATCGCCCTTCACGAACAAGGAACAGGATACAAAAAGCGAAGGCACATTTTCCTAGAGAACATGTTGGAAGCATAGTTCTCAAGTTCAAAGTTAAAGGAACAGTGGTTAAACTACCTGGACAGGGCAGAAAAAGGAAGAATATTTCTGAACTGGAGGTAATTGCTCATAAAGAATGGGCTGAGATTCCTCAGAAACGCTGCCAGAAGCTGGTGTCTGGCTATAAATCTCATTTACAGCAGGTCATAACAGGGTGTTCTACTAAGTAAAGATGCTTGCCATGAAGGGACTGAATGATTTTAAGAATGTTGAGACTGCAGAAGTCATTAAAAGTTGCATTTTCAGTTGAATTTGGGGAAACCACTTGAAGAAATTGTTGTGTTGAGCTATTTCAGTTACTTTTGTTTGTTTTTCATTGCAAACTGTCTGTAAATGTTAACAACCTGATTTGCAATGGGGCTTGAATAATTTCGATTACTACTGTACCATCAATAACTTTACAATAACATTGAATTATCAATCACACTGTTCATACTGTCACTGTCAATTGGCTTAAAGACAATTCATATTCAGGAAAACATATTGATTAATCTGTACTTGACACTATCGAATTAGGCCACCGAATAACAGAATTAAGCTGAATAATGTTACAATATTATCTTCTGTAGAGCCATTTTATAGTTGTAATCATAACGGAAATGACTGATTCATGAGAATATTGCTTTGAAGCTATCTGTATTGTAAAAAGTATATATCCTATATAAACATCACTGAAACTTGAATTTGATGGAATGCTCTTAATATTATGATTACCTTTTTAACCCGATACATTTGTGACTTTTATATATACACTCTTGGAAGTTAAAGCTGTTTAACAAATAGAATGATTTTAAGAAATACACTGTATGAAATACAAGTGATATATCTTCACTGTAACTGTGTTTGTTAACTTCAGATACCAGAATGCAGTAAACAAATGAAAGAAAGAAAGAAGGATTTGACTGGTAAAAATTTATTTCCCTGTAACTGAGTAGCATTCTTTAAAAAAGTAATAAAAGGTATTAGTTGGACAATGACATTCAATAACACTTCACACTTACACTATAATAGACTGTACATCTTTAAATCATAAAACCTTTGAATCAAAAATACAGTAGACCAAAGGAGAAGTGACCATTTTTTTTAAATTTGAAAAGGTAAACTACTGTACATAAAGTGAAGATATGCAATTTTATATGTATTACTTTAGAGCTACACTTCATTAGTAACTATTAACTAAAGAACATACTGTACATTGTAATTTTACTAAATTAAAAACTATAACAACAGAACATAGCAGTCATTAAATCTAAAACTATTTTAAAAATAGTTTCAAGGGACAATAAATTATTGTGACAAATACATTCCATGCTTGGTTACAAAATTTGTTCTCATAACATTAACTACAGACAAAATGCATTTTTGTTTGGCTGCAGACTAATAAACATTTTAAAGGGGTCATGAAATAGAGAATCAAATTGTTATTGATATTTACACATATAAGTGGTTACTCTAGAATAAAAAAAACGGCAAGTTTCACAACTCAAAACTAACTTCCCAGTTCAAAATATGACTTATTCTTTTCTAACATTCGGATTTGAAATGGGGAGAATTATCGTATGTAAACAAGGAGCTGTGTTCTGAATGAAGACTAAAACTTCATCATTTAATATTGTTTTTAGTATTATTACTTTTTATTAATATTCATAATCAGTAGTATTATGTATCTGTTTTATACTTTTCATATACATTCATAATCATTTGTAATCATCGTATTTTGTGAACCTCAGTGTTCTAGAATGCATTTGTGGGGGAGAGAGAGTGTGTGCTGGAGTTAGAGACTGTATATGCAGTGTATAGTTTCCACCGGCACAGTATATACAGTCCTATGTTAATGGGAACCACATGTTTCTCTGGTAATGTAGTTTTTTTGGTCAGAAGCATATAAGAACTGAAACTCTGTCTACGGCAGAGAGATGACTGAAATGTTGGAACGAAGACCTTTGTTTGGTCCATTGTCACTCCCTCCTGTCTTATATCAAATGGAAAAATAAATACAAGAAATCTCCTTGGTAAAATAACTGGTGTCTGGTCGAATTAATTAAAAAATATATTTTTTAGCAAGATTTTTAAAACTACATGAGCAACTCATTTCA
This sequence comes from Chrosomus eos, assembly GCA_036326025.1. Classification (NCBI taxonomy): domain Eukaryota; kingdom Metazoa; phylum Chordata; class Actinopteri; order Cypriniformes; family Leuciscidae; genus Chrosomus; species Chrosomus eos. The sequence goes on along the minus strand of CM070836.1, from coordinate 9,098,310 downwards.
ATCCATCAATCACACAATACTGCTGTTGGATAAAGATGTCAAGTAAGACGGTCAAACTCAGACGTTGTTCGGTTAGTAGATATAAAGAAACTGTACCTCCAAAAACTTTGCCTTAGATCAGAGCATTACAAATGCATAGCTGTATTTTAGTTTTAATGATGGCCTGAGCAACTGCTTCATATTTCACAGAGGAATGTTTTGTGAATTATTTTTAACATGCTGCCAGTTTAAAAAAAAAAAAAATGATTGTAAGATACGGCAGTGCCAAGCATTTTGTCCTCAGAGGCAGCGCCGGCAAATAGATTTATTTTTAATCTTAGTGTGTTAAATGTCAAACCAGCATTTAATGCTATTAAGACTCCAAGCAAATCATTGTTTGAGTGTCGCTAAGAAAATCTTGAGTTGAATATATTTTTTTATATTACATTGCTATTAATAAACATTATATATGATATTTGGTTACATTTATGTTGCTTTTCCATTTGATTAACCTTAAAGGAAATACTCAGCAATTGTGTTGACTTATGAATTTGCAAATGGTTTGTCTTAAATCATATAAAAAAAATAAAAATCATAGACAAATAAACAACATTAAAAACTTAATTTTCACCACAGGGGGACTTTAAACTTTTGAAAATCTTTTGAAATACGACAAGTAATATTAGAACTTTTAAAACTAGTGAAAATTAAGAAAGCAATTGCCACGCTGAATCCGACTGTTGCAGTCGTTGTGGTTGTGTTGTTTCAATTTCTTCTTTCTCGGGCTCAAACATATCACAGCACTTGCCATCTCAAGTATCACAACACATGAAATGCTGTAAATATGGTGCAATGAAGTTAGCCAATCACAGCAGTGTGCGTTTACTTCTGTTTCTGCAAGAGGTAACTCCCTTTGAAAATTAGTGTTTTTCACAGAGAGTGAAAATGAGGATAGAAAATAGTTTATAAATATTAGACCTTTTTTGTGCAAAAAAGTTGACAAACTTTATAAACTAACTTAGAGACACATAATTTAAACATCTGAAACTGCATTTTACGACCCCTTTAATCCAGGGAATTATTGTGGTGAATCAGTAGTGCTTACATTTTTTATCTATTGCTGCACTAGGTTGCATCTTAAAAACAAACAACAAACAAACAAACAAACAAACAAACAAACAAACAAAAATATTACAGTACCACAAATGCCACAGGCATATTCTAAATTTAGAATGTTTCTGTTTTGTAATCATTTCTATATGCAACCTTGTATATTTTTATACACCAGAAAAAAAAATCCTCTGGTTTTACACCTTTGGCTTTTTTTCAACAAATGCATGCACATTTACAAATAACCGGTACAAACTAGCAAACGGTTGCATCCAATTTCAAGTTTAAAGCTTAGCATCGCATCCCATTTAACGGCTTATTATACTGGGTTGGGAGTAGGTCAACAATGGACATAAAAAAAAAGTGTGCTTTTAACTTTTTTCGTCAAGCCAAAAAATGGAAGGTGTTACAGTAAGTGCACATAAGAAATGTTTGACTGCTCAACATATCCACAGGAGTATCTTAACGATTGAGAGGTGGAGGGTGGCCACCTTGTGTCCATTTGCTTCCCACAAAACACTCCGCACACTCTCATCCTTTTACAGCTTAAGCATAAAGAAGACCTCGTTGTCTGGGCTCAAGGGGCTATGTTGGGGCGGCCCTGGTGGAAGCTGGCTCAAAAGATCCAAGCTTCCACAAGGACTGTGGGGTACACTACAAGCTCCTTCAGGATTGCCACGCTCCTCGATGGGGCTGCCAGATGTCCTGGTCAGGCTTTGTAGCCGCTGCCTCTCTTGGGCCTGCCTGGCACGGTTAGCAATGTATCTCACCCGACTCTGGCTCCGTGAGGAACTCCTCCGCAAAGAAGGCATCTCCTCTTCTTCCTGTCCCACTTCGGAATCGGTCCTGCACTGAGCAAAGTCTTTGCTTGTAAGGGGTTCCACATCAGTGAGCTGCTTGAGCTGCTCTGTTAGGTCATTCTGGGGTTTTCTTAGAGTTTTCCCTTTTTGCGACTTGACCTCACAATGAAACTGCGACTAATGCTGCGATACTTGCTCTCAAAATTACAGACAATATCATCTGAAGTGAGATCTCCAAGACTCTTGGATTTTGAGTTGCTGTCCATGTCTTTTGTTGAGGGGGTGGTTGACCTCTTGGAGACAGCAGCAGCAGCAGCAAGTGTGGATGACTGCTTTAAGCCCTCCATGTACAACCTGCTCCACGTGTGGCGCCTCTGCATGGGCCGGATAGGGTCTTTCTCGGCCACCAGAGGCCTAGGCTGTAACTCGTCCTCTGGCTCGCACATCAGACCATCCCGCAGGTTGGGGTTGGACTTGCTCTTGCTGACGCGTGAGACGCTGCATGCCACAATGGTTGACCGAGGCTGGTTGGTCCTGTTGGGCAACGATACCTGGTTGTCCGAGTAGTCCCGGGCAGCACTAAGACAGGTAAGGCTTTTCCTGGAAAGGTTGGGCAAGGACAAATCAATCACAGTGTCATTGGATGAAATGCTGGAAGACGATGACACACTATCCCGATGGCTGCTGGGGTCGAGTTTGCTCCAGAGCCTGTCATTTAACGTGGCGTCAGTAGAGACTTCGGGGACCACTGATGGGGCGTCTGCTTTTTTTACCGCCTTCATTTGTCCTTCACTTTTGGTTCTTCTGACAGGGGTCCTCAGTCCTGTTTGCAGGCTTCGCCCAATGTCTCTGTCAAACACCCCCTTCAACGCCTGAATCCGTTTGAGAGCTCTGAATAACAGTTGTTGCCTTTACTGCATCTATCTCTAGAGTCTGTCCTCTTTTTATTTCAGCTATGTTGGGGTTGATGTCTGCTTTTTGCACAACCTCACCATCTGTCTGGTCTGGTAGAGGGGGCGTATCGCATCCAATGTCAAGGTAATTTGTGGAAAGTGAAGAGTTGATGTGGCTGTTCCAAGAATCCTTGCCTCTAATGCTGTATGGACCAATACACTCGGTTAGTGCAAATGATTTCAGAATGTCCTCATTATTTTTCATAGTGCTAAGATTTTCCCCATTGGAAGATGTTGTTATTGCGGAGGATGGTGAAGACAGTGTAGTGGAGCGACAACGTGGTGAGGTATCCAGAGGACTTTGTGTTGAGGTCAAAGGAGTGTTCTCCTGAAATTGCTCACTAATGGATTCCAGACATGAGGCGTTCAGAGATGGAGTTGGACTTTGCACTTCAGAATTTTCTGGAAGCACATAACAAGCAGAAAAATATTAGACATAAATAGGGACACTTAAAATGCTGTTAGAGATAAGAAAAAAACACAATGAGACGGCATCAAATATATTATGAATGTCAAACGAGACCAACAACATACAGTTTTGCTCATGAATTAAATAATGCAAATTTGTAAACAAAAAAAGGAAAAAAATTAAATAAAGTTGAAGTGTGTCATTTCTGTAACACTTGTCTTTGTCTGCCATTGGTCAGAAAAATCATAGACCAGCCCTCAAATTAACACAATTGGTTGAGTCAAATCAAGTAATGTTTTGATAGACCCACAGAGGCATGGTATTTCTATTTGCACTTTTGGGGGAAATCAACCTACAAAAAACACACTTCAGCTTTAAGCGTAATTCAACAAAACCAAATATTTAGACACAAACGTTTGTATTTAAATAAAAACAAAATAAAATGATTTAAAAGAAACTGACAAAACAATACATGAATAAATAAAAAATATTAATTATATTTGGTATGTTTACATATGACTATATGGGTAATGCAAAATTTGATGCTCAAAACATCTTGATATTATACTGAACAAAGGCTGGGGATGCAGGAAAGTTACATCAGATTTCCACTGTTCAACCAAAATATAAGTGACAAGTGCATTTTTTAAATGGAAATGTTTATGGGGTTTATATTAAAAGTCAATTTTCTTGTCATGCAAATCCCTCTCTCATAGATGATCAACGTTTAAATAATAAAAAAAGAAAGAAATTGGTAACACTTACAATAAGGTTCATTAGTTAACATAAGTTAATGTATTAACTAACATGAACTAACAATGAGCAATACATTTGCTACAATTTTATTAATCTTTGTTAATATTAGTTAATAAAAATACAGCTGTCCATTGTTTGTTCATGTTAGTTCACAGTGCATTAACTAATGTTAACAAATATAACCTTTTATTTGAATAATGTATTATTAAATGTTGAAATGAATATTAACTAAGATTTATAAATGCTGAAGAAGTATTGTTCATTCTTAGTTCATGTTAACTAAGGTAGTTAACTAATGTCAACTAACAAACCTTATAAAGTGTTACCAAAAAATCTTTAAGCCTAAATGCAAATATATAAATATATAAAGCCCAATCTATTTCATAAAACAATAGCAGACCTTTCCTCAACAAGTTGCTTGATTTGATCATCGTGCCTATAACGTAAACAATGAGTTGTGTGCTTAAATTTGCTGTATGATTTATGGTAATGATGATAATACTTTATTTGTCCCCCAGTGGGAAATTTGTTTTGTGCATACATTTAAAGCTGTGTAACAAGATGACACATTAATAACAATCACATACAGTAGTCATGTCATCCACTCTCAAATTCAATGTATGATGAATATAACACACATCATGATGAAAAAAATGTTAAATAATTTCTAAACAATAAGTCAAACTTGCTTAAGCAAAAAGCTGTAAAGTCTTTTTACCTGGTAATTGGCCAGCCCCTCAGTTTTGCACTAAGGATAGAAAGCATGCAAGAAGGAAGGAACAAACAAACAGGCATTTTAACAGGAGAAGTGCAGAATGAAACAGAAGGACTCAGTGTAGTAAAAAAGGAGATGGTACACAAGGAAAATGCGCTGACACAACATAAGATACCCATAGATAGATACACAATAAAGAATGAGGGCATGGGAAGGTTAATGTTTAGAGATCTAATTAGTTGTAAGGACTAAGAGGGTTAGCACCAACATCACGAGGAGCTGAGAACCTACGATGTGTGTGATACCTTTAGGAATAAGAAAACACAGCTGCACCCTCTCGTTCATAAATCATATGATAAACCCCTCCATCCCACTCCCCCAACTCACACATCAATATGCAATTACATAACTATATTCCCCATATAGAAAACCTGTGATTTCTAGACCTGCCCCAGTTGTAACACCAAGCATCTGGTTTGTGTTTGCTCAAGCGCATGGGCCAGAAACACATCCTCACAACTTATATAAGAGTCTTGTGACTCTCACAGTCTTGTGACAGCACTACCGTCAGTTATTTGGCTGCATTAATAGAGAAATAAATGTTTACAACGAATCATGTACAGGTTTACCAGTAGTGTTACCACATCTTTTGATCAGTGAATTTAAATTTTACACATACACAAATGGTCTATCAGAAATATATAATTTATATCCACTATATACATATTTGTTGTTATTTGTATTACATTTGAGTAGGTTTCCAAGACGTTCCCAGGCCTGGAACTCACCATTTTTAAACTCCCTTATACTTTGAGATTAACCATGACCTTGGGAGCCCAGTAAGGTGAGATCCCAGACAAAATTTTTATTGCTCAAAGTTGGCTCTTTTATAGCTAAGAATATTTAGCTATAGCTTTGTCTATTCCTATTGGAGGCACAAAAAAAACCTGATTGCAGACTTTGCTATATTGCAGACGAATACAATCGGAGTTATATTAAAAAATGTCCTGGCTCTTCCAAGCTTTATAATGGCAGTGAAATGCTGTTTCTGTTTTAAAGTCCCTAAAAGTGCATCTATCCATAATAAAAGTGCTCCACACTGCTCCACTGGGTTAATAAAGGCCTTCTAAAGCGATGAGTTTGTGTAAGAAAAATATTCATATTTAACGCGTTACAAAGTAAAGTTCTAGCCAAACAGCCATTTGCAGTCTACTTAGGCCTAATGCGCAATTTACGTAACTTGCGCTTAGACTTAAAGGTACAATATGTAGGAATTTTGCAGTAAAATATCCAAAAACCACTAGGCCAATGTTATATATTTTGTTTAGTTGATTACTTACAATATCCCAAATGTTTCCAACTATTTGTAAATCGTGAGAAAATTGCGATTTTTACCAAGGAAACGGGGCGTGTGAGCAGGGGTGAGGAGTCACCAGTCAATGGCGTCATATCCGCGTTACCCCCGGTTTCCGCCAGGTTTGCGCTCGTACTGGCTATAGTAACCATGGCGACAGACAAGGACAACTGGGTTATGCCCGTTATGCCTAGCAGGACGCTCACGGATTTGTTTAAACATTATGGACCATTGCAAGCAGACTTTAAGGACAAAAAGAGGACTAAAACAAAGATTAACTTCTAACTTCGATTTGACAGAGACGCGAATGTTGCATGTGCTTTATTAGACAGGTGAGCAAATGTACATAAAACTAATCAATGTTATCTAGTTCAACATTATGAAATGTTAGAATATGATCTGTATGTTATTCTAATGTTGATCTAGCTTACTGCTAGATCCCGTACAGCCAACAAACAACCTAACTAACAACATTCAACACACTCAAATGGCGTTTAGTGTGATAGTGTAACTGTTAGAGCAAGTGAAACAGCGCTGCGTTACCTCAAGTTGAATTAATTTAATAAACTGACCTGTGTGAGTATTAATTCAGCACTTGCATGTAGTTCGGTAGAATGAAATGTCCTTATTCCTTTATATCCGCGGGACTAGCGTTGCGTGTGGCGCTGGTGTACGTCTAGCAATCGCGCCCTGCTTCATACCACGGTCATGTTAAAAACATCAATGTATTCACTCATCCATAAAAGATCCATCAGATTGACGACAAGATCCATACTTACGCTTAATGCGGAATATACGTCATCAATGTACGCCTTTGTTTTGTTCGTGTCGGAATTCGTACCTAGTTATTTTTCGTCGAAGCTAGTATTTTCTTATAAAGATTTAAATATGGATATTCTTTTACACAAACTCATCAATTTGCTTCAGAAGGCCTTTAATAACCCCTCTGAGCCATGTGGTGCACTTTTATGAGGGATAGATACACTTTTATGGCCTTAAAAACAGAAACAGCAATTCACTCCCATTATAAAGCTTTGAAGATCCAGGACATTTTTTAATATAACTCTGATTGTATTCGTCTGAAAGAAGAAAGTCATATACACCTAGAATGACTTGAGGGTGAGTAAATCATGGGCTGATTTTCATTTTTGGGTGAACTAACCCTTTAAGGAATGCTATGTTGTTATCAGGTCAAAAAGCTAATGAGGTTTTACGAAGGGAATTACGGACCATATCACAGTAATTAATGCCAATGTTGGCAAAACCTTGCTCCACAATCATTTCACAAATCAATTACTTCAAAATCATAAAGAAACAATGATGGATGCCCTAATTGTGTCAGCTAGTGAGTTTTGACCCCACTGTCTTGCCTGCAAATCTGGTTTTAGGATATTTAAGGAAACATAAATTACAATGAAATCGGTGGGCAAATGCACAATAAAACAATATCCAACAGTAATTCTTAATATACTGTGATAGGTTCTCATTGATGACATTGCACAGTGGAGATGAGCCTTTAATGAGATCCACACCACCCGCAAGGTCTTTGGAGGGTATTTGTTGGGTTCCATCACAACCTACTGAAATCTATATTACTGAGGCACTGGGACATTCTAAAACTGAAGATCCATCTAACTGCGTACACCTTACCAGCGAAAAACAAGGGGGATTTACTGCGGATCTCCTCCATTTTCTGGGCAAACAGAGCATTCATCTCACGCTGCAGTGTCCCCGCGGCCCGTTTCCGGTTCTCCATTACCAGTGGTGGATAGATGGTGGGTAGATCAAGGCTGGTCAAACTGTCACAGCTGCTAGAGTCACTGTCTGACAATCTCTTTACGTCATCTACAGATCTAGTCTCGCTGTAGTTGCTGCCATAGTTGGGTAGGGCAGGGCATTGCCGACAAAGGCTAGTTTTGCCGTCTGGAATTGGAGGAGGTGGGGTACATGGGGACTGAAAGAGTCGGCGTGGAACGCTACATGAGCGAGCATTTCTGACAGTTAGGTTTTCAGTGGGGTGAAGGGGTTGTGCAGCCAATGTTTGCCGGAGCTTTGCCCTTGATCTAGGTAAGGGTACAGGCTTCGGTAGAGCATGGGGGTCTGATTTGGGCTTTGAGTCAGTTTGGGCCAAGGCTTGTGGTTTTGAGTATGGGCTCTGGCTGAACTTGTCTGGAAGCTGTTGGAGACCGAGATGCCCTTTCAGGTCTAATGGGAGCAGGAGTGCATTGGATGAAAGTGCTTGTATCCTTTCTCTCCAATTCAGGACTCTCCTTGGAACCAATTACACACTTTATGCAATTGGAAGTCACCCCAACTCGCCCGTAGCTGTTGATAGCAACACGTGCAAACACACCCGGCTTCTCATCCAGTGGATCCTGGAGTCGCAACTTGTTGGCTCGCTTGAGAGGTTCGCTCACTGCACCCCTGTTTCTGTAAGGTGTAGCACGGGGCTCAGGATAAAAGAAAGTACTCTTACCTTTACTGTCATCAGGGCGAAGCTGCCCGTTGGTGCCATGACCCCATGATTTGCCAGACGCGCTATCTCCATTGTGGTGGACAAGTGGCCCCTCTTCCGATTCTCGCTCTTCACTGGCACCCTCGAGCTGCAATCTTTTGTGTCAATGGAGATCTCAGGGAAGCCCCTCTTGACTTTGGGTTGGCCCTTGGTGGGGGCACTGGCTGTGCGGCGCAGGAGGTGAGCACCGAAGGTGGTCTTACGTTTGAGCAGAGCAGCAGCATGGCTGTCGAGAGACGCCTGCTTTGGGTTTCTGTGAAACAGTCCTTTTATACCACTGACTGCTCGAACCTGCAATGGGACATCAGAAAAATGGGTAGGCATTATGAATCTAAGAGATGACTTATGGAATACATTAAACACTATAACAAATGACTAGGCTGTCACTGAATTGTTTACACTTTAAAAACATATGGGGAGCTACTCTTTCAATCCCCTTCACAATTAATAATAATTATTCTTCAAACTTATTCACCAAACAAAATATGTCTACCAAACCACTTTTGACTCCTGCCCAGCTGGGAAAAATAGTTTAAACCAGTTTAAGGTTGTTTGCTAGTCCTTAGGTGGCCTCCCAGCCTAGCCAAGCCTGACCAGCTGGCAAGTTTCCAAGTGTCCTTCTAAAGCCATCAAACCAGACCAGTCTGACAAGTAGAAATGAGGGCTGCATTCCCAAATGCATCAGAAGGCAATGACTTATTTTATACTAGTTTGTCGAGATTGGTGGCCAACTAATCATATTGGATTGGTTTAAGCTTTTTACAGCATAGAATAGAGACACAAAACACGACAAAACACTTTTTTTCTTACCTGCTACATGATCAACATCATTTGATGAGTTGTTTTAGTTTAAGAAACATGATAATTTACCAAGATTTATCCACAAATTGTCAGTTAAATTCTGTTATACTATAATGCAACAACTTCCCGTATTAAATCTGTTACCTTTAGAAAGCAGTGACATTTTAAATAACAAATGTTATCACAGATGTAGCAGAATTTAGAATCATCAGACAAATGTGGGTGATCAACACAGACCTTTAAACATGAAGATGCAGACAATTTTGGGAAATTGTAGTGGTAATGTTAATAACTGAGAAATGTGAATAAATGTGAAGTGAAAGGTGACAGGACATTCATGTCCAATCATCTCTGATGAAAAAAATGACACTGGATTATCTGTTAAAACAATGTAGGTGATGCATAGCTTGTTTGGAATTGAAAAGCAAGATATTGAAATCTTTATTACATTATGTTAATAGATATTTAAGTTTTTTTTTCTGCATAACACCCAGTGTCATTTCATGAACAGTGTTCAAGTAGATCCATGTGAGAGTTCAGCCATCTGATCTCTTCACTAATGATGCATCAAATAACTTCATGCATTTCTAGTAAATGTAGTGCATTTATGCTAATCCACACAGTTACGACAGCTAGCTTTTGAGAACATAATATATTTTGTGACTAAAAAAAAGGATGTAAAAAAGTACCTGCTAAATTCCAGCTCTCATAGTAGACCCTCATAGTCATGGATAGGAATAGAGAGGATGTAACGCACTTCACAAACCAAGATTAATGCATGTCTATTATGGACTCTACTGCTTGAGTGCTATTTTACAGCGAACAAGGCATCCAAAGCCCTATCATTGCCCTTAAATGCCCTGAGTTAAGTGAAATAGGAGTGAATGCTGTCACCTGCTATATGGACATTGACACTGGATCTGCTTTAGGGGTCAATGAGAATGCAGCCAAGGAAGGAAGTCACAATTATGTCACAACTCATTTTGCATGAGTTGGCATGGTGAAAGCTAGCAAATGAATCAGGGCTAAACCGCTCACTGGGGGGGAACGCGGGAGGGGTTTGCGAGGAGCATGCAGGGTGCTGATTGGGTCTCACTACACCTGAGTTTTGAACGAGGATCCTAATAATTTCCTGCCTCTATAGACAGCTAAGATGGGTGCACTGAAATCACAAACATAAGAGAAAGAGAAGTAAGAAAGAGAGAAAGAGAGGAGAAGGGGAAAAAACAGACAAACTACACAAAGAACATTTGTTGTTGACGCCGAATGTAAAGGGAACAAATCATGGACAAAAGCATGGCATAAGTAAGCAGTGAGCATGTTTACAACATCATGTGTCACTTTGTATGAATAAGGTACAAACTTTCTCATTACTTTTTATAGCATTAGAAGTGCAAATATAGATATATTTGATAAATCTAACTTAAAATTAACCTATAGCATGAAAAATACGTAGTACATAGAGGTCTGTATCACTCTCATTTAAATGGTTATTAACAATTATTAATGTGATTCAAAATTAAAATAGCTGTAGTGTTGACTGCATTAATTTAGACACTATTGAACCCAGTTACCAAGGGCTTGAAGAAAACAATAATTTTATGGGAATTTATTGGAAACAAACACGCATATCAGAATGGGTAACAGGATTGCAGATTCAGACTGCTGGTATCACTGCTAATATCAGTCAGTATGAGCTAGCTGTCATGATTCCTGTCTTGTATTCTCCTGGTCTTGTATGGAATTTTATGTTATTTCCTGTTTTGCGCCATTAGTTCTTTGATTATTCCTAGGTGTGTCTTTTTGCCAATCACCTATTGTGTATGTATACCATATATACCGGGGTTCCTCATGTTGTCTTGTGTTGTCCTTATATGGATCTTACGTCTGTGCATGCTTGTTGTCAGTTTTGTTTGCCTTCCTTGTCTGTGTCTGGATTTATCAGTTTTGCCTGAATTTACTTTTATTATGTTGAATAAATGTTTGCTGCATTTGGATCCTACACCTGTTCCTCTGCCACCGTTACAACTGATCTGAGATGCTCAGCTTGATCATGCCTCTATGGGATCCTAGTTGGACTCTAGGATTGTATATCAACCTGGCATTGCTGCTGAGCGGGTCTGCTTTTACTGTGGGTAGTGTGACAGGTACATCATGAATATCGCATTCAACCTCCACAACGCCCACAGTAAAAGCAGACTCACTCAAAACATGGCGCAAAACAGGAAATAACATAAAAGTCCACACAAGACCAGGGGAATACAAGACAGGAATCATGACACTCACTTGGCATATTTACTGTAAATGTGCAATGCATAATGACCAGAATAAATATTCCACAGTCTTTTAACACATGATCAGAACACAGTCTTTTTTGAATTGCAGATTAACAACGCCAGATATAACCTTTTGCACACAACAGCACCAACATATTAGTTCTGTCAACCACATGATGTGCCCACCTTACTGGTGATGTCATTCACTGCAACATGAACAAAGATGGAAGCTTCCTCCATGCCTTCCAAATACACATGCCGGTAACCTGACAATCAAATATAGACAGATAATCAGGCATAAGCAGTACACTTTAATTAATGATGGACTCAATACTTGACAAAAATATATGGCAAAGACTAAGGACATTTTTTTGGTACCTGGAATCATGCTGTCAAAGGCGATGGTCCTCTGGCCAATAAAATCTTGGCCAATCGGGTCATGATCCCAAACCAGGAAGCGTATAAGAGCAATCTCTGGCATGTGAAGAGTGAAGACGAGTGTCTCCTCCCACATAGGATTAAATCCTGAGAGAGAAAGATAGAGGATGGGGTATTAGAATTAAATAGGCTTATTTTATGCAAAAAATAATGGAAAGGATGAGAGGATTGGAGGTGTCAGAATGTTCACATTCAACTACCTTTTTCACTCAAACAAAATTACCTGCTTGACATTCCCAAACCAGACAAAATAGGCCACTTAACTGAAATTGCTTTCCTCTGAGTGGCTGAATAACTTAAACTTGCAAGAGTACAGTTACACTCAAATGTTATTGTCATGGACTTGTCCATTGTTTTTAACACAGTTAATCAACAAATATAGGGTCCTTCTTAGACAAAAAGCTCCAACCTACAAGTTGACAAAGATCATTTTCAATATCCTGCACCCTATAGAGTCTGAGGTCCCACATGGCTCTATTCTTGGGCCAATGTTGTTCTCTTTTTTACCTGGTGTCATTATGAAAAACAACCCAGACAAGAGTGAGCAGTTCATCAACAATCACTTCCAAAATTATGGCCCTTCATGACACTTTGTGTTCCATAACAAAGAAAACCAGCCAATTTCCAAACCTCAATTGTACACAGACACCCCGAGAATGTTCTCTCTTTACGAGATTGCATTTACATATCCCTTAATAGTCTGCATTTGACAACATCCAAAATGCTGTCAAGTTCCAATTTCCAAATGATGCTATACACCGCCACTAAATCAAACCTCCACTTTTCAAATAACACTTCAAATCTCAGTCACTTTATTTCTTTTTAATCTTTAATTATCTCAGTACCACTTTGCACCTTTGAATCACAGTAAATCAGAAAATAAATGCAAATGTAAATCAAATTCATGAATTATTGAATTGTTTGGTTGCCGAGTGATGTAGTTTGAGGTGAGATCTAGTACAAGTATCATGCATAAATATACTACACCTCTTCCAAACAAACACATATACAAATGAACACTACGAGTAATGGCCTCACGGTTTAATGACACTTTACTGACCAATCTCCCAACAATTAAAGGTTTAATGTGCACACTGTGTTGTTTGTGTGTATAATATAGAATCCGTCATGTGATATTGCTCTCTCACCGTTGTCATCAACCACTCTGGTTTGCTCTTTGCAGCAATCCACTGGTAGACCAATAATCTCCACTTCCACAAATGGGTCAATTATCTAAAGAAGAAACATTTAAAAAAAGATTTAAAACAACCCAAAATCAAACTATGCAACTATTGTTATTTTTTACAGTACCTGTTTAAACATCTCAAGATAATATTCCTCAAAACTTCTAAGAGACATATTTGTTTCTTTTTCACATATTTGTTTTTTGTAGGTAGTGATTTGCACATAAATACATAGTTTAAGAATACTGTAGGCTATTACTTTGTCTTTACAGTGATTTGCTATGGTCTAATGATTGTATAATTTTTAGGGGATGATTACATGCAGACTAACAGACTGCATTTTCTTCGTTAATAAATTAAACTAGTTATCAGTGCACATTATTCATGAAAATGTTTTTGGATAGCATAGCTTATGTTTCGCAATCCATTCAAATCCTGATGAATAGAAGCCCCTGGCATTATTCCTCACTGAATATTCCGTTTCACTCTTCACATTATGGAAGTTTAATGCATTGTAACAAATCATAAATATTTCTATGGTGTGTATCAAAGGCATTTGAATCAGTAACGATTTAATCTGTCATGCTCATAATGAGTGAACTTTAAGCAATCTGATGAATGTTATAAATGTCGAAGCTTGTTATTGCAGATTAATCATGCTGATGGCATGCCATTTGATGAGTCATGGAACGTCTGAGAAGTGACGTACTGTAATCTGTGGAATGTTCACGTTGGTCTGCGACTGTCGGTGCAGTGTGAATTGGCCTTTATATTTCACTTCTTTTGTGTGCTTAAAATGTGTGCTAAACTTTAGATCTGAAGCTTATAGGTTGCATAATTCAGAATTATTCTGGATAAGCAACATGTTGTGGTTGAATCCACTATTGCTTTTGCTGGCCGATGTAAACAGCAGGCTCAGTGAAGTCCCACGAAACAGCATAAACTCGCAGTGAGGGAGGGACGGCTTCAGTAATAATATTGGGATTGGTAATGTTCTACTATTGTCATTCTGCTTGCTTTCTGTAAAAAACTTCAATAAGATTTTTGTTGTTCATGCTAAGAGGACCATTTGAAGTTGACTATTTAAGCAGTGTCATGATTTACCTCTCCACGGTCACCCAGCATGGAGTCTTTGGGTTTGGGTAATTGCTGGCCACTGATGACCTTAAGAACCAATTGTTTTTTCAACCGACCTGGTAAAGGATCCTCGGCCATTGGATTAAAAGAACCTGCAAGAACAAAGGATAACAGAATTCCATATTTAAAATTCCATATCTCAGAACATCAACAACTCTATTGCGAAATAGATTCCTAGTTTGGCTTGCTTACTTAGCTTTGAATAGCTAACCTTAACTTTGACTTGATCTATGGAATGATCGACTGATCTATTGAATATCGTTCTGAGTTCATTGTTGTCCATTGTTCCCTGTATTGGACATATGCTTCTTGTTCATTTCTTTAATTAATGGCATTGTTTTGTTTATATAACAATAAATGTAATTTGTTGATATTAACATTGTATTATAATGATTTTGTGATTAATATAATAGTAAAATCTGAATGGAATATTCATGAATGTGAAATACAGTCAAACCAAAATTCATTCAGACACCTTTAACATTTCTCACATAATCACGGTTTATTCGCTATAGAAATATATGAAAATAATAAATAATATGAAAAGAACTCTTGATATTTCACTGGTTTTGGTCATCCTTGTTAGACTGTCTCACAGATGAATTAGGTTGATGAATAGCTGTCAGCTGTTTTAAGTTTAAGTACACAATTAGATATTACCAATTTAGATCAACCAACTACAAGCAATGCTTATTTTTGTTCAGTCTGTGGTGTAAGAAGGTCACATTAGCAATTAAAGAAAAAACACTTAAAGGTGCTCTATGTAACAATTAGCGGCCTCTAGCGGTGATGTTTCAGATTGCAACAAGTGCGCTCGTGCTCGTGTGCGTGTGTGTATGCGATCTCAAGAGCGAGCATTCACTACCGGCCACACGGAGACTTTCAACGCAACTGCGAAAGCGTCACACACAGGGTTGCCAGGTCTGCACAACAAAACCAGCCCAATTGCTCATCAAAACTAACCCAATCACGGCCAAAAATAGTCAAATAGCGTTCCCGGGTGTTTCCCCGATAACAATCATGTTCCAGTGGGTAAAACAATCGCGTCAACCCGTGCACTACACAAACAACCCGCGGAAACAGTGCAGGCATACGGACCTGGCAACACTGACATGCTGGAAACTCATGAAAACTCCCACTGCAACGTTACAATAATAGGCTACTTTTATCAGCTTGACGTTGAACTAATGCTCCATGCTCGTATGATAACGTTACATTGACTGCATTTAGCTGACATGTGATGTTATCTAGCAAAAGGCATTTCACTAACTATACGTGTATCTTTCACAATCAGCAATGTCAACATAGGTGAGTGTATACCGGTAATATGATAACGAAAACGGTGAACTAGACTGAACAATGTCAGTGTAACAGTAAGACAGTAGGAAGCAGCATTACTGTACTGAACGTGTCTGGAAATGTTTATTATATACAATATGATCGTAGTGGGATGAGTAACGGTAGACAGTAGATCTAGTACATAAAATAAGTTACACCTAGCTACTTTTTGTTACCCTGGAACAGTCTTTTGTATTCATTTCATGTCTCATGTAGTTTACCTTGCTATTTCATTAGAGTTTACTAATGATTCAAAAGCTCTGCCGATGTTGATCCGTGTTTTCGTCCTGAGTCGATCAGAATCACGTTTGGCCTGACGAGCTTCAGCAGATAAAACTCTTTTTTGTTTTTTATATATTTGTGGAGTCTGTGTTGTGCTGGAGGCAGGTCGTTTTGGGGTGTTATCAGACTCCATGTCGTTAGCTGATAGCTGAAGTGCCGTCGGTCGCATAGACTGTAAACAAGGAGAGAGGCTCGGGAGCGCGCATGCACGTCACTTCCGTTGGATTTCGCGGCAAATCCGACCCGGAGACTTCACATATAAATATAAATATTGGCCTTCAGAAGTAATAGCAAAACTCGACAAGTGGATCATTGTAATGTGTGATTACAATCCCTTCACACACAGGCAATAAAAAAAGGATTCATTTTAGTAGAAAAATTCCATATAGCACCTTTAAAGCAGCACTATGCAGGATTTCTGTTTTTGTCAAACAGTGACCCCTAGAGTCGCTCTGGGATACTTGTACTGTCGTAAATATCACGCACGCAGAGATGTCTCTGCACTCACGGCCTGATCCCCTCCCCCTGTACACCGGTACCTGTTCAGTAGGATGAAAGCTGTAACGAGTGGAAATAAGGTGTGGCCCCTTTAAGAGCTGCGCGCGCCCTGTTGAACTGTCGGCAGTCTGTATTGTATGTGCGCGTCGAACACCACATGTATACTGCGCCGGGTTATTTCTGTTTGATGCTCATTTTAGCAGATCTTTCTTGCCGTAAAGCAATTCGTTACATCGCGAGACCTGATATCACGCGACACTTCCTGATGCTGCGGCCGGCTGGCCGCCGGCTCAAAGTTGCAAGTGCGTTTTTTCCGCTCACAGCCAACAGGGGGGGGGCGAGACGCCTACCATTCAACACGAAATCAGTAATATAAACATTACAAGGACTCCAAAGCTGTTCGGTTAAGGTAAAAAAGTTACTTAGTTCACCTTTAAGCAAAACATGGTCAGGTCAAAGTGTCTGAATAATTTTTGGTCACAAATTTTTCCACCGTACGAAGGAATTTTGTGTATAAGATGTCACAGTTTACTTTATTTTTCTACCCTCACTTACATAAATTAACTGTAGAGTCCTTCACCCACTAGTAAAAAAATTAGTATATCTGATGTCTGAATAATTTTTGTATAATATATAATGGAATAAAAAAAATTACAATGCAGCTACACTATAGTGAAATATAACAAAATCAGGAAGATATTATACACATAGACATACACAATACAACTGACTAAAACTATCAAACTAGGAATGCAGAATCTCACCTTCACACATGCAGACAGGTTTCTGGATGTAACCACAGTTGCCATTGCCATAAAACTTGGCTCTGTTGAGTTGTAGCACTCTGCCCTCTGACTGGTAGTTCAAAGCAACTGAAAGAAAAAAAGAAGAAGGGACAATTACGATTATATTCACTAGCATATCTGTGGTGTAGGGCCATTCCAGCAATTAAAATAAACATGAAAATGTACCCTTTTTATAAAAAATAATTCAAGTAAATCTAGTTGTGTCTACAAAGAATTGAACCGTTTTCACATTAAATTTAAATTCTGCAATGGAGTAATGAGCAGCAGGTTCCCAGTATGTTTCAGGCATACGGTTTATTCTTGGTCTCTCCAATAAACATAAATATTTGTTTGTGGGTGGACTGGCGTACCCAGATGGCAGCCAGCGTTCCAGAAGGGCTGTGGGTTGAAGTTGCTGGAGTCCACGCGGTAAGGGGAGGGGTAGATGCGGGAGAGCTGGCGCTGGTTGAATCGGACGAACTGCACAGGCTTCTGCTGCATTAACTGATGGGCCTTGGTCTCGCTCATCGACGACACCTGCCAACTGCAGCTGCTCACTGCAGAGCAAACCACATGCATATAAACACTGGACTACACCCATCTGAACAACTGGAGCAATATGGAGGATGAGTGCGACTTAAAAAAAATCTAATATCAGTCAAATATAAAATCATAAATATAAAAATAAACAGACATATTTACCAAGTGTTTTTTCTTAATCCATTTTCAAAATGAGTTAAAAATTGCACAGCGGATCACATGAATTTTTTGATAAAAATAAAACAAAGATTGTTGGAGTACTTCTTACTATTTTAAAAGTAGAAATAATACTACTAAAATACTATACTACTATATGCCGTTTCTTTGTAAGATCTACTAGACATTTCGGAATCAAAATTGTTTCAAAGTAAATCCAACACCATTTTTTATTCAGTGTAATTTCTTTGTGTAATGAACTTTAAACTGAATTTTAATATAACCCTTAAGAATTAGTTCACTTCAGAATTAAACATTTTCTGATAATTTACTCATCCCCACGTCATCCATTGTTAATGTCTTTCTTTCTTCGGCCGAAAAGAAATTAAGTTTTTTGAGGAAAACATTCCAGGATTTTTCTCCATATAGTGGACTGCAATGGGGTACAATGGTTTGAAGGTCCAAATTGCAGTTTCAATGCAGCTTAAAAGACTCTACACTATCCCAGCTGAGGAATAAGGGTATTATCAAGAGAAACAATCGGTCATTAAAAACAAACAAAAAACAAGTATACTTTTTAAACACAAATGCTTGTCTTGCACTAGCTCTACATTGCACCACGCATTACGTTAAAGGTCATGCGAATTCCGGTTAAAAAATGTAGGGTAGGGCAAAAAAACTTCATCTCATTTTCTCCTACAACTTCAAAATCGTCCGACATCGTTGCTTTACCTTTTATTTATTTATTTTGTAAAGGGCGTTTGACTTAGTCTTTGCATGTTCGCTTTGTAAACACTTGGTTGGTACTTCCCCCTATGTCACGCTTGACCTTTCAACATGATTACGTAATGCGTGGTGCATCACAGAGCTAGTGCAAAATGAGCATTTGTGGTTAAAAAGTATTTACATGTACATATTTTTTTTATTTAGAAAAAGACCAATCGTTTCGCTATATAAGTCCCTTATTCCTCGACGGGATCGTGTAGAACCTTTGAAGCTGCATTGAAACTGCAATCTGGACCTTCAAAGTGTTGATAACCGTTAAAGTCCACTATATGGAGAAACATCCTGGAATGTTTTCTTCAAAAACCTTGTCTTTCTTTCTTCAGTCGAAAAGAAACTATGAACATCTTGGATGACTTGGGGGTAAGTAAATTATCAGAAAATTTTGTAAACTTTCCTTTAATAAATTAACATTTCGAATGGATTCCTCGATTGGTTAAGTGCTCAATGTAGATTCACTTAAGATACATTTTTCATCAACCTTGTAATAGTGAATCTCACAGGAAGTGTTCTGTGTGCAAATGTTATGGGATTTTCACATATATTTTCTGTTCTTCTCACCTTGTGCCTCAAAGTCTGGTATGCCGACAGATTTTGTGTATACCAGATCAGAAAGTGCTCTTGACAACTTCATGGTTTTTTTCTTTCTGTTAAAACAGATTACAGTTACAGTTGCATGATGGTTGAAGCATATTCACACAAACTATTTAAATATTTAACTGACTATATAATGTATAAATTCACACATCATGAAAAATTGTAATAGTACCTGCTGTGATGTGCTGGTGCTTTAGACGCCCCACTCGAGCTCTCCTGATCGGTGTCCGTATCCTCAAAACTGGAGGATTTTTTCAGTTTACTCGTCTTTTTCTACAGTGCACAGATGAAGTAGAGGTGATGCAAGTGTTAATTGTCAATATGTAAGAGATTGCCGAACACTATTGGTGATCAGGACTCACAAAGCATTTATTACACAGCTGAATCAAGTATTCCAGAGAGCTGTATACACACATTTTATTATTTCTATTAATCATTCATTCAGCATGAATAATTGATCTATGCAGCAGAGGATGTATTTTTCAGTGTGCAGTGTGTTGTTATGGAAAGACACATTGTTTTGTTGAATGTGGGTGCATTTGCTAAGTAATCTATAAGTACCTTGCGTTTGGAAAAGCTCCCCATGAAAGATTTAGACACCCGTTTGTTTCCACCGACATTGGCCTCATCTCCAGTGTCGGTACTGTCTTCTGCTTTCCCCTGAATTCAAAATATAGATGCATAACAGTGAACACTAGACATTATCGTGACAGTTAAACACTCACAGTGTGCAGTTACAGTAACAATATATACACTTTCTGCTGCGGATGGACACCAGACTTATTCTCTGACTCAATGATCACTAGGTGGCGGTAGCAACCTATTCAAACAGGATTGTTCTTGCTCTTTCCTAATGGTTGCTGTTGTCATACACTAACACTAACACAATAAATTGATTTCAGTGTCCATCCTATGCAAGACAAATAAGATATGATCATCCACATTTACACATAAACCCATTGTTCAGTATTATTTAGCAAATTGGTCCACCTTGATGAATGACAGTGTGAACTAACTTAGCTACTTAGTTATAATATAGGTCATTTAGATTTAGAAGTCTTAAAGGTACATTAAACAGACTGAGTGTCAAGGAGAGGGTCGACTTTATGGGGAAATGCTACAAAAATAGATCATATTGCCCCCCTTGCCTATATCGTGGGCCGTCAAGGACGGCGGTGTGGCAGTCCTATGTGGTTGTCTTATTTAAATAGGCCTCAAGTAAGTCCTTAAATAACCACACTGTACACATCTGTACAAGGGCAGAACTAACCTAGGACACTCGCTGAACAGTTTAAATGAGTGAAAGGTAACAGAACTAACACTATTTTGTCAGAAATTATGATTATCATGGTCAATTTTATTTTAAAGATTAGTTTTAAAAATTATCAGCTGTTACAGCATGTCATTTGGCTTTTCGGTTATAGTCTCATTTTTCTCTAAATAATAAGTGTATAAATTGATGATTTATTCAATTGAAAAAAAAATCCAAGTGCATTAAAATAGAACGCAATGCAACAAAAGTGAGTATTTGTTTGCACTTCTTAAAAAATCTTACTCAGTATTTTTGTCTTGTTTTCTAGTACAAATATGAAAAAAAATCTACTTGAGTTGCAAAATTACTAAAAATATTTTTTAATAAGAATAAAAATAAAAAAAAAAAACATTCAAAAATACAAGATTATTTTTCTTACCTTATGGGCAGATATTTGTTATTATTTCAGACATAAACTCGCTTAATATTGAGTGTTTGACTACGTTTTTTTTTTTTTTTTGCTTAAGTAAATGCATCTTGATTTAAAAATATAATATATTTGTGTATATATAAATATAAAAATATATTTGTACTGGAAAACAAGTCAAAAATACTGAGTAGGAACATGACTTTTTTTTGTTGTTGCAGTGTATAAATGTGGTAACATTTCCTCTCCACGTATGCAGTTTGGGTCAAGCACAGCGTATTAACCTTCTGCGGTGATTTGTCATGTTTTCCCGTGGGCGGCAGGGCTGCCATGGTAAAGCTGTCTGGATCTTCCCGGTCACGAATCTTTGACTCCTTCATGAGGTTATCTAGTTTTTTCTTTGCAACATTTTCCGCCTGCTTCCTGTTCATGGACGTCTGTGAAGGAGTAGACACAGAGAGAACTGAATTTGAATGGACCTCATGTGACGCCTTAAAATTAGCATTGCAATAGCATCTGCAGCTTTCTACAGAGAACATCAAGGTCAAAACCATTCATCAAAATATCCAGGTCAGTTCAACTTGGTTCAACAAATTACAAGTCCTTGACCCAATTTTACACACGCAGAAAAATTCATGACAAATATTCACTTACAAAAATGTCTCCTTTATTTTTACATTACGGCACTTAAAAGAGAGAGGAGCTTTCATCTAAAATGTATGAGCCTTTGAGGTTTCTCTAAGAGCGCTTTGCAAGCAGTACGATTGAAAAGTGCAGCTAAAATAACACGCCAGACATAGAAGGACTTGAAGAATTGAGGATTAGGGTAATTCTCATTCAACTTTAAAGAATATGTCTAGGGGATATTTTAACCCTAAATGTAACAATAATAATAAAACATTATATTTTGCATTTAGAAAATGAAGACTAATGACATTTTTTCATGATAAATAAACACATTAAATCTCTCCAACTGTTAGTAATAGTTCTATAATGTGAAAAAAAAAAACTCTCATTCCTATTACTATAATATGCAAAAACATTAGTGAAGGACAATTATAAGAAAACATAACATAATAGTTTTTGTAGTATTAGTATTAGAGTTCTTGAAGAAAGAAATGTTTCATCAGAGTTTATAATGCTAAAATCTTATATTTATAAATTATATAGTATATTCTGTGTATGAATGACATACTACATATGCCAAAATGCGCAGTGTATAATTTAACAGCGGACAGCATGGAATATTGTATCCCACAATGCACTCGATTTGCCCCTCTATTTTTAGTGTGTTGAATGAACATTAGCTACTCTCTCATTGTTTGATTGGATTACTTAAAGTTAACGCATTTTTCCACTAAGTATAATTTACAATACACCATATAATCATCTAACATTACTTACATCTCCATTCATCAGCTTACAGTCGTCCTCCATCTCATCTGCACTGTCTTCATCAGACACATCCCCCTCCTCTGCGTTCTCGTCTATATTTGCAGCCAGTTTTTTACCCTATGAAACATGCAGAAAACATGTGAAATGTGTTCTAGTTCATATTTAACACTAGTACAGTATAAACACTTGCAGTCAGGGGAGGAGTTGAAAAAAGGAGCAGATAAGTCAAACAATTTCTGCTTCCCGTATTGACGCTTGCACTGTGTTTGCTTTCTTTGTCGCAGATGAATGAATTAAATGCAACATTTTTCAAATAAACAGTTTCAGACATGTTCAGTAGCGACAAAACTTCATTCAGGACTTTATGTACTGCAGCTACTGCTTAATACAAAGGCTGTACAACAATAACATAAGCATTTACCAATAAAGTGGGATCTATATTTTGCATTAGTTTTATTTAGATAAACATGACTATAACATGAAAACAGATTTTCACTGGCCTGGCCTGATAATTTTAACTAACATGCACAGCTTTAAGTTAGACACTGATTAGCTGCACAAAGTCGAACACACCTATTATTTTTGTAATTCCTTTGTTGACACTAATGTTGCAGAACTACATATGTGGCCTTTAAGACATAATCAAGGCAAAGTAAACATCATTTATGTCTTTCTGGTGCTGAATTAAGTGGTTTTAATGAGCAATCACTATCTACCATTTATAAACTATAATATGATGACACTAACAAAAATACTCTGGAATCCAGTTCCCAACCTACAGTGAAATAAAGCAAGGCCCAAAATCGTGTTCCACACAGTATGTTAAACATCTTTTTTTTTTTAAACTTGATTGGCTGTTGTTGTTCATTTTCAAACTGATTTTTTGTTTAAAGGGATACTCCACTTTTTTTGGAAATAGGCTCATTTTACAACTTAAACAACTCAGTTAAACAGTTGAGTTTTACCGTTTTCAAATCCATTCAGCCGATTTTCTGATATTTAGAAGAATATCAGTAACCAGACAGTTTCTGGTCTCATTGACTTCCATAGTAGGAAAAAAATATACTATGGGAGTCAATGAGACCAGAAACTGTCTGCTTACTGATATTCTTCTCAATATCAGAAAATCGGCTGAATGGATTCGAAAACGGTAAAACTCAACAGTTTAACTCTGGGGGAGTTGTAAAATGAGCCTATTTCCAAAAAAAGTGGAGTATCCCTTTAAGTGCACATAGAAACATTTTTTTTTAAGGAAATGTTAATGTAGAGGAGGCAAGCTAGAAAGAGCTGTGCAAGTAAACCTCACTCTCCTGGCCTCAAGAGGCGCACTAGCGACTGACTCTAGAGGCTGCGATTTTAAGCGTCTTTGTTAGCGTGCTCGCCTCCCATGACAGATACGGCAGTTGGAATTCTGCTTGGAGAGTTGCGAGTAGAACTGAAGGGGTTACATTGGTGCCGTGACCCGGATGGGAGTGAGGTTTAGGGGGCGAGTGTAACAGAGGCTAGCTACTGTAGTAAGAGCTGTGCGAGTATACCTCACTCCACTGGCCCCAAGAGGCGCATTAGCGACTGACTCTAGACGCTGTGGTCTTTAGCGTTCTTGTTAGCACGCTAGCCTTCCATGCCAGAAATGCTGGTTCGAATCCCGCTCTGAGTGGTGCAAGTAGAACCAGAGTGATTACATTAGGACACAGTGTAAAGACACTTGGCAGTAATAGGAAGAGTTGGGGCCAGATGTACAAAACAGGGCAAATTAACGTGAGAGCCCAATAAAATAAAAAAACACAGATGGGAATGGAAAGTTGTGCGCGATCTACTGGCCACAAATTGCAGCCGGATCAGTTCCATAATGACCAATGCAAGAGCAGCCCAAATTAGTGTCTGGTTTAAGACATGCTTTGGGCGGTAAATAATGGTGCAACACAAGTACTGTACATGTTGCATGATCAGTTTTACCACAATGGGGACTATAGTAGTTATTAGTGTAAATTGTCTTATTCTTATTTTGTTTTCTCTTCTGCATTACCCGCAAACAGCCCTGCCAATACAGAAGGTGAAAAACAGTATGTGAAAAGATAATGATGTCTGATTTCCTATTAGTATAAAGATTATTATGTCACTTTTTTAGTATTATGTCTGAATTCAAAGTATCTATAAAAAAACATTATAGGAGAAAAGTGATGATTCCGGTGAGATTCTGAAGTGGGCATCTTATGTACAATTGGAATGTGAATGGCAGTGAAGCAATGTAACTGACGCTGGAAGGTCACATGACAATGATAACAAGGCGAATGTAGTGTGTCCAGATCACATTCATACAACACACATGTATACTATATAAAACATACTTTTTTAGCAGTCTCTAAGTAATTAATTATTCAAAAGAACTTATTTAGAGAGTATGCTATTTTAGAAACAGCCAGACATTTGAAAGAAACCTTATCGCCCTTTTGAGTACTGAGCTTTGCTACTGAAACACATGATGCAAGTACATATAATGGGACTGCCTGCTGGCTATACTAAATGCATTTTTATCGCATTTCTGTAGAGAATGTTTCTGGCCCAAGGGTGTTATAGAAGTAACAGAATCTTACAAGACATTTAAAACCCAGGGGACATACCGGTTCTTACAGTGCTTTATCAGTAAAAAGTATGATTGAAGCGCATAGAACTGCACTTATGTTTGGACTGACTACAGAGATGCAGCACTGACATAGACATGGACATTAACAGAAAAAGGTCAGTGATAGATAGAGAGAAATGGGTAAATCAATAAAGGGTCAAACAATGCATGTAATTAGTTTTAGTGTGTGCTGTTGGTTGCTGCTTTTATTGGGTTTGACGTTGCATTAACACACTGTAAAATCCATTTAACTCCCTACCCAATTTTTTTTTTTTTTTTGAGTTTTTGATTTTCATCATCAGGGATTAAATTCAAACTATTGTAACTTTTGCACTACTTTGTTTTTACGTAAAATGAAAAAAATTCAGCAATTAAACTTAAAGAGATACTCTACCCAAAATTTTTATTCTGTCATTATTTACTCACCCTTATGTTGTTCCAACCCTATATGAATTTCTTTCTTCTGCAGAACACAAAAGAGGATATTTTGAAGAATGTTGATAACCAGAGTTTTGGTTCCCGTTGACTTCCACTGAATTGTTTAAGGAAGTCAATGGGAACCATTACCAACATTTGTCAAAACATCTTCTTTTGCGTTCCTCAGAAGAAAGAAATTCATACAAGTTTGAAACAAAATGAGGTTGGTGAAGAATTTTCATGATTTAAGTATTTATTATAGCCTTGTTCAACGGTAACAAAGCAAAATTCCAGTCAAATTCAACCATTGAGCTGCGATGAGAGTGCATTATAACACAAAGTCTGTTTTCTGGGCTCCCAGTAGCCACGTGCTCCATGATTCACAGCCTGTGCCGAACAATTTGTCAATACGACCGGCTGGCCCAGTTTACAGTTCAGGATTCACTTTCTAGTGGGAACGTCAGTCTGCCTTCCAATTATAGCGCCAACTCGCTTGCCGAGCTGCTCTATCTACGGCCCAATTTCCAAACCTCACACTTTATTAAAAGCACAGGAGAGGGCTGGATTTCAGCAAATAGATTTTATATCATTAAGACTCTACGGTTTTGCTCCTCTAAACGTTTTTTAGAGCTAAAAGATAGAAAATGACCAACAACAGCAGAAATTTCTCTTACTTTTTGGTAAAAGATTAATTTTGTCAGAGAAAAATAAGTAATAAATATTAAGCACCAAAACAATCAAATAAAATAGTATTTTTTTAATACCATGCACTTTTTTAATTTGAATAAAAATCAATTGAAAGCATATTTTTACATAGTATAATTAACTAAACAACATGAATTACGTTACTAGGATAGAATGTGTATGTTTATACAAATAATTTGTTTTACATCATGCGTGCATTGCACATAAATATGCTGCTTTTGAAGACAAAAAAAAAAAAAAATTAGACAGTTACCTTGATGAGTATTTTGCCTTTTAGGTCTTCAGGTGAAGGCAGGAGTCCAGATGGGTCTGTGGGGATGGAGGATACGTCCAGTTTATCACCAAACACTTCAGTCAGATACTGAGCCATCTTCTTTTGCTGAGGGACACTGCAGTGATTCTCAATGGACAGAATCACTGGATACCTGAGGAAATATAGTCCGAAAACATGCATTTACAGATCTATCTATAATAGTGAGGCTAATAATGCCAATTATTAACTGCTAACTGACAGATTTTTACTGCTGTAAATGTGTACTTTTACTGCCATTGCAATTTATAAACAAAAAGACACATAAATGATGCATATCACATCTGACATATGAGTGACACATTGTCAAAAAATGTTGTTTACTGCGACCTGCAAACACCCTTAACAGTGTGCGGCTTCATTGCATTATGACCTTTAGCAACAGCAACACCTGAAACTCATAGCGATGGAGGAAGTCATGTAGAAACAAGCTGTCAGTGTGAAATGTTCATGTGGACACACACGTTCCCACGTTCCCTAGACCCTCTGCTGAACAGTGCTGTAGTCAAGCTCAGAGAATGGGATATTACAAAAACAACGTGACTGTGGGCTAGCATTGATTGTCCTTCACTGCCAGCTGTCAGGCACATAAACCTTCAGGACTGAAACTTCAGAGGAATAGTTGTCGTCTCTCATATATACCCCAGGAAAAACAAAATATATATGATAGTGTGTGTGTGTGTGTATAGACATATAATCTAAGTATACTTTTCCACAAGCGGTTCTGTGGGCTACCTTAGCTTAGACTTTCATGGCGGAAGAAGCAGCGTCGGTGCTTGGCCCGTAATCATGAGAACTTTGTATGTGCACACTAAAAATAGCATTTCCTCACAAAAAGACTGACTCAGAATAATTATACATACTTTGATTTGCTCTTCTCAGCTTAAAAACAGTCACAAAGTCTAGCTTGTGGTTAGTTGTTTATATCTGTCGACCACTACCTATAACCTTCTGAATCAGCTAATATCCAATATATCTTACTGAGTTTTGATGAATGCATATTTGTTGATGGTCTCAATAACATCTTTAAAAAGGATTTTGGAAGTCAGGGTGTAGCCATGATGTACGATTGGTTCTCCATCCTGCCCATCCCAGCAATCCACTAAAGGATGATAATAAAACAAAGTTAAAATGTATTAAATGGATGAATTAAATAAATGTACATGTAGGCTAATTGATACTTTTTCCTTTGTATTTCTCAAGAAAACTAAAGCATATTTTACAAATCACACACAGAGCTTTGATTCTCATGAATAGTTTGGATCACAGACTGTGATGGACTAAAGATGCACTAAAAAGCACTATAGAAAATCAGGCCAGTCTTACCTTCCACACATCTGCAGCCGGCCTGAAGCACCCAAGCGTACATATCCACCCGAGACTGGGACATGAGCTGGTCGCCCATCAGGTAGGTGTTGTGGGAGGAAGCAATGAAGTAGTTACTGAGCGGCTGCGTCATGTCCTGGTTTACCTCGTTATGCTCAGGGTTGAAGATGTCCCCAGCAGGACTGCGCATGTAATTTGTAAAACCTGTGGTGTACAGTTAGAGGAGATTGTGAATTCCAGCCCATTCTCACCCCAAGGCGTCATCTAACTGACGCCTTGGGAATCAGTTTGACCATGCTTCAATATTCAACACTAAAGGCACCCTTTAGCGTCAGTTAGTTGACGCGATCCCAGGGCGTCATCTAACTGACGCGTTACCCTTAGCGTCAGTTAGATGACGCCCTCCTACCCAGACCTAAACCTACCCGCGTCATCTAACTGACGCTAAAGGTAACGCGTCAGTTAGATGACGCCCTGGGATCGCGTCAACTAACTGACGCTAAAGGGTGCCTTTAGCGTCGAATATTGAAGCATGGTCAAAATTGTCAGTTAGATGACGCCTTGGGGTGAGAACGCGTTGCGAATTCCTGTCTACATTAGTTGATGGAGCACAAAGAAAAAATAATGCAATGTAGTCTTGAAAACTAAAGAATCTACCTATGTAAAAACGTAATTTTCTTATAACCTGTCAATTTCTGTCAAGTTTCAACTTGATTTTCATCACCAGCAATTAAATTCAAAGTAGTTAATAAAAAGAAATTAACTTATCACTGAACAATGGGACTGCAAATAAACTGAAGTTTTCAGTATCGATTGATTTTGAACAGTGAGGTTAAAAAAACTACTATAACAAATTAATTAAAGGTGCTATATGTAACTTTTCTACTAAAATGAATCCTTTTTTTATTGCCTGTGTGTGAAGGGGTTGTAATCACACATTACAATGATCCACTTGTCGAGTTTTGCTATTACCTCTGAAGGCCAGTATTCCTATTTCTATGTGAAGTCTCTGGGTCGGATTTACCGCGAAATCCAACGGATGTGACGTGCATGCGCGCTCCCGAGCCTCTCTCCTTATATACAGTCTATTGTAGACGGTCAGGGAGTTACGTCCGGTTAAAGGCGCACGTTTTTCTGCTTATATCTCGGCCAATCTTTGATCAATATTCCCAAGACTCTAATCGTTCGTAGTGCTGGACGGGGCCTTTCGAACGAGCTCACCCCCGAGGTCCAACACGCCCGGCTCCCCGAGTTATAGCCGTTTGAAATCGGGGGTCCCAGCGAACGGCGATCCGGTAGGGGGCACCCCCGAGGCCTGCCACTCTAGCGTTCGGGCAAGGGTCCCCCTGGGACCTCCTCCCCCGAATTTGAGCTCTCTGGGTCTTTGCGTTCCAGAGATGCGAGCGATTTTCTTCTGAGATCGTGACGTCACCGGCGTCCGCAATTTTGCAGAGCGCCCGATGGTTTTCTGTTAATATCTCCACGAAAACACCACCAAAAACTATGGAACTTATATGGTTCTTTTCAGCTCGACTAGATGGTCCCAACGAGCTCGGTGCTCGCCAAATCCGTCTAGTATTCGCCGAGATATTTGCGTAATAGACGGTATTGTCTATGAGTTCGAGCACGAGCACTCTTGTAAAAATTGGTTGCAATCTGAAACATCACCGCTAGAGGCCGCTAAAAGTTACATATAGCACCTTCAATACCTGATTTTAATCAATTTACACAGGGTTTGGGTTAAAGGGTTAGTTCACCCAAAGATGAAAATACTGTCATTAATTACTCACCCTCATGTCTTTCCAAAACCGTAAGACTTTCGTTCATCTTCGGAAACAAATGAAAATATTTTTAAGGAAATCTGAAATCTGCTTCAAAACGTAATTGATAAGTGAGTAATTGATGACAGAATTGTAATTTTCGAATGAACTAACCCTTTTAGGTCCAAGGAAACCATTATAGGAATCTAATTAGCTCTACTGTATATTAGTAGACTGGTAGGATTAGAACAAGTTGAAATGTACTTGCAAAGTTACTTATAGTGGAATGTCTGTTGGGGAGCATCAACATAAAGTGTTAACAGATATTATGCATTTCAGACAATCTACTAATAATCTACTGAGAGTTAGTTAACATGTAGGTGCAATGTAACTTATATTCAACAGATTGTTCAAAAGGGACCATGAAAATAAAGTGTTGCCAAATTTACTTATTTGTATCAGTTTATTTCTCCAAAAGTATTTTAGCAACATCCAGTTTATACTTGACGCATTACTGAAAACTTCTTTAAAGGCGCAAACACATTAACAACAATTCGCGGGGGAAAAGGTCCATTGTCTACTGTCAACAGTGTAGTAAAGCACCAAGCTGCGCTCACACAGAAGTCACTTTCAAACAAAGCAGTTTTCTGTTGGTAAACATGCCGAGTTCACATGACCAACTTAAATCTGATGTGAAATGGGAAACTTTTTACATTTCCAGCTTTCTCAGAAGCAGATGTAACCCACACAAGGTTACTGAAGTGCAATCCCCTTTAAGCCACCAGGGGGTGGGGCGTACACTCCAGGGAGTTTTGAAAAAAAAACGCACCTTTCTTCCGTTGAAGACTTTGTCCGAACGCATTGACTGGTATGAAAATATCCTCTGAGAGATATCAATTCTAAGATAAATCTTGTACTAAATATTGAAATATGATCTATCCATAAGGTTGAAAGCTTTGAGAGAAAAAGAGAAATCGCATCTAAAAGAGGAAAACTTTGCGAACTCCTCAAGATATATCTCCGGTAAGAATGTTAATATTGATATGAGTGTTATGCTGGCAGTGTTAGCTCCAGCATAGTGAAAAATACTGTTCTTATAAAACCAATCGGAGTTCTGATCCTGATTCTTACCATCTGATACCATATAGATTCTGACTGTTTTATACTGTTTGCGATGTGATCCATGTGCTCATAAAAGATCGCTAATCGCGCTAGCCACGTGCTAATGATTAGCATTTACAAATGTGAATTCGTCCTGTTCATTTAAATGATTTAAATGAAATCAATTCATTTAAATCTCAATTCATTTAGCTCTGTTGTTAGCTCAGCTAAACTGGAAACTATTAAAGCAGATCTTTTATAGTTTTCCCAATGTTAAGTGTGTTGTATACTCTGTTCTGTTGATTTAAAATTCATTTGATTGAGTGAGTATTAAGTTTATTGTTCGTTATCTGTAAGATAAGGGTGATTTAGTTCATTTAATTGCCAACCTACATATTTGCACTGTATATGAGGAACATAAGTTCATATTAACTGTTAAAAAGAGTGAATATATTAAAATGTGCTGTTAAAATGTCATTAAGATGCATAAATAGACTTAATAGAAGTTAAAGATATAAATATCTGGGTTCAGAAATCTCAATATTCTATTTCATACTGCGAGATGGAAGTATAAGATTGATTTATTGATCGTTGTTTATTGTAACTGACCTATCTTATATGGTGTGTTGTGCATCTATTCATTCATATAATGATTAGAGTATACATCTATATCCTGTACAATTTGGATATATATATTGATTTGAGTTGAATGGATTTGAGTTGATTGAATTTGAGTAGAAATGTGTTAACAGTATCTAATGTATTCTTTACTGTATGCATAGATTGGTTTTTTAGAGAGGAATGAACCATCTGAATCTGACCTGTGGTCAGTGGCGAGCCAACCAAAGGAACTGAATGAACCGAGAGCCTGGTGTGGCCAGCCGTGGCGTCTTCGGGACCATCTTCATCTTTTTTTTTCCTCCATCACATACAGATAAGAACATACATAAACCTACCCGGGTAGTGAACGAACATACTTTGAGACTTTGAGAAACACACACACACACCAAATACGCTTACGGACTCTTTATTTTATTTGAGTTTTATTTTGGGTTCAGTGTGCGAATGTGCACTCAGGAAGCCGGCTTAGATAGGCAGGGAATGTAAATAACTGTCATTAATTTGTACAATACATCTCTTGAGCTCATCTGGGTTGTGTTCTCTTTTTCCTGCTAACATTTTATAGCTCCAGGCTCCGTAGTCGTACCTACAACTCTGATATTGGCCCAGTTTGATCTAGAGCTGATTAGATTGGTCGTCAGGTCTATTTAAAACCTACAAGGGAGGGTTACACAGACGTCATCATAGTTGGATACACTTTTATAGTAGTAAACGGAAACTACAACAAATATATTTTTTGAGTTCTAAGAGTTTCCAAAAGAGAAAAAATATATTTAGAGAGAGATTTTGTCAGAAGAGAGAAAAATGTCAAATTTGCCATCACTCCCTCTAGAAATTAGAAATTAGTATTAGAAATTCTCTAGAGCAGCGTTAACCAGTTAATCTGTAATTTAATGCCCAAGTAATAAAACACAATATATATGTGCCATAAATGTACATTAATATTTAACTAAAAGTAAAGGTGTCATTACAGGTTGTAAAAATGGTCCATTATGTGGATTCCCATTGAAAGGAATGTGACCACACTTTAAACCTCCTGACCTCTTAAAAAGTAACATTTGAGCAACTAAATTTTAGAAATAAAACATCCGTACCGTCAATCCCCAGGACACCCAGTGACTGGTTTTCAGGACAAGGCTCAAACTTGGACACAATTTCGAGGCAGTGCTCTTTTGAGACACTGGTCATCTGAAACAAACAAACAAACAGTAAAGAAAGATGAACAAGTGAATGATTAAACACTTACAAATTTGAAAAGCATGCATTTAATACATTTACAGCCAATTTTTATTCCTATTACGTATGAAATGTGTGATAAATAACACCACAGAGAGCCATCCTCACACAACTAGCCCATCTCCACTCTGGAGTCGATTGTGACGCCTGACAGCTGGCGTTTAAATGGACTGATTAGTCAATGAGATTCTCATCCACGTCAATCAGTGTTAGATATTTCCTCCAGCTAATGCAGTGGAGGATGGTGGGATACTGCCAGCTGTGGATACGGAAACATCGCTGTTGATGATTAGCTGCTAGTGGAACTTAAAGGGATTGGTCTACTTTATTCTCAGCTCTATTTTGCTCAGTCCATTAACGATGCTATTTGATATGAGACACTTTTTTTCTTTCTTTTTTTTTCTCTGCTGATAACTACTTGAGACAAATGAGAGTGGAGTTTTATCATGAAGAAAAGGTCACTCTGAGCGATACCATTTGCTTGAAATGCTAATTTCCTCATTGCATATAGTTTATGTTGTACTGTATGTTTAATTTCAATTTGACTGCATGCTAGTACTTTATAATGCCGTACATGAATGCTTTTAAAGTTTTAATGAGATTTTAATGACCTCCTTAAGCATCAGCGTTCTGTCAACCACTTACTTCAAACACTACTTGAATCAAACATCACATGGATTTTGTATTTGCTAGTTGAAGTCATATGAAAATTTACCACAAGAGTTGATTTTACAAATGAGGTTACATAGGTTAATGAACATTAGAATAGAATTAAATATCATTCATAGTTGTTAACATATCAATTCACTTGAGATGAATGTAATATTCTAATTAAATCACAAATCAGTTGACATGCAATCAATTGTAGGCCTGTGACATGAGAACATACAATAATTTCCTGAATGTTTCTATAAACAATTTATGAAATGGGAAAATGTGAATGGCATAACACTTTCATCATCTCTTTATGTGTCACCATTCTGGGGTGCATTTCCCAAAAGCATCGTTAGCCAACTTTGGTCACAAGTTCCTTTGTTATGGAACAACAGCTCTCGACATGTAGTTAAAAGCAGAGTTTCTTGTTTGCATGAAATGTGGACTCAATAAATCCATATCTTGAACCAAATAAGCAAGCTGACATTCTGTAAAATCTCTATCTTTTATTTATAATACATGTCAATTACGTCTTTTAGATTGTCAAGAAATTTAAAGCAGCGTTTTTGAAGACTGCGCATGTGCGAACGTGCTTTAATACGTAAGAACGAGCCTTTGATTGAGGGTTTCCTGTAGCTCAAACAGTATTGGTGCTTGCAACGCCATGGTCATGGTTTGATTCCCAGGGTAAGCAAGACCTGATAAGAATGTAAATGTGTACCCTGAAATGCAATGTAAGTCGCTTTGGATAAAAGTAAAAATAAATGATTTAAATTTGGAAATAAAGCAAAATAACTGAGAAAATAGTATAGAAAAATGAGAAATAGTCCTCAGATGTCATGTCCGTAACTTATAGCAAAACATCTAGCGTTAATTCGATCTCAAACATATTCATTAAAAGTAGTTATTACTCCAATAGCTGTGTGACTTCATTAACCAACGTAGTTGATCTACCAATATGCGACAATACATTTCGGGAAACAGTCGAGACTAGCCAGTTGATTTCTTCAACGATGCATCGTACTATGGTAGTACAGCAGCAAGTTATGTTGTTGTACAGGTTTACCTAACACCATATTATTACCTTTACAATTTCAATTTAAAAGGAGATATGGTGATCATTTTTTTTAAAAGTTCAAATATACCAAGTAGTTTCTCAATTTCACAAATAATGCATGGTTGGTAACGCAAGGCTTTCTTCATTAACCTTAATCAGTGTTTTATATTTTTAGAATTTTTTTTTATAATCAATTAAGTCATCATTTAAGTCATCATTCAGAGAATTTCATAACCACTGCCATAACCATTTTTTAGTGCGAATAACCTGTTAATGTACTAAGTAGTGTTAATGTACTGTTAATGTGTTAAGTAGTGTTTCAGGCCACTAATAAAAATTCAAATAAATCTTAAGCTGCCCCCATTAGCAAAGCTTCATTGACTTCTGTGCTGTTCTTTAAGACCATAAAAGAGAAGGATTTGAGCCTGTGTGAGGACAGTCTTTCCAAAATGTTGAGAAAAAGCCTATAAATGGTCTCATTAGCATGGAAAGGTCACATTGTATTTTCATTGAGCTTATCAAATTATGTGCCTGAGTTAAAAAGACATGAAAAAAACATGCATGACAGATGATTCACAGTACGTGTGGGATTTTTTTGTATTTTTACCTTACTAATGGATTTACCTGCCAACCACGCCTCACCTTTTGTTCAGTCTCAAGGAAGCGTTTGAGGTCATCTGTATCCAGGTGGTCTTTATGGTTGCTGTAGGTGAGCATCAGCAGGTAGAGATCGCGCCGCGTTGACATCATCTTATAGAAAGAGCAGAACTCCTCAAAACCCAAAGTGCCTTGGTTGTCATCAGTGTCTGCCTCCTAAAAATTTGGAGTAAAAGAACATCAAGGTGAATCAGACTGTTTGCCATGTAAGTAACATTAGCCGCGTTTCCACTGCCGGGCCAGGGCCGAGCCGTGCTAGTGTGTGCCAGGGCCAGTCGCATTTCCACGGTCACTTCCGGGGCTTGATCGGGGCTTACTCGGGATTTTTTTGGCCCGTCGAACACCTTGGGCCAAAGCGGGCCAGCTCGGGCTAGAGGCGTGGGCAAGGTAAAAGGCGAAGTTTATCGGTGTTAAGGAAAGTTATGGTCTGCGGCAAGATGCACATTTCACTTTTTATATAGCGCGAAATAATCGCTGCTCGAAATGGGGAATCGCCTGTACTGGTCTGTCAAAGATACCAAAGCTCAGTGGAAACGCGGCTATTGTAAAAGAAGAAGTTTAAAAGAATGTTCACGCTGCTCTGTTCCATACAACAAAAGCATATAGTGTCCAGGGGCTGTCAAATTCAGAAATACAAGGAAAACCACCTGGAAGGAACCGTAAAAGTAAGCTATATGACTCATGTGTGGTATTCCAAATTTTTTGAAGTCATACGGTATGAAGCTTTTTGTGGGAGAAAAAGATTACAACTTACCTTACTTGCATTACATTCAAATATCAAGAATCCATTTTTCATGTTAATGTCAAACAGCGAGGTTCTTGCGTGCCTCTTATCTTAGGGGAATATTTTCAGTAAATAATGACTAAAATTATTTTTGTTTCTCACATAAAGCTGTTGTTCTGCTTCAGAAGACTTGGAATGTAGTGTACAGGTTATGCCTTTTTGTAATTTTTGTAGTTTGACCGTGAGCATATCGATTTACTTTCATTATATGCAAAGAGTAATGTGAACATTTTGCTAATCAAATTCTTTTTTGTTCCACAAATGAAAGAGTCACATTAGGTAAATTATGGGGGAAAACATTTTTTTCTTGGATTAACTATTCATTTAAACCCTGGTTTCTCCAGGGGATTGTACCTGTAATAACTGTACAATTCTTTTTGGATGACTTTTTACATACTGTTAATTTTGTTATAAAAATGAATATGGCATATTCTCCTGAAATTTTTATTAAACATTTTAGAGTTAGCCTCCTCATATCTGAAACAGATTATGGTCAGGCTTTCATATTTTTTTCGTAAAGATATTTCAAGCAAATAAACTGCTCATCACTTTCTACATCCAGAGATCCTCTTACAGAAAATACCACAAATATGCCTCTAATCCAAAGGTTTATGAGCTGTAACCATTTCAGTTTGTGAACCATTTCTTGACTGAAAACACAGTAATGCACAGTTGTGGGTATTTGCTTCCTAAAGCATGACTTCAGTCACTGATCATTGGCTATGATGGAGGATAAACCAGCAGCTCTTCAATCAACTGGAGAAATGGATCATTCAATAACAGCAACCCACTATCACAATTAAACCCCTGCCTTGCTGAGAAGCCAAACCCCTAAAAAACAACAGCGACTCCACATCTCTCCTTCAGCTCTCAGCCCATAAGAGCCCAGAACTGTTTTCTCAGCTCACTGAATCCCAGGCTCAGACGCCAGCGCTGATCCGGAGAGCTGCTGAGTCAAACACACACACAAAGGCTTGCGGTGAGCCGAGGCGTGGAGGATGTAATAAACCCTGAGCTAAGCGCCCGAGAATTGGTGCTTTATGGTGAGAAGCGTGAAAACAGGTCACAAACACTGAAGATGCCGAGAAGAGCCGCATTCACACTGCTCCCTCCGAGGAGATGGCATCACTTCCTCTGAGTACAGGACTGAGGCATCTAAATTATGGACCTCACAAATAAATACATTACATATTTAAAAATGGAACTTTAAAATGGATACTTATAATTAAATTATTACATTTAAAAAAAAAATCTGAAAAAGTCAGGGTATTGCCATACGGTTGTTAGTGATTGTAGGTTATTTACTGTCAAAAAAGCCATGTCTTTATGATAATCTGTTCTCTAGATGTAAAAAAAATTATAATAAAAAATTAAAACATTTTATCAGCCAGGCCAGTCCAATTGTTTGAAAAAATACATAAATTGAGGTATAATTCCCATCAATAGAACAAACAGTGCAGATTACATGTCAAAGTCAAATTGTGAAATATTATTACAATTAAAAATAACAGTTTTCTATTTTAATATATTTTAAATGTCATTTATTCCTGTGGTGGCAAAGCTGAATCTTCAGTGTCACTTGATTAATATGATCATTTTGAGCTCATTTGAATAATTATTAGTAGTAATTATTATCACATTTAAAAACGGTCATACTGCTTAAAATATAAAAAACGTGATATATTGTCCTTTCAGGATTCTTTGATGAATAGAAAGTTCAAAAGAACATTTATTTGAAATTGAGTTTTTTTATTGTCACATTTGATCAATTTAAAGCTGCAGTCCGTAGTTTTTCCTCTTTGTCGCCATCTCTGTTCGAAATCTGCAATTGCAGTTATTCACAGAATTATCAACTTTACGCGTGTTGTGCCTCGGCACGACACAGCGCTGATGAATCCAATGTTTTGAGGAGAGTGGTTGTCAGTCACCGCGCGGTGTGGATACTGTCATTTGAAATCACAGATTCTACTTTTTGGAAGTATGACCAACATAAGAATTTTCACCGGAAAATGTCACCTGAACAAGTAAGTAACATCCACTTTTGCTCTGCCAACTAAGGGGAAAAAAAGCATTGCAGTAAATCACGCTGATTAAATCTAACGATCACTTATAATATCACGTCAAACCATGCAAATTATACTTTGTACTCAAATTGTTAATGTTAACAACATCAGCATTGAGTGACTATATTTAATGCCCTTCCGATATTTATCCTTGTTTTCGCATGGGTCCGGTTGCAGTCTCTTTTTTTCTGTAGCTACTTCAAGTATTTTGCATATTACAATGGGTGAATCTCCAGTTGTCACTGGGATTTGTCGTTTGAACCTTTCTGGATCCGCCATCAAATTGATAAGTTTAATATGAGTGAAGTGCTGTGAGAAAAGGCTATAAATCTTCACCTCTAACATCCTCACACGCAACATAGCTTACTAGCCGAGACTCTTCTTTATGTGCACAGATGTGACGTAATGACGCAAAGACATGCTTGAATCTCCCGCGGAAATCCACCAGTACCACTGGAATTAAAAACATTATTACAAGCTTACCTTTTTGAGGCAAGCAGATCGTTTTGAACACTGGCTGGTTATGTATTTGCTCAAATTTTTATTTTGGATAATTTTCAACCCCAAAAAAAAGTTACGGAATGCAGCTTTAATGTAACCTTGCTGAATATAAGTATTATATTTTTTCAAAAAAATCTTACTGGCTTTTGACTTATTACTAAATATTTTTCTCTAATATATTTTATTTCAAACATATTTTGATTTCAGTTTATAAACAATTAAAAAACGCACAGCAGATTTCAGCACTCAATATGCCAAGAATCACACAGGTTGTTTATGAGGTTAAGCCAGAGAAATCAGGGCCAAAGACTTAAAGTGACATCACTCTCCGTTGTTAGATAGCAGGGCCAGATTGCCCCCCTGTGGTTTACTGTGTCTTACACTAAAGGCCATCTGTGTCCATTTACAGCAGATGGGGTGGATGCTGATGAAGTGTGAAGCTTAGTGACCTGCAAACAGCTGAGGTGAAGTCTCGATCACATACTCACACACAATAATCCAGGTGGCCTGGAAAAAGGCTTTGGAGCCCAGAAAAAAACAACAACAAAAAAACAACAACAAGGAAGGTCGATATGTTAAAAACTGTTATTATGCATTTTAAATATTCAGTGCTGACCAATTATCTGTATTTTCATATTCAAGTTAGAATAATTCTAGATATATGGGACCTGTCTCGTGTATACATTCAAAATATGGTAAGTGATTTTTCAAAATACCAAGGTCTAACTACTGCAATTTCTTCCTAGGCTGATTTTGAGTTTCCTAGGCTGAGGAAAATACCAATTGTTACACTTAATACCAACTAGTACTAAGTAATACAGTGCCAACACACCACATTACTTTCAGGGTTAAATTCAACTAATATTTATGGTGTCTTCTGACGGATCTAGTGAAGAGTTTGGATCCAATATTCCTAACATTTTGGAACAATCCAACATGGAGTAGCTGGCAGCACCTAACATTTATGGCATCTTCTGATGGAATATATGGTGAACAATATTCCTGCCATTTCTGAGTCAGCTTGTTGTTGTTTTTTTTACATTGTGAATACACATGTTGGGTGCTTTTATCGATTACCTTTAAAGTCGGCATGAAACGGAAGTTGAGATTGTCATTTTTTTTCTTGTTGTGACGTATATTCGAGTGAAACGGCTTCTGAAATTTGAAAAAATGTAGGGCGGGGCTTGATTCCATTCTTCGGGAATTGATTGGATCGTTGGAGGACACTGACACTGACAGGTTCTCTGAGAGGCTGTGCTCCGATAGCCGCACCCTCATCGGCTCTGGCCGCACCCTTTCACCATTGCATGTGACCGGAAGAAAAGAGAGGTCGTTTCGAGGGGGGAGGGAAGGGTAATGTATTTGATTAAAGATTATAAGGGTACATGAATTTAAAAAAAATAATGAAGTGCACAGATAAATCATTTATAATAAACACTACAATATTACATACAAAAAGAAGATTTGTCAAATTTGATTTCATGCCGACTTTAAGGTAACCGTAGCTTTCAGCCAGAAGCAGATATCATCAGGTGGTACCCAACCTTCTTTGAGTGTTTCGACCCTTAACCACAACACTCTCCAGTTGGTGGATCAGGAGTGGTGGCCAAATCACTGCCCATCTGCTCCTGGCTTCTTGCTGTCTTCTTCTCTCTTACTCCATATCCAGCAAGAAGCTCATTCAGCCTCCTCTCCCATCCTACGAGTAGCTTTCTGTTTGCTCTTCTCGTCCATGCCTAAAGCTGACAACATCCGCCATGCTGATTTGGCAGTAAAGCCTCTGCATTCTACCTGCATGCCTGCCCTCCTGGATTAAAGGCTGATATTTCAAGGCCTTCCTCTCATGAGCCTCCTCACAGCCCACCTCTCATGGCTCTTTATTAAGAGTGATACCCTTACTCTTAGATTTAAGTGCTGCTTTTGATACGGTGGACTATAAAATTCGTATCTTATGACTTGAACAATGTGTGGGTATTGAAGGTTGCACTCTAAATTGGTTTAAGTCCTACCTGAATGCTAGAACATTTTCTGTTTTCATTTCACTTTTATGCTGATGACACCCACATTTATTTGCCCCTAAAGAAAGACTCTCTGATCTTTGAAATGAAATAACTCTGCTAGATCATTAAGGTCATCTCAACAAAGATTGCTGATGGTTCCAAGATCTAGACTTAAGAGGAGGGGTGACCGTGCTTTTTCTATTGTTGGTCCAAAATTTTGGAATAGTCTTCCACTATCCCTAAGACTAGTATCCATAGAGTCTGATTTTAAACCTAAGTTAAAAACCTTGAATTTTCTGATTGGTGTTTTTGATGTAAACTCCCTTTATTATATTTTACGGTCTTTCTCGTTTTTTAGACATTTATCCTTTTGTACAGCACAATGGCCAGATACTGTTGCTTTTACTGTGCTATATAAATAAAAGTTGATTTGATTATTTGATTCCTGGCATTTCAGAACATTCCAACATGGCATAGCTGGCAGCATCTAACATTTTTGCCATCTTCTGATGGGATCTGGAGAAGAGATTGGATCCAATATTCCTGGTGGTTTGGCATAGTTTTGGCAACATTTTTGGCATACTGTAGTTGGTAGCATAACCAGTAGGATCTATCAGTTTTGGTGTACCGTAGCTGTTAGGATCCTAACCATCTAAAAAGTAGACTGTGGTTGGTCACTTTACATGTCAGTCAGACTAAGAAGGCGACTTCCTGTCTAAGTGGGAGTTTTTAACCAGAATAAGCTACAATGTTACTAGTCTTTATGTAAAAAGTATAACAAAAACCATAAAATATATTGACGGTTCATGAAAAATAGTCAGTTATTTTTCAAACAGCCCGTGGTAACTTTGCAGATGATGTACCTTTAAAAGTTGATTTGGCAATATTTGGGAAGTGGCTATAGTCTTTATAAATCACTGCCAATTTGCCTGATCGTAATGGCCTGGTGGTCAGCTTACCTTAAACATCTGTTTGACTTTCTGTCTGGGCAGGTTGACATTGAGCTTGTGCAGGAGCTGTAGGACTTCACTGATGCTGAGGCAGCCGTCTCCATTCTTATCTGCCTCTGCGAAGGTCTGCTTCAGCCATGTAATGGGAAGAGTTAAGGGTCTGAGAACATAGAATGGCAAGAACCCCCACCAACAAAATATTACGTTCAACACTGTTTCATAACAATAATTTAAACTGCTGATGTTGCGAGTTTGCTAAACAATGTCTAAATCAGTAGTATGATAATAGCTCCAATCTTTTCACGTAATGATCAACCTTTCTTTTCTTTTTAAAGAGTACCATGGTATATGTCACTATTCACTGATTCATACGATTCCCAGGGAAGAAGATCCTGAACTGCACTATACGTCTCCCAGATAAGGAAGACAAGTTTGGGAAGATTAAGGTAGCTTGACTCAAGCTAACTGCTTTTTTATGAAGGCTTGACAGTTACTATGTTTTCATAATGATAGGTTGATGGTAGTGAACTACTTTTATAAAATCATAGCTTGAAATACTAAATTACTAAATTAAGTTTCCTCAACAGGGAATCTAACTATGCTGACACTTTCAACATGTTCATGTTTCTCAATATACTAAAAATCTGATTGATAGTAAGGTAGATAGCATAATCTTTATTGAGTTTCTGTCATTGAAACTCCTTTAGAAAGGATATTGGTCACGAGTGCGTTGTCGTTTGGCCAGACTGTCTTCATCGCTGATGCCGGCCATAAGGTACTTAAGGCCAGTGATCCAGGTGCGAGCTTCTTCTCCTGTACCTGACACCAGGTCAAGGGACGCCATGTGCTCGCCATAGTAGATGCTGAAGCAGCAGTTGGGATCAAAACTACCGTCAGCATACCGCTGGAAGATCTCAGACTGCTTCCCCTCACACACCTCCCGAATGGAGTCGATTGGGACTGGAAGGAGAAAAAGACAACCGGAACTGAGTAGTTAAAGAAAGAGATTAAGAGGTGTTCGTAAACATTCTACTTTCCTTCAAGCTGCAAAAATTTCAAAGAAACATCATTGTGCACCAACATCCTAATGCTACGAATGTGTGTAATGAAGTCCCTCAAGAACAGATCATGTAAATGAGAAGAGCAGATGGCTACCTCAAATTAAACACTCTCCAATGCCAATGTACAACATCTAGAAACACTTAATTCATCAATTCGTGCTCATTTAAACCCGATCATGTCTGCCAAGAGTAGCCACATCTGAACAGCATGCTATAATAGCACATTGCTCCACCCAAAAACAAAGCAATTCTAGCAACTACTGGAGTGACATCTGATTCAACACATGCCGGGTTTTCAAACACCCATGTTTGAAATGTAACATATCAAGATGAGATTTTAGAGAAAAAACACAACATATCTGTTTTGTTACTTGATTTTGATTGGTCAGTCATGGCTTTCTGTATATTTCATTCAAATATTCTTGTATAATGATACTAATGTGTGTTAAACTGTAAACTGTACTATACAGTACAAATTGGTAATGCAGTTAAGAAAAAAAGAAAGATAAATAACAAGAAAGTGCGGTTAAGAAAGATAAGCTACAAGAAAGACCCGATGGAATGAATGAACAAACATAATTTTCTTTTGTGTGTTGACATATTTAATTTTGAAAACAGCAAGTTGGAGCAACATGTCAAACTAAACCAAACCCTAATCCTAACCCTATAATAAGTACATGTAGTTACTTAATATTGCTCAGTACATACATGTATTATTACAGTATAACAATGACACCTTAAAATAGTGTAACCAGTATTCAAAATACTGAAAAATATTATACCCTAAATAGCTTAAATATAGTAAGCATCTTTTTGTTTTTATGTTGTTATACAACTATGTTTTCAAAAGGATAGGTTTATTTAAGATTAAATACTTAAAATTAAAGTGAGATAAAATTACGTATACAGATAAGAGGTTTTTATCTATACTATAGCAGATACAACCCGAGTATAAAAAGCATGAAAAGTACCATCTGTGTGCGATTTCCACTAAGAGACCTCTAGGCTGCTAAATAATGCAGATTGAGGTGGTAGCAAAAACTCAGATGATCTTATTGTTGAAGTATATATACTCAAAGGCTCAAAGACTCAAAGTTATCTAATGAATCTCACATGAATTTCTTTTTTTTAATGAACCAACTGGTGCATACTGAAATCTTTCCGGTTAAGACTGATGAATAATTGAGTCAACTTAAGAAGCTGATTAATTCCCCAGCCTGCGGTGGAATGTCGGGACTCTGAACTTTATCCCCCCTCGTGAGAGACAATGAGCGCTGTCATTAAGACATGAATCATCGGCTGTGCTACTGAAGTAACCATCCCTTGTGAGGCGTAATGTCAATAACTCATGATAGCTGAGGACATCCCCAGGAAATAGTAAGGCAAGAGAGGCAGGTCAAGACACAGACACGCTAATCTATTCTAGTCATATGCGTGACAGTTAGAGCAATCAAATTACATCTGTGATAGATAGAAGTATTCATTGTTGAATGAGAAAAATGAATGAAATCAATGTAGTGTCTGATTAGTTTCTCTTCTTTCTTAAGTATCCCGCTTCTCATTTTTGTTCTCTTAAGAAAAGAGTAATCTATCATGCGTCTCCTCTAAAGTGTCAGAGGACTCCTCAAACAATGTCT
This sequence comes from Chrosomus eos, assembly GCA_036326025.1. NCBI lineage: Eukaryota > Metazoa > Chordata > Actinopteri > Cypriniformes > Leuciscidae > Chrosomus > Chrosomus eos. The sequence continues at coordinate 9,054,367 of CM070836.1, read as the reverse complement.
CAAACTACGCTGAGATTTACCTGATAGCAAATTCTTCAATTAACAGTGCTCAATAGTTTTCCGATCTCAATATGAACTCAAACTGTTCATCGAATTTAAAGCTGATATTTAAGTGATATATGACTGAGATCTCAATTAGTGTTGCAACATTAGTTTGATAGCCCTATTCTTCAGAGACAACCTCTGAGACAAAATACTTGCATAAAGCATATCAACAAGTCTTCTGAGCTATTGAAGTACATTGAGAGTTGAGGCAAACCTCAGCAATAAGAATGAGACTTACTTTTGGCTTTCTCGTTCTTCCTAGACGGTCGCCAGCGGATGCAGGACTTGTGTTCATCTAAGTAGAAAAAGCGCACCAGGCCTTTGGATCCTCCACGCAGTTTCACCATCTGAGTGCCCGTCTGCATGGAGCTCATGCATTTCTCCACTAACAGAGACACAAGAGACAGGGATGAGTTTGGGCATGTCTACTGTACAGTACTGTCTACCGTTTTCATAAAGAAATACAATGAAAAAATAGAAATAGAAAATCAATTCATAAACAGATGAATGAACAAAACAATAATAAAACATTAGATGGCTGGATATTGCACTCCCTTTCCACCCAAAACTATAAATAAAACATGATAATGTTCTAATATTTGTGGTGTATGAGAGCGAACATACACCAATGATGTTTTTAATATTCAAATGGAAGAGGTTAAAGGAGAACTCCGGTCAATTTTAACATTGAGCTCATTTTTCGGTCGAAGTCCACAGTAGTCAATTGTCGAGTTCGTTGATAACTAGATAACTAGATAACTTCGCGGCGCGCATCATTGACTAGATACTTCGCGCGCGAACTCGACATTGACTACTGTGGACTTCGACCGAAAACAGGAAGAAAACACAGGTATGTGCGCTGGCTGAATAAACATCACTTTTATTAATATCTTTCACATCTACTGCAGTCAGATTGACCGTGGTCACTCTTAATAACACCACTGACATGGCTGTTTACTTGTAATGACACATCAAGGATGTTAAGAGACTAAAAGCAGGTTTAGAACTTGCCCCGTTTAAGTCAACAGGGTGTAAATTTTAAAAAGAGGATAACACGGTGTAGGAAACACCGATTTTTGTCGTTGTTCTCTGTACTGACAGCACTCCAAATTTACAAAAAAATGAGCTCAATGTTAAAATTGACCGGAGTTCTCCTTTAAGATGTCTGCTACTGCTATTATTGGTAAACCTCACCCAAGCATTTTTCAGCATTTTTCCTGTGAACGTGTACGTTACCCAGAGGACTAACAATCCATCAAAATATCTGACATGCTCCTGAAACGGCCAGCAATCAATACTGTGACCTTTATGTACCTGATCAAAATCCAAATTACTTTTCAAAAATCCCTCTTCCTTCACAATACAACAATTGTTTGGCAAGATTGAACATTTCTCTGTTCACTGCACTTGGAAAAAATCATGCATTCTAAATAACTGCCACATTCTCTCACTCTTACGTTTTCTCCAAATGGCTCATTCCGCCATTGACACACAGTTGTGAAATGTTTAAACCTGTCTGGATTAATGTTTTAACACTGTGATGAAAGCGGCCATGAAAATGGAATTTATTGAAATAACCAAGCAATGTTACAACATAAACAACATTTCCAATTTACTGTTCCCCTTATAAAACAAACTGTATGGAACAGTGATGCTTTGACATTACATTGTGTCACTGTGCTACAAATCCAGAAACATAGTATAACCGTGGCACTTAAAGTGTCATAACAGTGCAAGGAAAAAACTAACAAGAACAAAATCCCAGCAGACTTTACTCCACCAAATTGCCTTCAGGAACAGAGATGACTGCAAGCTTTTTGTTTTTCATTATTCATGCACTTATGAACAGAAAGAGTGTGAAGTAACACTTAAGACAACACAGATCTGGTTTTGATAAAGAAGTTTCTTCAGAGAACAGACCGCTGTTACATAAACAGCAGATGAGCTGAGAGACTATTATATAATAATCAGTGAAGTGTTCACAATAGTGTGCCGTTGCTCTATGTTTCCATCTCTTAGTATTAATGCGGTATTAATATTGGCAGAGCTCATCTGAGGTGGCTCTTTATTTGATAATCATGCAGGAAGCATCGACAGACAGGATGTAATATAAGAAGATTTAAGCAGATTGCTAAATCCAGGTTTGAGTGATTGGTGTATACGCTTATGTGTAATTGAGAATGACTGTACACTGATTGCATGGCTAAAGTACCTTGTCTTAGGCCAAGCGATGATCCTAGTTACTCATTGAGTTCTGTGATGCGCGTTCGTTCGTCGTGACCTTTTCAACGTAATTGCGTATTACGTGACGTCACATGAACGCGCATCACAGAACAGAGCAAGGCGAGCATTTGTGCTTATAAAACTTAAACTTTTTTATTTATTTTTAAATGACCGATCGTTTCGCTAGATAAGACCCTTATTCATCGTCTGGTATCGTTTAAAGCACTGAAACTGTCATTTGGACCTTGAACCGTTTGGGTCCCATTGAAGTCCATTATATGGAGAAACATCTTGGAATGTTTTCATCAAAAACCTTAATTTCTTTTCGACTGAAGAAAGAAAGTCATGGACATCTTGGATGACATGGGGGTGAGTAAATTATCAGCAAAAGTTTTTTTAAAGTGAACTACTCCTTAACTACTAAATATCCAGAATTTTTAGTTCCAATTAGAACCAGAAATGCTTTACAGCCTGATCTCAAAGGAGATCTCTAGCTCTGTAGAAAACCATCTAAAGGTGCTTTAAAAGGATAGTTCACATCCAAAAATATATTTCCAAAGAGAAAGACATGCCTTTGGAACAACATGAGGGTGAGTAAATGATGACGGAATATTAATTTTTAAGTGGCTATCTCTTTATGGTTAAGTTGCATTCCTGCGATGGACTGGCCTTCCATCCAGGATTCAGCATCCATGTGACTCTATATTAAACAAGCGGTTTGGAACATGGATTGATGGATTTTACATTTGTAATGTAAAGTCTCTGAGTGAAAAAATATTAATGAAACAAAAATGTAGGATGGGGCTTGATTTCATATTTTGGGAAAATACTGGATTATAAAAAGGTAGCCATACCAGAATGCAAGTCATCTGCTTTAATGTTAAATTGCACTGAATTATTAGCCTGACTCCGCCCTCCTACGTACTTCCGCTCAATTTTCATTTTCCTTCAGTACTCCGTCTGGGATTCTGCTGTAGACTTTGGTTTTGTCCGATAATTTTTTTACCGGGCCAATCAGCGAACAGAGGGAGTGGCTGAGAACGATGACGTTGATGTCGACTCGTGCGTTATTTTGAGTTGTTGTAGTTCAGTAATGGCAGAGGAGAAAGATGCGAGCGAAGCCATTCGGTCCGTTGTGGCAACTAGACCGAATATTAAGAAGTTAAAGGATTAGTTCACTTTTTAAAAAAACTTTTGCTGATAATTTACTCACCCCCATGTCATCCAAGATGTCCATGTCTTTCTTTCTTCAGTCGAAAAGAAATTAATGATTTTGATGAAAACATTCCAGGATTTTTCTCCATATAATGGACTTCAATAGTGGCCAAAACGGTTCATGGTCCAAATGAGTTTTCAGTGCAGCTTCAAATGACTTCAAATGAAAAATGACGATACCAGACGATGAATAAGGATCTTATCTAGCGGAACAATGCGCCATTTCGAAAATAAATAAAACAGTAAAAGTTTTATTAGCACAAATGCTCGCCTTGTTCTGTCCTGAGATGTACGTTTGTGATTCTCCTGTTCAAACTCGTTGATTAAAATGAACAAATCTTTTTTCGAGTCATTTCGTTCGTTGAATGAATAAAATGACTCGAAAAAAATTTGTTCACTTTAATGAACGAGTTCGAACAAGAGAATCACAAACGTACATCTCAGGACAGAACAAGGCGAGCATTTGTGCTAATAAAACTTTTACTGTTTTATTTATTTTCGAAATGGCGCATCGTTTCGCTAGATAAGACCCTTATTCATCGTCTGGTATCGTCATTTGTCATTTGAAGTCATTTGAAGTCATTTGAAGCTGCACTGAAAACTCATTTGGACCATGAACCGTTTTGGCCACTATTGAAGTCCATTATATGGAGAAAAATCCTGGAATGTTTTCATCAAAATCATTAATTTCTTTTCAACTGAAGAAAGAAAGACATGGATATCTTGGATGACATGGGGTGAGTAAATTATCAGCAAAAGTTTTTTAAAAAGTGCACTAATCCTTTAAAGCCGGAGCAAGAACAATCTTTGCTTAGTTTTGTGTTTATGGCCATCCTCCCACGGGGTTCGGGAAAATACATATGTCACGACCAAACGTTAGCGATTGGTTATGGCAGATAGAGTGACTCTGGGCAGATCCAATAGTTTTAGACTTCAATTGAGTACCCGCCTACAAGGAAGTTAACGCTTGTCAATGGAGCGATGCCAGACTCTATGTACAAATGAAATGTACGAGAGTCTGGTGGGACCAGGCTACTAAATCATTACTATTGGCAACATTTTGAAAGGTAACATCACAAAATGGAAGCCTCAAATGTTGGCAAAATATAATTTTGGCACTATTTTTCAGCCTCTTTTTTTTAGGGGTTTAACAAGTTAAGACAATCATTTATTTATTTTTGTAATAACGAGCACTGATGAATCATTTACAATAAGACCAGGAATGTGCATTACAAATGTAAATAGAGTAAAAATAACATTTAAACAACCCACACAAAAAAATGCTGATTTGAAGAAATTATAAATCACATCTAGAGCTTTATATTTTCACCAAAGAACTAAACTCAAGAACAACGGAAAATGGTTCTTGATACAAAGAGGTTATACAAAGAACTTTTGAAGAACATTTATTTTAAAAATGTGGAATAGATCTGGCAACCTTTGTGGCTGATTTGCCAGACAAACCTTTAAATAGAATGTAGCCTGGTTTAACAAAAGTTCTATGAGATAATGCCAGCTCAATGCACCATACATTCAGCCAGCCGTTTTTTTACTTAAAATGCTCGCAAGAGCTTTGGTCTTTTAAATTGATCCGATCTTTATTGCTGAACACACAGCAGGAAGTTCAGAATCAATAGGGGTTAAGCCAAACTGCTTTTTGATTGTTAGAACAGTAGATGCCAAAAAAAGAAGAAGAGTGCTTTAGTGAATGTATCCCATGTTGTGCAAAAGCAGTCTAACGCAAGCGTTTCCCATGTGGTACCTCATCAAAAACACTCCTCTAGTGGGTCTGAAATGGTTGCTATGGAAACCAGGTTCATGGTTGAAACGTTTGAGAAACCTAGATGGAAATTTAAGAAAACAGACTAGCCATGTTGTTCATTGACCAGCTTGAATACTCACATACTCTAGTTGGCTCAAGAAAATTGTTGGCAACAAAATGTAAAAGGAAGATGCAGTGATTGGTGCCATTGTAAGCCCATTTATCAGAGTTGAGCCTCTAATGCTGCCACATAGCAGGTCAAAGGGGTTTGTCTACAGGATGTGTGCCAGATAAAAGTAAGGTAAACCTCTCAAGCACCATCCATCAGGGAATTAAAGCTTAAAGGGATTGCCCATATGTCACTCCATGTACGACCAGGTGCCTTTCCATCATGCCACACAAAAGAAATCAGCCTTCTTGACGTCTCAATGCGCTGATGAAGCCAAATGTCACACTGATGTGTTGTAAACAACCGGGAAAGAATTTTGGAGAGCGAGTGAAGAATGGCATTCAATTGCTATTTTTTTCTATAATTTGTATATAATTTATAATTGTGATATTTTATTTATTTATTTATATATTTTTTATTTTATGTATTTATTTATATATATATTTATTTGTATATATATTTATATATATATATTAATTTTAAATGCAATTTATTTTAGGGGGCTCCCATGCTTGGTTGTAATTTATGAATGCTATGGGATACACATCTAAGGTTGGTCTCTTTTTAAAGAAAACATTCAGCAGATTATAATATTGCAGAAGGGAAAGCAGCTTCAAGTAAAGATAAAAAGGTTTATTGTAAAGCAAATGTACTGAAAATTTTTACACTTATGTGTACATTTTACAAAATAAGTTGGACTCGAAAACTGCTTGAAAATAAAAGCTATATTTCTAACCATGTTGTTTCCAAATTTGAAGTTGAAATCACAAACAAGCCATGTGCTCACAACAAACAAGACCATACTCACAACCGGCACAACGTCATAGAATCTCTCTGTCTGAACAGATTCACGCCCACTTTTAGGCGAAAATAAACTAGACTTCCCATAGATTTCAACACAAAATAGCGTCACAAAACAACGTCCGTACACAGCCGACAGGAATTAATAACTTAAGAAATTACTAATATTAAACATGTCAAGTAATTATGTCCAGCCTGCCTGCCATAGAGCGTGAAAGATACAACAACAAACTTAATTTGGTCGATTTAGCTGTTACACCAATTTGACGCTGGGAGAATGAAGGGACATGTTTTTAAATCGACCAAATTAAGTTTTTTGTTGTATCTTTCACGCTATATGGCAGGCAGGGTGGACATATAATTACTTGACATGTTTAATATTAGTGATTTCTTAAGTTATTCACGACTGCCGGCCGTGTATGGACGTTGTTTTGTGACGCTATTTTGTATTGAAGTCTATGGGAAGTCTAGTTTATTTTCCCCTAAAAAGGGGCGGTGACGAAATCGACAGTTAAGTTCCCAGATGTGCCGGTAGTACGTATAACCAGCCTGGTCTCATTGTTAATACGTAGGTATTAATACGTTATTTTCAAAGATAGAAAACGTACGTTTTCGTACGTTTGGATAGATGCTGAAACGTATAAAATGGACGTATTTGCAACATTTAAACGTATACATTATTACGTTTTTACAGCTACAAAACGTTAACTATTTACGTATATTTTTCATATCATAAAGATATCTGTATATCTTTAAAGATAAACGTAACAAGATCCCTTAATCCTACTCCCAAAACCTAAACATATCCATTTTATACAGAATATAAAAAGGATAAAACGTAATGGACAGAGATGTGTAGGTAAATGGCAGTTTTATTAAAAATATGCATTAAAATATATTTTGAGCCACTAATCCTACTCCTAACGTTTCCTCTAAACCTACCCATAACCATTCCATAAAACTACGTAGGCTAACACAAATGAAGAAAAAAAAAACATAACAGACAGACAAGTATACATTTCACAATAATTTATTTATTGCGAAAATGTCAAACCGGTCACGTTAACATTACCAAAAGTCGTTCACATGATGATGCGTTGCAGTTGCAGTCGCAGTCCTCTCTGGCAGTATTATAGTAGTTGTGTAATGAGGTACAGATCAGAATTTAAGTTATTAACGTTAATCCATGAAAATGTTAATCCGATTCCGGTTCGCTCTCTGAATGCACGCGCGCTTCTCCATTTCAAATGTACTACACCGACTGAAACACAGCATGTCGCAATCTGTGACGAAGCAGGCGAGAGCCAATGAGCGTTTGATATCACGGCCGTAAACCATGTCGTAACGCTTCTTGAAGGCGCATTTTTTGAATTTGAATCTTGAATTCATCACCAGCGCAGGATACGTTTGCGGTTGCTGCTGAGAAATGAAGATGAAGATCTCTGGATAAAAGGCTGAATTTGGATCTGTTTCTTGCAAACAACGTATGGATTCTAGGATTTGGATTACATTAAGATAATAAAATGTATGTCTTTTGTGAATGTATCAGTATGTTGTGTTTTATTGGAGAAAATGCTTTTTGTGTAAATACACTAACGTTAAATACTACAAAATGGTTAAACGATTAAACAAGGTATTTTTAAGGTTAAAAGTGTATTCCTTTTTAACACCACGCAGGCTAATCCTCCAAAACGAGTTTGTTGCAGAAGGCACGAACAGAGCGAAATGTTAATATTTATGAGTAACGTTCTTAGGCCTATTATATTAATAAATTCGACTGAAAACGTAATTGATAAGACAGTTGAATGCAACAGAGTCAAAACAATAAACATTAATGCCAAGATTATGCATAAATAGCAACACGTACAAATGTCTACGTCGGTAGATTTGTTCATTCGTTAATAAATTACGTTTTTGTGCTGTCAAAACGTAAATATTTGTACGTTTTAGTGCTGTAAATACGTCAGTATTATACGTTTCTTCGTATATAAAACATAAACAAATGTACGTATGATAGAAATACACTTTACGTAAAAATACACACGTATTCTCATGAGATCACGTTGCAGCCTAACACAAGCACATGACAAACCGGGAGTGTCAGAGCTCTGTCACCAAACCAAGATATAAACTAGATAGAAGTGACAGAACTCTGAAAAACATTGCATATTGCCATTTTTCTAATTTCTTAATAAAAAAAAATGAAATTGACAGTCAGTGATCAGAATTTTTAATTAAATGAAAAAGGTTTACTGTGGAATGTGCATTCAGACTTGAATGGAGGATTTCAGACAGCATTTTAGATGAAAACAGTTTTTTTTAAATAAATTAAATTAAAATATTTGAATGAATAGACATGAAGCTTCTGTTTTGAGGTCACTCTATGAGCTAGATCAGTTTACCAAGCTTTTCTGTGTATTGTACACCCACAGCTGCATTAGTAAGGGTCTGTCCTAATACCAACACTTGTGGTTTAGGTCACTTGAGAGTGTGTGCATGGAAAGGTTAAAAGTTCAAAGCCCTTAATGGACACACAATCCTTCAAATCAATATTTGAGGCTAAGTGTATCCCATTATTCAGGCTAATTTGCTCCAAAATTGTAAGATTCTGAGGAAAATTTCCAGTTAAATGACCTAATTAGACACTACATATAATTTGGTAGTAAAAGAAAGTGTTGCACATTTTATCGGTACAGATATGAGTATGTATTTGTATTTATACGCATGTATAACACTTTCACCACACCATTGTTGAACAATGTATTTTGTAACACAACTTTTTATCACTTAATTAGAAGCATCACGAATCGTGTTGTCTGGGACTACTGAACAGACATTTAGATGTTTATTTCAAAGTGCTTTGAAAATCAAAATGTGTAAATAAAGCTCTGTAAAAATATTACTTACAGTTTTACAACACTATGATGTAAGTGTGTCCTACTGGGTAATGAAAAGTTCTACACACACTTGCAGTCTTCACGCCCACTTGAACACTTGGGCCAAATACAGGAAATAGGTCATGAATAGACAAGTGGTCAAAATTCATTAAACTAAAACGATTCAATAAATCATTTGAAGAAATACAAAGCTGGCAGAAATAATCAATTTATTGAATTGATCTCTTACCGAATAAGCCTAGCTTCCATTTGGATCCATACACAGTTTTATCCCCAGTCCAAAAGAACCCCGCCATGAGTCGTGACAGGGTCAGCTTGTGGAGAGCCTTAGAACAGGCGATTGCTGCCACTTGGGTCGATACTCGGGCTAGAGGTGTTGCCCGCTTAGCGGCAGGCACTGGCTTCATTTCGAGCGCTAATGTTGGGGGCATCCCGGCAGAAGTGACCGAGCTGGCAGGCATGACAGCGGCGCACATCGCTCTGGAGTTTTTGCCGACTTACTAGCGTGTCCTTGATTTCTTTCTCGCTCTTTGCTTCTTCTGACTTCCTGCCTTTATATCCCTACAATCACTCTTTCAAACACAGCTCTAGGCAAACCTCCATCCAACAACGTTTCCAGAGAAAATCTGACGGCAAGAACACAACCTAAACGTCCAAACCCACAGGATTTGATGGACAGTCTTGCAGACATCAGAACAGTTTTAGCATCGGCAGTCTAGGGTGGAGCTGTCTTTCTGATGGCATGCTGTGAGATGCCGTACTAGTAAAGATGCTAACTTATTGACTGTGCAACACCTGTCAAGCTGACACTTAAATCCCCTCAGAACTGTAATCCAGGGATGGGGGATTTAGGTAGCTTATTGCGCACAGAACCACAGAGACAGTACAGAGACAGAGTAAGAGATAGAGAGAGAGAGTTATTCCATTTATCAGCTCTTCCTATAATCATAAAAGCATCTACATGATTGTTTCTAACAGCTGAGCATCAAAGTAATGATGTAATGTAATTGTATTTTCCCATAAACAGGAAGATCGTACAGGTTTTTAGTGGTTCTTACCAAAGCAAGCATCACTGTTACTATTGCTCATACTATATAAATCAACCCTTAACCCTGATTATTAGAGTTTAGATTTATGATATTCAACTAAGTTAAAAGAAGATAAAATAGGCAATGGATAAATGGATATTCCAGATAATATTTAGCCTATATCCACTGAACTGATAGACAACAAAGAAGACTCAAAAAATGATTCCATAACCTGCTAAATGGGATAAAGCTTGTTTCAGGTAAATGAGCTGTAGCATGTTATTGTTTTATAAGCAAATGTTCATATTTTCACTTAACTTTTAAAGGAATCTGTAATATCTACTTAATGTCCTTTTAAAAACAAAGTTTTTGTAATATAAATGTGATGCATAAATCTGTAATAAAGTAATAAATAATGACGGTACCTACTGTATGTCCCATACTGATGCTAATGGAAAGCGCACAAGCCGAGTACTGTTGCTATGGTCACCACCTCAGTCTAATACAACTTTACTTCACAAGCGTTTATTTGGAGCCAGGTAGCGTAGGTAGCTCAGGTAACGCATGTATTAGTGAGACAAGGGTTTTTGTTTTTCCTGGCTCAGTGTTTGGAACAACAGTATTGGGATGAAAGTGTGCTACGTCACCTAATGTCTAATTAAGTATTATTTAAAGGATTTGTGTTTTTATTTTATTTTATGAAAGCACTGGACATATTTAAAGCCTATAGCAGGATTCTCTGATTGCTGTTTAGGAGAAAGGAGTCCTTCTTTGCCTCACTGTCTAAGCAGGCAGAGGAAATGATATGGTAGCACAGGTTATCTTTCACTTTAAAAAAGCTTGAAAGCATCCAAAATTATTGAAATGTGTGTCAGGGTACACTGTGACTAACAAACAGATGGAAAAACGGCTAAAAGATAATTAAAAAATTTTGTTTTAGGAATAAACAAGAAGGTTGAAAATTGCTGGTTGAAAATAATTGCTGTATTATGTCTAAATGGTTCTGCATGTACAAATGACTCTACCAGGTTGTGGGTTAAAGGAAAGGCAGAGGTCACACTGTAATACAGTAGCAAATGCCTGGTGAAAGGCCCAGTGTCAGTGCTCCGGCTGCTTGAATTCCCTGCTATGTATAAAAATTCCACCCCAGCATGCACCTGAGAAACCCTTGCACCCACAAGCACACTGCAGGCTACTGCGGTCAATATAAAGGACAAGATGGGGTCAACAAAAGCACTCAATATGTTTTCAAAGGCACGAATGGGTTATACTTAAACACACTTCCACCAAACCACCTTCACATGCTTTATTGATTCAAGCAATATCCTTAAACCAATAAAATGTACAAAAAGTTGCATTTAATTATAGCCCCGCCCCTTTTTAGTGCTGCGCTCGTTGTGTTCTGTCTTCCGATTTGTATTTCCACAGCATGAAGGTAAGGTCTTAAAGATTTATGAATGAACCACTTGTTTAAAGAACTTCCTGGTCTACTGACATTTGTTATGACATCCGCTTCAAACTAATCAATGCCCATTATAACTTACATTAACTCTACAATAAGTAAATCCACTTCACCAGCTAAATAGTCTTCGACAGACTTTTTTTGTATATAGAAATATACAGAGCTACTGCAAAAACAGACGTTCAAAGACAAAATACTAGAGATGGCTGCGCGCTTGTTTCCCTGGCACATGTAGAATTCAGAAACCCTTGTTATTAGCGACACCGGTGGCCGCTAAGTGAACTGCAGCCAGCAACTTATTTCTTGTGCTCGCACACGTGCACACGTAACATACATGAGACTGAATGTGATTCAATGCCCCGATATATTCACAGTGAAATTCTTTTTTGTGAGAAAGCAGCAGTTAAGAATCTGACCGTAGACATGTGAATTGCATCAGCTCTGCAATTCACACGCATCATGGCGACAGATGAGGTAGGCTTATTGAAATTACACTGTTATGATCATTTGATTATAAAGTATATATATGACTATATATTTGATTATGTGAGACTATAGTTTGAATGAATCTCTTTTCTTTGCATGACACATTGCAGTACATTACAGTACAGAACATTATCCTGAACATTGTATAAGCATTTGTTCATTTCATGTGTCACTGAACAGAAGAAAGGCTCTTGGAAACGCGAGTAACTGTCACATCACATCCTTTTGATTTCCCAGCAACATTCAGAATCCTTCAGATAAAATCAGTCTACAGGCTTTCATAGGCAACCTAGGAAGTCGAGGAAGGTCTCATTTTGTCAAGTTTCGTTAGAAGCTGTTAACACATTGGCACATAAACAACATTCTTACCTATAACCCCTTTAAAGTGCCTTTTTAAGTTTTATTTTATTTTGAAGGTCGAATTAACATATTCTGTTCACTATAAGTAATGTTTCACCTACATGTCTACTAACTGAGAGTTAGTAGACATGTAGGTGAAGCGTTACTTATAGTTAACAGAATATGTATTAGTATTAGTAGACTGGTAGGGTTAGTAGAATAAGTCAACATGTAGTTTCAGAGTTACTTTCAGTCAGTAGAATCTGTTGGGGAGCATCACAATAAAATGTTTGCAGATATTAAGCAGACAGTCTACTAATAGCCTACTGAGAGTTAGTTAACATGTAGTGGCAAAGTTACTAATGGCAAACAAAATGTTCAAAAGGGACCATCAAAATAAAGTGTTACACATGTTTATATTGGTCTAATTGAAAATTATTGAATAAGTATGATATGGTCTTCATAATAAATTATTATTTTACCCAGCAAGAATGTTCAAGTTCAAGTTTTATATTAAATCAAAATGTAAGGTTTAAACCAAACCGTAAATATAATTTGAGAAAAAACAAATAAATTTGTCTGTAACAAATTATTTTGGGTATTTTTTAAAACTTTTTTTCAGTGTACCTCTTATGAATGTTAGCAAGAATGCAATGAATGGTCAAAAAACAGGTGCAAATTAATTCCAGGTGCAAATTAAGATCTAGGTTTTTACAGTTTCTTTGTTAGATTTGCCTAACTAAAGATTTTTTTCATTCTCTGAACAAAAAGAGAAGTTTCTTGCTGACATGTGTACAGTAAATAGATATTTGATGTTGAACATAAACACGTAAAGTCCTCGGTTCCTTGTGTGATCCCACAAGAACGGTGGCATAAGCCATCTCCATTGCGCCCTTGAGCAAGACATTCAACTCTAGGATGCTCCAGGGGATTTTCCTCCAGTCCAGACTCATTAAACATTTCTACAAAATGATATTACGTTGCACCTTGAAAGTTTCACAACAGTTTCAAAGTGAAATGTCCAGTGAGTGGTGCAAAAAAGCATGTTCAGTTTTATCCGAAACAGTGAATCTGGCGACGTTTTATTAAGTCTACGTATCACCACAGTTCCGAATTGAAATGTCCGGTGAGTGGCGCTGAAAGGTTAATGCTCCATCACATTTTTAAAGCTCCAGTCGGCAAGTCTGGCAGATTGAGTGGACAAATTTTGAATGTTTACAACTCTCATGCCCCTCCCCCACTATCAACGGATACCCTCCCACCGACTCACCGAGTTCGTGCTCGTCAGTGCGTGTGCACTAGGTTTTCTGTGAACGCGCCCGTCTCATCAGCATCCATCAACACCATGGAGTATTTGCAGGTATGCTGCCTTGGCTAATCTACCGATAGATTGCAATTGCTAACGTCATTTATACTCTAAATGAGCTTACTTGATCTGTTAGTGTTTTGAAAGCGATATATACATCCGCCACCACTCTTCGTTACTGCGCGAACTTCAGGCGTGTGCATGTGATTGTAACGTGCGCGAGGGGTGGCGTGTACCCGATCTGTGATTGACAGTCAGATCCCCCCCCCCAACCGCGCTGATTGGACCCGATGAACCGGGAGCTGTGGATATTTGCAAAACAAATAACGCGCTCCAGGTGGAGTTAGAAACTCGGGTTTTTTTCTGAAACCACTTTATTTATGTTGTTCTGTCGGATTGTAGTGTCAAATTCACTGAATATGATCAAACAAATGTTGCCGACGGCAGCTTTAAATAACGTACACCTACACAAAACCTTAAACGGCTGAAGTTGCCGTGCCATTTTAGCTCGTTTAAAGAAGTCTTTCAGTTCTTTTATCATAACTTGTGTTTCACAGGACTCTGTACCAGCTGAGCTACCGAGCAAGCTTTGAATGTCAGAAAACATATGGAGCTGGTATGTAATGTAAACTCCAAAATGTAGGAGAGAGCGGGGCACAACCAAACGCGGGGTTAGTTGTAACACACTTGTTTTAAATGCTAGCATTATGAAACTTAGACAAAAGAAGACAACAACTCAGACAACACTATATACAGAAGAAATTGCACCAAAATTCAGAAATCTTTGGAAAATCTCACTGAAAATTTTGCAAGGAGCCCCGTGAAAAAATGTCTTTATTAATCTGTAATCTGTCCTTATAATTTTGTATGAAAACGATTAAAAGTGCTTGCTTTTTTACGGTGTCTAGTGTTCATTTCTGTTGGAAACTGCAATGCTATGTATGCATTTGGTATGTATTTTGTGTTTTGAAGAAATGTTGCCACAGGTATGTTTTTCCAATGAGACTGAGCTGTCTTTCCCCTATAACAGAGGTGTCCAATTCTGGAGGGCCACTTTCCTGCAGAGTTTAGCTCCAACACACCCGCCTGGATGTTTCTAGTGATCCTAAAGACTTGATTGGCTGGCAAACTCTGTTGGATAGTGACCTTCTAGGAACAGGACTGGACACCTCTTTTCATACAATAAGAATTTCAGGTACTACCTGCAGAGTTCAGTTCCAACCCTACTCCAACACACCTCTCTGTAATTATCAAGTGCTCCTGAAGATCTTAGCTGGTTCGGTTGTGTTTGTTCATAGTTGGAGGTAATCTTTGCAGGAATGTAGACCTCCAGGACCAGGATTGAGCACCCCTGTTCTATGGTGACATCTCATGGAAGTCATGAAAGCATGACAAAAAGTAAATGCTCCGTTCTGAATCTATGAGGCTGACCAAGCTGAGAAGCTAGATGAGTAGCTTCAGTGCCTCTGAAAATTTGAACTGGTATGTTGCTATCAAGATGAACAGATGTGAAGGGGTCATAATGCCACTCTCATAGGTGCTACATGCTGGCAATATGTGCTCTGTGGAAGATCTAGACTCAGGATGGTTTTGTGGGACTTCAGGCCCTTAAAGGATTGAGTCTTTTGGAAGCTCACCTTCAACAGATGGGCCATATGGTTGTCTGGTTAAACAATCAATGTTGTTTGCCAACACATGCAGCAGCTATAAGTACCATGCCAGCTATACCATGCCGCCTTCCTTCGCCCATTACTCTATTCTGAGTGCAAGATCTGACCACGCATTGTCCAAAATGAACAAGTGTGAAAAGGAAAAGAAAGCCCTCATCAGTAACCATCTGGCTTAGATGAGCCTTGTGTTCTTCACCAGTAATATTAACCTACCAGCAAACTAATGAGATGTCTGCTTCAGTCGTATCCCTTCAAGTCATCCTGGGAAGAAATGTGTTTAAGTCAAGAAAAAAAATGTTTGGCCAATTTCATATTTCACTTACGAAGACAGGAAACTTGTTTAGCCCTGTTGCAGCAAAATGAAAAAAGATGCACATTTGCAACTGATGCTCTACCAACATTGTTGTGCTGCCATAAAATGATAAAATTGCTTTTATTTCCTGGCAAGCATCATACAAAAATGTATTTCCACTACATATAAATATTCTGGCATGACTCTTTAATTGGCACGTTTCCAATTGAAACAGTCTGCGCGTATAAAAAATATCCTGTTTCACACTGGTAATTGACATTGTGGTTTATGCGACTTTATGTGAGTTCATCTCATAAAAGTGATCGTTCAGAAGACTTGAAGCCAGCATTAACTTGTATGATGTTTTAGTGATATTTCAGTGATTCTGACGTCACAAGATGCATGGCAGGTTGGCATGACATCTTCTGCATGTGTGATTACATTCTTGGGTAATTGTATGGCAACTACCCATGCCAAACAAAATCGCAAACTACTAGTGAAGCCAAATAAAGTTGCACACTGCTATAGAAACTCTGACGTAAATAGATTAACTATAGAGCAACTGGTGTGACTTATTTACATATAAACTATACTAATACTAAAATAGTTGCCGTTTTATTGCCACTGTGTTAATTTCAGCTGGAACAGCAGTAAATCATAGTACATTTAAGTTTTTGGAGTTTTGCAAAAATGTTGGTCGAAGCACGTTTCCAATGAGCCTATATTGAATAGACTCTCGGGAGTAAACATACAGCACAGGAAAATGATTTCTTCAGTACTTAACTTTAAACCAATTAAATATTCATAATATTGAAAAACAATTTTAATGTTTACTACCAATTTACATTGCTCAATCTCTACATTGGGTCAAATTATACAGCGCCTGGACTGTGTTGTAATGTATACAACACATTCGAGCTATTTTAATGTACTTTACGGCTCTATATATTTTTACTATCAGAGTTCACACAAAAAAATTACATTTAGAGGGATTTTGACCTTCGACTCTATATAGAATACTATAGTTTATACAGTACTGTATATACGTGCTTTGTTGAAAGATTAACTCTACTTTAATTTGCATGTATTGAGATTGTGGTCTGTCCTTTTCAAAAGCAAGCAGGTCTGTTTTAATTATCTCTAATTGTATCTTAGATGAAAGTGAAATCAGATTGCTCTTCCCCTTACACACACTCACACACCCCTCACAGGAAACGCTCTGGTTGGATCACAAGCGTCAAAAGCGGCACAGAGAGGGCAGTCTCCAGCGTGGAGAGAAAGGGAGTCTGAATGAACAGATGGCAACACAGGGGAAAGGATACAGTGCCCTGCTGGTAAACTTTCCCCGGGTGAAGGCTTGGCAAGGGAGGGAGCTCAAATGTTCTGGTTTAGCTAATCCTGTGCCTATGGATGGCACTGACTGAAATGAAAAACGTACCCTGTCATATGTATTCTATGTTTACTGCTAACCCCTGTTGCACTTACTCTACTACTACCACTACTGTACTATAAAGAAAGAAAGCTACTTTTTACATAAGACTTAAAGCCTTCCAAGTCTGTTTTATGCTAGTGATAGCACTCATACATTTAGGTATAGTATGTGCACAGAAATCAACCACTGAACTAATACGTAAATGTTGCTTTGGCATGATTTTGCCAAGTGCCTGTTTTCCTGGATCAACGTCACCAAATCTCTAAGTCCAAAACTAACCTAGCTCTAAAAAACAAATTGGGTTGAAAAGAATGCTATACTAATTACTCTGTGCTGAAGAAAAATGACATGAAAAACACTGATTAGCTGAAATCAGAATATGCAGCTCCTTCTAAATGGCTGCTATTAAAGAAATATGCTTTTTGCCACCATAACGAGGTAGTTACAGCATTTGTTAGCAGGGGTTTAGCTGTAGCTAATCAGAGAAACGTTGACCCCATTGTTGGTGTGCTCTTTAATTGGAGATATAAATGCACAAACTGTCCCCTTGAGATTCAGGTTAAGTCCCATGACTCAACATGTGCCATGACTCACTTCCACCCATTAAGCAGCTCTTGGATTTGATCCATAATCTATGAATGGTAATCCAGATAAATAAACATAAATATACTATTTCTGTAAAATAATTTGCTCTTAGCTATTACATTGGGCTAACTTTTATTTCACCAAGCAGAACATTTATGTCCTGTCTGGCAAAATGTGTATTGTCTTTCTTTAGGGATCTCTTCAGGGAAGACAAAAAGTTCAGAGAACTAACAAAGAACCCACACATGATGGCTCAGCAATTTTAAACATCTCCATAGGTAATGATATATGTTAGTTATATGGCCTATGAACAAAATCAGGCCAATATGAAGTTATTCGATCTCAAAGCACAATACCAAAAGCATAGGCATCACATTTCAACGCTCACTTTCACAGACAATTGGACATTGCAATAAACTCAGCATCTTTGTGGCTTGTGATCTTATGGAAAGTGTGCAGGCTTGACTTTGAATTGTCATAGTAAACCAACATGTTGCGATCTACACTTCTACCTGTGACTACAGCTTACAGTACTAGCACAAAGTAAAAACTATGCACAAGCACACCAGTGCGTTTCACTGTCTTCAGCATAAAAGAACACCTCCCACATACAGCTTGCTTTGTCTCTGCAAGAGTAATCTTTTCTGCCATATTTAAGGGGAAAAAGCACAAATCATACAGTATCTCACCATAGGATCAAACCACAAAGGGTTTTTAGAATTATAAATTCCATAATTCTCTTTAAAGCTATCCCCTGTACAATTATATATACCATAGTTTCAAAGACAGGCACCAGTAGTACTCTCAATGTTGCTATATTAAGAATTAAATTATTGCTATATTTCCAGAATGAATCTTTGTATGGAGATAAAAATAATTTTTAACAGAGGTTTCAATGAGGTATCAAGCATTTAAAATAAAATAATGGAATCCTGCATTTTAAAATAATGATTCTGATAACAAGATTAACAATAATGGCAGCACAGGACCTTCAAATACTATACAACTGATTAAAATTAACTTTGATTGACTTGAATTCAGAGGTAAAACCTCTGAAAAAAAGTCATTTGATCTCCACTGTCAATTTTATTTACACCATTGCTCAGATACAAAACAGCCCTTTCTTCCTCTTCCCTATCATAGAGAGATGTCAGGTTAGGCAGGAAAAAAGCTGAAGAGAGCTTGATCTCCTCAAAGCACAACAGAAGAGGTTGAGCAATGATTTTTGGTTAAGTGATGCTTCTCACCTTTAACATTAGCCTGGCTCCGCCCTCCTACGCACTTCCGCTCAATTTCATTTTCCTTCAGTACTCCGTCTGGGACTGTGCCGTAGACTTCGGTTTCCAGAAATCAATTTTTTGTAGGACCAATCAGCGAACAGAGGGAGTGGCTGAGAACGATGACGTTGATGTCGACTCGTGCGTTATTTTGAGTTGTAGTTCAAAATAAGAAAGATGCGAGTGAAGCCATTCGGTCCGTTGTGGCAACGCTGCCGAATATCAAGAAGTTAAAGCCGGAGTAAGAACAATCTTTGCTTAGTTTTGTGTTTATGGCCATCCTCCCACGGGGTTCGGGAAAAGACATACGTCATGACCAAACGTTAGCGATTGGTTATGGCAGATAGAGTGACTCTGGGCAGATCCAATAGTTTTAGACTTCAATAGAGTTCCCGCCTACAAGGAAGTAAACGTTTGTCAATGGAGCGGTGCCAGACTCTATGTACAAATGAAATGTACGAGAGTCTGGTAGAACCAGGCTACTTTAACATGTCTTCAGCTGGGTATTTTCAGTCTATAAAATGCCTGAAGTGGTTTTCAAATGCCAGTGCCCGACATCCTCTGCACAGATGAATATCTCTCAGAGACATTCTAATGAAATACTTGCATGAAGTCTTCAAAAGCAATATTTCAGGACAGGCAAACACACAAACAAATGGAAGCAGAATACTTTGTGTGATTTGTTGTCTAGCATGAATGTGTGGGTAGCTGCTCTGAGTCTAATTTAAACCCTGGTGTCATCATGGTTTTGTCTTTGCATTTGACATTAACATTTTTTACAGATTTGCTCAGATCCCATTTGTACTATGAATTCAACTGCATTCTTGCTAAGGGATAAACAACATTAGGGGTTGGCTCAATCTGCATAGCCAGACTAATCTATCTAGCCAGACTATCTGAATTAACTTTGTCTGTAGGAAAGGACCAGGAAAGGCCTTGGATTTCTATGATCTCATCTGGAAATGATCTGGAACCAGCTTGATCGTCCAAATCTCTTCAGGTGTCCTTACCTTGTACATGCCAAACCATTGATGTTCCATCTTTGTTTGTCTTGCTTACCAGACACTGAGTACATAGTCTGGTCGTCCACACAGCTTATTCTACCAGACCTTCACACTTTGACAGGAACATCTTGGTTGGCACAAAAAGCAGGTATCTAAAGCAGAACTTAGAAGAGTGTTCAAGTACACCTTGTCTACTTGCTATTATATTAAGTGCCAACAACAGTGCTAACAACAACAACAAAAAACCAACAACAACAAAAAATCGATATCTTTTAAAGATTCAACACTATGAACCTTTCAAGCACTGTCAAATCCAATGCCATGCACTTATTTAGAAGCAGCCAGAAAACTTTGAAAATACAACTTTGTTTCTTAGAAAGCTGATAAAAAATATATATTTTAAATATTTTAAATATGTGTAACACCACCCAATGAGTTTGGATCTTGCCACCTAGAGAAAGCTTTTGCCATTTTTTATTTCAATAGCATCAGACAGTCTGAAGATGGTCAGTGGGCGAACCATAGGAATGCAATCTAAAGCTGAGACTAGTCCCCCTGAGAGATGTTCAGAGATGAAAGTTAAGCTTCAAAGTTTGCTATTGAACCTCAGAGTTAAATACAGTGCCCATAGCCAAATGGTTTTTTAGCAAAACAGTGCTGCCTTTCTTGGTCTACAAATCAAAACTATCTCCAAATAGCAAGCAACTTTGCTCCTCATATATTTTCAATGTGCCCTGTAAGCGTGGCAGCAACAATTCCACATTACTATCCACTTATAAAATGTCTTTGCATCTAATGAGTGATATGACTAGCTTAGTCTTTAGACCTTGTGATGTAGAAGGTCTTTAAATATGTTGTAGCTTTGGAGGATTCTGTATATTTGGGTGCTATATCAGTGCAGACAAAAGGTAAAGGTTTTGTTGAGGGGTCGATGTTTTCAGACACTTAAATGCTTGGTTTAAACTCAAGTTTGATTCTACCCTTCTTCCCCCCACAGGTCGTTTTTCATAATATTTGGTTCTGAAACCAGTTACATTCTGTCATCAACTTTGTGTAAAACTCTGAGTACTGAGTGCAATGACTCAAAAGTTAAAATTATGTTTTTGGGCCTTTGGTATTACAAGCAAACCTTAACAAATACAAACTTGTGCTTCTGTCTGCTGTGGATGTATTGAGAGAGATTCAGGATTTAAGCTGCTCTCTGCAGGTAGTTTGTGCTGACATGCAGCAAAGATAAATGTGTTATAATATACCATAGTCTGTTTGAATACTCGATTCTGAATGGCTGGAAGTTGTGCAATAAATGAATGCACAGGTAGTTCCAAATCAGTTTAATCACCGTTTAATGATGTGCACACACATACGTCACTCGCACACAGAGAGCGGTTTTCTTGCCACACAGAAATATTCAGGAGCACATAAGCTTGTTATCAACACTGCCCCATGACTTTTAGAAATAAAATAGTTTTTTTTTGCTACTGAATTGCTAATTAATTCAAATAAATGTTATAAAAATAATTATTTCAAATAAATGTAATCTTACACACTGCTTTATCTCTGTCTGATTGAAAGTGGGCAGAATGCTAGATCAATTTTACCCTTCCAGTTAAATATGGCGCTGCAAACAATAACAGGTTTAAGGTTTCAATGCTAGCAATGCGTACGGAGGTTCTTTGCCTCCACGTCGTGCATTAAAATAATTGAATACACTGCTAGCCATGGATTATCCCTTACTTATAACAGGCAAAATGTATGTCATTAATGGCAGTTCACTTCTGCATGCTAGGCTACAGACTGATCCGTGTGTTCAACAAAAACTCTTTTGTGACAGCCATATAATCCCATGTGATCAATTATTTAAAGAGAATAATGTATGTACTGCCACAGCGATTATGTAAACTCTCTGTACTGTAAAAATGATTCATTTTATGTTTAATATACCCTGAAAGAGAAAACACAGGCATCACCAGAGTCTTCGAAAAGCTGTAAGTAATGGAAACATAATGGGAGAAACCGTCCATAAGCAGCCATGACCACAGTGTGCAGATGCAGCTGACAGGAAGCTGGCAAGAGCCACAGGTACAGGCTAAGGAATCCGGAGAAAGCGTGACAGTCGGATGTGAAGCAGTGGGTATGCGATAACAAGATGAAGGGTGCTCAAAACTTCAGGATGTCAGAGCACTTCTATTTTGGATTGGTTTTGAGCAAGGCGATGATGCTTGCAGTATTCTTTAAGCTAGTGTTCATAGTGTGCACCATTAGAGCATCACAGGTAGGTTACAGTGAAGCACTGCAGTCGCAACATTGCAGTAGAGCGAGAAAATCTAACACGTCAACACTCTATTTTCAACAATGCATGCAAGAGTGATTTTATTCAGTTTGGCTTTTTTCTCTCCAGTTTTGTCCTATTGATCTCAAACTAGGTAATTTAATACAGAAGAGGCATAAACACAATTGCGATTATATATAAAGTTTGACCTATTCACTCATAAATTCTGATTATTTTATAGTTCCCAATTACACTTAACCTTCTGTTTATTTTTGAGATTATGTTTATGATTACTACTACGATGTTAACGATTATGCTTACGGTAACACTTTTTTCTGTTACAATTACAATTATGGTAAAACTTCCAATTGCAGTTATGATTATTTTTATGATTTCAATTGTTCTGATGATTATATTTGCAATTGCGCTTATGATTATTATTTTGTTTAATAATTACGCTTATAATTATGATTGCTTTTATGTTTAAAACAGTACTTGCAATTGTTATTTCATATTGTATTTACATGTCCAATTAACAATCAAGACCTCACAGAAACCTACGTACTGAGATGTCATTAGGTGACCATTGTTGCACACAGATGCCTGTGATGTAATTGCAAATTCAGCTTGTCTAGGAAACGGCATGCTTTGTTAAACTTATCTCTGAAAAGCCCAGAATAAATAAATGATTTTATTTCTCCCAAACCGATTTTCGCTTGGCTTGCTGACGCTTTTGTTTTCATATTCATATAGTGATGTAAATAAAATGATATTGCAGAATTCTTTACACCTCTTTTGGCAAAAACAGCACATCTCATTCCTCATCTCATACTTTAACCAGTACAGTCGTCAAATGTCTGCACAATATAAAACCACTTTCTTTCAGTATGAAATGTGCTTTATCTGTTTTTTTAGTTAAGATGACTCAATCAAGTTTCACTAATCAAAGTCTTTTTAAGGGTCACAAGGCTGCACTTGTTCACTTTTTACAATGCATGCACAGAAGATCCAGACGCACTGAATTTTTTTTTAGTCTGTGCAAATGGCAATGGAATAGTGCATATAAAATCAGACACACAATGTTAAAGCATATTTACACAGGCTTTATGGTGTGGACCATAAGATAAAATTGAAAATTACATTGAAGACAGATATCCTCCCTTGAGGAAGAGAGAGGTGTCCAGAAGAACTCCCACTTAAAAAAATCCACCATTTTTTTTATTTCCTTATTTGCCTCTTCACTTGAAATCACTCTTTTTGTTCTCAAAAGAAATAACAGTGTGAAAGCTTACCTTTCTCCGGACTAAGACTCCTAATATTGCAAAAATCCTCCATAATTCAAACTGAGAAGCCTCCATGTGCTAACAATAGGTGGCGAGATGCGTGCTGCTGTTCAGGAGAACAATCCCATGAGCTGCTTTTCCAGATGAGAATGGCAGAATACTCATATTCTTGTGTCTCATCCTAAATATGGGAAACCAAAGCACCTGCTCCTGTCTTTCTGCTTTGATTGTATTCTTTGCTTCTCCCTCCCTTGCTTTATCTCTCTCTGTCTCCTCCTCCTCCTTCTCATCCAGTGCTCTTTCCCTCCACACGCTGCTGAGAGTACGAGAAGAGAAAGCTGAGCCACGTGTGTGGCCGGTTCAGTGGTGCCTTATCACATTCTGGGTGAGTACTTTAAGGTAGAAGACCAAGGGATGACCAGTAAACTTAAATGGCAAGAGAGAGAAGGACAAAGAAAGACAAAGAGTAGCATATGAGGTGATGGTGATTTGCAGAAGTGGAGTGTCTCTGTCTCCATCTCATGTTTTATTCAGTGGTGTTCTGCTCAGAGAGAGTGAATGGGTGCGTCTGCAAAGGAAAGAAAGCTTCGGAAACACAGTGAAGGGAAACCAGTGACACAGAAGAATGTGAAGAGGGAGGGAAGAAGAGAAGATTGAAGGAATATGAAGGGAATTTTAGAAACATTCTGTCAGTATTTCCTTATGTTGATCCAAAGATGTAGGCTGTTATTTGTTTGTCAAGCACAGAAAAAGGGGAACTTCCTTAGATTCCTTATTGTATACAATGACACTTTATAGTATCATGTCTGTCAAGCTCCGAAAAGATGGAAAAAAGAGCAAAAAGTACCATAAACAGTCTATATTCACTAAAGCCTTATTTCAAGAGTTCAGAAAGCTTTGTGTGATGAACGGATGAAACTAACGTTAAAATTCTTTAGAGTTCACAAAAGAAAAAGGTTATACAGGTTTGAAATGACATCAAGGTGAGTAAGTGATGACAGAATTATTTTGCTTTTAGGAAAATGAAAAACAACTGCATAAAAGCAAGGTAAAACTACATAAAATGATAAAAGTGTGTAAAGAATAAAGCGCATCAAAGAAGTTTTCCCTGGATGGCATGGCAATGAGACTCATTCAGTTGCTTAAGTACTTTAGGAGATGATAATGGGTTTTTGTCTGCCATACATGGGTTGGGTGCATCATATAAAAGCTTTCCAGACAATGGTGGGGGAAAAAACTCACTTCCAATTTTTGAAACATCAGTGCACTTATGATGCAATGATGCATGATACACAAGGTAACAAGAAAAAAATCACTTATTCAATTTCGCATAATCCATCACATGTGTTGAAGTACACAACAAAAGCTGCCAGTGGTTTGTCTCTCCTGTACAGAAGATGGAGAGACAAACTGAATTTGAATGCAATTTTATATCATTGTTTATTCATCGTTAATCTTTTTTTGGGGGAGACATTTATTGCATCAGATGTGATCATTTTTATTTAAATGTCAGAAGCTTAAAAGTAGATTGGAAATAATATCTGTAATCGGAGCTGTTATTAAAACCATATTTTCTGCATCTTAAAAAAAAATTCTTGAAGCCTGTATATGTAACCCACTACAGAATAAAGCTATATTTAATGCATTAATATATATTATGTAATTTGATACATTATTAAACCACGTGTTCTAGCAAAGAGTTGTAATCTATTAGGATTCATATTACAACTTGTAATAACAGATGACACATGATCAACACCCTAAAAAAATTACAATAAATATATTATGCATTATGATATGCATTAATAATGCATTATAACTGAATGTAATTATTTATGAAAAAAATAAATGGATTAAACATTACAAAGTGCAGTTTAAGGCATACAGCTCTAGAATGCACAACTATAGCTTAAAATACAGTTTTTTTTTCAAACAATAAGTCCAATTGTGGTTTTGCAAAACACACAAAAAACCCAACATATAGTTATCTGCATGCCAGAGAAATCCGGCATTACAGCAAATAAATAGCACTGACACCTTTTGTCCCATCATGACAACCATATAGTGAAAAAGAGTCCCTAACAAACAGCACTCGTCAAAGACTTGTTCATTCATTTCGCCTCTATCTGAGATGTTATCATCAAGCTTTATCCACCCTAAACCACAAACAGAAGACAGATCCCATATGTTACATGCATGGCTCTTAACTAGAACAGGGCAGGAAACAAAAAGGACACAAAGACTGGTATTGGATGGTGTCAAGAACAAGACGTTGACTCAGAAATCCCCAAGATGCAATTAAACAAGAACAGAACGAGAGTACTTTTGACTGCTTCTGCTTTTAAACGAACCCAGAATGCTCGGATGCGTTTCCTCTAAAGACGGAAAGCAAAGCCCAGGAGAAGTGCAGTAAGAGTGTGCGGATGCGTTCAGGAGCTGTCCGTGGTTCTGACAGCTCCAGCAGTCTGCCTATGGGAATCACCCTTAGCTCAAAGAAAGTAGGTCAGAAGAGACCAACGGGAAGGAACAGGCACACTGAACTGAACTGGACCATCTGTGCATTGAAAACACCTCTTTGCATAGCTCTTTGTTAACTCAACTGATGACAAACAGTTCTGACTAAATGCACTGGGTGAAATTAATATTATCGAATTCATATTTCAATTACAAAACATCTGAAAATTGACTTAAAACTACATTCACTAGAAGGGCACTTGGTAAATGTGAAATTAGTGGTGTTTGCTAAGGCAAGAATCACTATTATTATTGCTCATTCAGAATTAGTCATAACCATTGGCACTGTTCGCACTGTTAATACTGTTAAACAAACTGAAAAAGGGCACTGAGCCATATATAGAGAAAAAAATATCATAGAGACTTAGAGATTTGACCTTTTTCGGAAAAAGTACAAATCTAGTAGGTAACACTTTATTTTGATACTATAACTTTACAACTACACATCATCTAGTCATTAGTATTGTGAGACTGTCTACACTTTATTTTTATACTCCCCCAACAGACATTCTACTGACTATAAGTAACTTTGCAAGTATATGTCAACTTATTCTACTAACCATAGTCTGACATAGCCAGACCTTCAGACAGATGGCATAGGGTCTGGACTCATCGCCAATTTTACTGGCCAAGGGCCGCCAAAGAGAACCTCTGACCGACATGTAGCGCAACTAATCACAGTTGTTTTGTTCCGCGTAATGTTTAGGGGCGAGAAGTTGTAAAGTCGATGTCCCTACGATAACAAACTGGCGTGCATCTATTAAATAACTAATTCAAGAACTTTATGCAAGTTTATACTGCGTGAAATTCACATACTTTTGAAAACCCAGCGTTTAGTTGATCCTGATAAACGCTCATTGTCAAAGTTGTAAACACAACGGCTTTCTTCTATGAGGGGGTTTGGCATCACAAAGGCTTTTTTTCCAGGTGGACCATTAAAGAACGTGACACACAAGTCTCCCTGCAATCTTGTAGATGACGACTTTGAAACTCCTGAAGTGTTTCCCATTTTGTGTGCCTTGTGCATCAGACGTTCAGCAAACGGTCCGTAGGAATGACATCTGAGGCTGAGACTATACTAACCGTAACCCTAAAAGACTACTAATACTCTAATAAGAGTTAGTTGACATGTTGTTGCAATATTACTTATAGTTAGTAGAATGTCTATCGAAATAAAAATCTAGTTTCCTAAAATATCACGTAAAAAATATTGTAGAGTTCCCTTAATCCTCATCTCATTTCAGAGGCTATTTCTAAATCCTTTAAACCTGAATTGGGCATTACCTTCTCCATGCGGTTTCAATCAATGCTAGACCTGGGTGTGTACTAAAGTTGTCGCCGTGTCCTATAGGTTCACTGCCTCAACAGGAAGATAAGGGATGAAGTAAAGTGAAAAGAACAGATGAAAAGGGAACAAAAGCTTCTTTCACCAGGTCGATTTTATCTTAAGCTTAGATTCAGTAGATTCTCTTCTAGAAGAGCCAAAATGAGACACATTTGGTGACAACCTGATCAGCATTTCCCCCAACACAGAAAGGCTGGGCATTGTTTTTCAAAGCTGCATTATCATATAATGAGAAGTTAAAGTGCCTCTGGCTGGCTATGTTGTAATATTTATATGAGTTCCACGGAAGCTGATACAGCTGATATACTACAGACGAAGACAAAATATGCTCACTGCTGGATAAATAACAATGATCCAATATAACCCAGTGCGTATCCCCAGGCACTGGGGTTAAATTAAACGGGTTCTTTACATTCATATTCATCTCAATTCTTTCATATGCTTGTTATGCATATAGAATGCACAGCGAAAGGAAACAAGATATGAATAATGGAAATATATTATTAGTTATTATTGATTTACTTTTCACTTTATTTGGATGTGGACTTAGAGACTTGGCAGTTGGAAAAAGCAGTGAACAAAAATGTGGCATATTTTTGGCAGTAAGTCACTGAAAATAACAAGAAAATCTTACAAAATTCAAAATTTTAATTGAAAAAAATGATAAAAAATAAGACTTTACTAACTAAAATGCAAGCAGCACACCTAGTGTGAACACTTTCTATTCTAGTTCTTCAAAATAACTTCTTTCAAAGGCAAAAGATGACCAGAGAGAGCGAAACACACACTGTAGGGCAAGGGTCGTTTGTGACAGCATTACATGAGGTTTGGCTGTACAGCGCTACTCTGCCCAAGCACATCCTTTGATGGACAAGAGTTCAGCGAGAATGTCCCCTGAGGCTTGAATAGTTACAGCCATAGAGCTTAGATCAGCTATAGACCTGTGAAGATCTGCACTGACAGAATAACGTAATAGTCCTGGTGAGCAAAGATAAGAAACACGTGGAGAATCAAAAGGGGATGATGGAAAGATGGACAGAGAAAGTATGGATTAGATGCATATCAAGTTTAAGCTAGTTACAGAAATAATATTTGGATATTTCAACCAAAAATGTTGAATTTGTCAACATTTACTTACCCTTGTGATATTGCAAACCTATACGGCTTTCTTCTGTAGAACACTGAAGAAGACATTTTGAAGAACGTTTGTAGCCAAACAGTTTGGTGACCATTAACTTGGTCACTGGATGGACAAAAACACTGAGAATGTATTGTCTCAGAATGTATTCTTTTATGTTGCAAAATCATATAGAGTTTCGGAACGACATTAGGGTGAGTAAATGATGACAGAATTTGCACTTTTGGGAGAATTAATCTAGTTTCCTTGTTACAAATATTTGTACTGATTAGTGGTGATTGCTAAGGCAACCATCACTATTGTTATTGCACATTCTTATGTTTAGAGATTTGAACAAACCACCTAGCAACACTGTATCAATCATATAGAAATGCCATGGAAATCACCCACAATGCCCTATGCAGAACCTGATTTCACCAAGAACAAACTTGTTCTTGGATCAACAGCTTTGTTGTTTCTGGAGAAACATTCCAATAAACCAATCAGATTTGAGGGACAAGTTTACAGTTTATGTCAAGTTTAGGCTTATAGTCAGGGTTTGGTGCTTCTAAATCAGTGTTTTCACTTGAGTTATGGGTAGGGTTATATTTACAGGTGGAAACTCGAAAAATTTGAATATCGTGCAACAGTTCTTGTATTTCAGTAATTCAAATTAAAAGGTGAAACTAATATATTGAGTATATATATATATATATATATATATATATATATATATATATATATATATATATATATATATATATATATATATATATATATATATATATGCATGATTATACTTTTCAGAGGGCCGACATTTCTGTATTTAAAATCCTTTTTTTTTTATTGATTTGAGATTTTGAATTTGGGGTTTTCATAAGCTGTAAGCCATAATCCTCAAAATTATAACTTTTGCACGATATTAAAATTTTTCGAGTTTCACCTAGTTGTAGGGATATGGTTAGAACAAAATTTTGGGACAGGAGTGTTGTTCCTGGATTAACAAAATATGTTGACCCAGGAAAACGCTATCCTAAAATCAAAATCTAACTTGGCAAAATCAGGACGTGCATAACACACCATTGTGCCAGTGGATTGAAAAACGCAAAATATGCGCCATGCCCGTTTCACGACAGTTTCAAAGTGAAATGTCCAGTCAGTGGCGCTAAAAGCTTATTTCGTTTTTTTTCCGGAACAGATGAAGGTGAATATGGCAATGTTTTACTTTTATTACCTTGGAGTTTGTATGTTTCAGTCATGAGTGGCGCCAAAATTTCAATGCTCCATTTTAAAATAATGTACACCTACACTAAAGCCTAAACCTACCCGATGGTGTTAACAAAAGCAAATTTGACATAAAAACATAATTGTGAGCATGGCATTTTGTCTTTGAGTTTTTATCATGACTCGTCTTTAATAGGGATTTATACCCGAATCAAGCTTAGTACATTAGTAAAACCGAACATGGAGCTTGTTAAGTGATGCAAACTCCAAAATTTATCGTTTACAAATCATACACTATGTAAAAAGTGTCATAACAAAATTGTGCAAGGAGCCGCAAAAAAAACAAGTCTTTAATAATCCATAATCTGCTCCTGTAATCATAATTGTGTGTGAAAACGATTAAAAGTGCTTGCTGTTTTACTGCCTCTAGTGTTCAATTTCTGTTGGAAACTGCAGTGATATGTATGTATTGGTATGCATTTTGCACAAATGTTGCCACAGGTACGTTTTTCCAATGAGCCTGTGTTGCAAGCATCACTAAATTTTTCTCCAGAAAATGTAATTAATCTAGTTAAAATCACTGTTACCTTCACACCACACAAGCATCTTCAATAGCGAAAACCATAGTATATCATTATATATAATGCGAAAACCATATATATCTGCACCCACTTGAACAGACGGACCTCATGGAGAGGATACTGTTATATTTCCAACATGATGTTAATATATGATACCGAGCTGTAATAGGTTGTAATGATAATACTGCTATTTTCTGCATACAGCATCCAGTTTGTGGTCTCACCACCATCATCGGTTTTTATCAAACCCCTGGGTCATACCTGTTTCACAGAAATAAATGCTAATTGGAACTCAGGGGAAGACCTGGGCAATTACAAAACACACACAAACACATACACACACGGTTCACTGCCACTGCAACAATACTTTTCAGGGGAGAAAGGAGGAGAGAAGACGTATGAGCACCATTGATTTACGCCCACAGTTCCGTGACCTCTGCTTCAGTAAGGTGAATGTTGAACTGAGAAACAAAATGAATTAGAGCACAAGTCAAACATGGAGCACATAAAGGGGTCGCATGCATTTTATTGCCATTTCACACCCCCTCTCTTACTTTTAGAATAAAATAGGCTGTTTTTGCTACTGGACATGTAAGGTTTCTGTATGCAGTTGGTTGCAATGGGTATCTGTATATAGTTATAGTCTCAATGGTATAGCCTATAGATTGAAATCTTTTGTTTTGGAAGAGCAACAAAAATTCCTTTACTAAAAATCCAGATTTTTTTGTCCCTTGGTGGTGTTTAAAGGGATAGTTCACCCAAAAATGAAAATTTTACTAACAATTTTACTCACCCTTATGTTGATCCAAACCTGTATGCATTATTTTTTTGTTTCAGTCAGTTGGTCTGTGTTCGTGTTCATGAGTTTTTCCCCTGGCTTAGTTAATTATCCGGTTCCCCTCATTAATCATCTCATTAGTTCCCGTTGTTTGTACCATGCATTTACACTTTTCTTTAGTCTCTGTCCGTTCTCATCTATGATTTATATGGTTGTGTTCTCTTGTGTTGGATTGATTATTAACATACTATTTCCTTGGACTATTCCTGTCGTGTGCCTCATTCAGCCCAGCTACCAGTGACAGAATTAACCATTTAATGTCTGTTGGCAAAATAGCATTTGGTACATTAGCAGCAGCTCTTTACACAT
Source organism: Chrosomus eos (assembly GCA_036326025.1). Lineage (NCBI taxonomy): Eukaryota > Metazoa > Chordata > Actinopteri > Cypriniformes > Leuciscidae > Chrosomus > Chrosomus eos. Next base: position 9,022,894 of record CM070836.1, on the reverse strand, counting down.
GACCCAAAAAACGGATGTTCAGTTTTTGTCACTGAAGGACAGAAAAAACTCTCTTCTGCCATGACTCGTCTTCAGGTATAAAGACTGAATATATAAAAAGCGTCTTATAAAAGTTGCTTTAGATAAAAGCATCTGCTAAATGAATAAATGTATATGTAAATGAATATGTGAAAGTGTGAATAAGACTCGAGAGATATGGCACAACAGAGAATTTCCAAGAATATCAAATTATATATCAATCTGTTCCTCACACAAAACTACCATAAAACATCAGAAAATGTGTTGTATGGACTATTTTTATGGCAATTTTATTGTGCTTTTATGTCATTTTATATTGAAATATGCTTTCATTGTACGGAAAGGACAACACAGGCTCAATGGAAAATCATACCTTAAAATAAACCCTAGTCTAAACCGAACCAATTCATTTAGACAGACCAAACGTGAGATTAAAAAAAACACATTTTCTGAAACATCCATGTTATTTTAGCTTGCTTCTACAAGTCTTTGAGAGTCTTTTACTTGTGTTTCTCAGGACTCGTGCGCTCAAATTTGACAATTCGCGCAGATGAATTTCTGTACAATGGGAACTACTGAGCAAGTTGAGTACATCAGGAAAGTCATATGCAATGCAAAAGTAAAAATGTTTTAGTTTTCAAATCAAGAAAAATAAGGCTTTATTACCTGATGCCATGTAATCAAAATTTGTGTGAAAAGGTTATTGGTGCTTTATTGCCACTAGAGTTGTAGGTATGCTTTTGGAGTTTTAAACTTATTTCTAATGAGCCTATACTGGGAAAAGAGTAGCGTGAACATTCTTCCAAACATCTACTTCTGTGTTCTATAGAAAAAGAAGGTGATACAGGTTTGAAATGACATGGGAGTTGAAAATTATGACACTTTTTTTTATATTGTGATGAATAATTCCTTCAAAATATAGAATTGAGACTTTCTCACCTGAGTTTCTCAGCTACACACATAAAAAAAGCAGTGTGACCTAGAAGGCACTTCAATTCTCCATTTCAAGAGATTGTGATCTTAACCCTGAATTTGAACATGAGACAATGGCCCAGGTCTCATTTTTCACAGAAACAATGAGTGGACTCATTCAATTCCACATGGTGCACAAATGCAAGAAATGGAACATGATCTTCCGGGTTTAATTCAATCTTTGGCCTGTTTCTCTGTGGAAACAAGGAAGAAGGCAATAAAATAAGAGGTATAGTAGTGTGCCCCAAGAATCTACTTTAACTATTAAAGGTGGGGTATGTGATTTGGAAAACAACCGGCAGATTTTGAAAATACACAATTCAAATGGTTTTACCTTCTTTCCTCCAATGCTGCCCCTGACTGGGTCACGCGCGCTGGGGAGAGGGGGGTATTGTACGGCCGTTTGATTGACGAACTTACTGTCCAATAATTCTAGGGGGTCTTGGAAATGATTGGCTGGAGTTTTTCGAGTCCTGCCCGTTCCACAGATGATTAAGGCCCCATCCACACTACTGCGTTTTAGTTTAGAAACGGAGATTAAAACGAATACGATCTCCGTCCACACCAGCGTTTTAGCTGCGATTTCCATTAAAAGCCACATTAAAACGACTGAAAACGCGGATCACGTGACCATTCACCTACACTGGGCATGCGCGTGCCGGTGTAAACACAACACAACTTCATTGATAAAATGATCCCACCATGCGCTGGTTCTTCCGAATAGGATTTCAAGTTATTTTGAAAAAATGGACAAAAAAGAGAATCACACCCCACCTTTAAGGTCAACATGAAATTTGAATCCTAATACACATTCCTGATCTTATACTGAATGATTCATCAGTTCACATTTTTCCAAAGAAAAACGTTTGTCTCCATAAACTTAACCTGCTTAACTCGTAACTCACTCCACTGCTGAAACTACTCACTACTGTTTTTAGGCTGACATCACCAGTCCTTCATATTTCTCAACCCATTTTCAGCTCCATTCTGTATGTAACACCAAAGACTTTAAGTATACAGAGACGGTACACTCATATAATCATGAATGGGAGAAAGTGCAATGTGCAATATGGCTAAATAATTCCCGCCTTCCAAATAAAAGAGCCAATCGCCAATTGGCTTAGAAGCTCTGGTTGCTATAGAAACAGTCAGTGTTCGCTTATGACTGCAACATGCAGTTTTTCGGTCCTGCTTTGAGTGTCTAAACAAAAGTTGTTGTCAGGTGGGCGCTGAGTGAAATGACTTTAGTAAAACCCACTTAATCCAGTCAATTCCTAATGAATAAAATCAAACTCTGCCCATTTACATCCTGTTTTATTAATGTAAAATAGATTGGGGATTTTGTTGACCTGAGGGTGAATAAACTATGGTCTTTACAATGTTAGCTTTGTGAAAATCTATTGATTTTAATATTTTCAAGCAGTCGTTAGTCAGTAATGCTATTTACAGTGACGACAAGAGCAAAAGCACAGGACTGACTAGGTGAAGAGTGCAGTAGTGCTTCAGGTTTGAATTCGGTCCCCTTGGCCTTCCTGTAGCCCAAGTCCTCTGGGCGTTTACTGTAATTGCTCTCTCTCGGAGAGAACAGGCTAATTTGGGATGGTGCCACACACAGTGAGTCTGTCAGCGTAATAGGGTTTGCACACATCCCCAGCGTAAGGATCAGCCAGCGGCTGGAGCGAGTGATGTGATGCTGTAATGTTCAGCTGATAAGGCACAGCTCAGCGCTCAACGCTACGGCTCATCAGATTGATTGCGTTCTGCCGAGTCGCTGTTTCATGCTCATTAGTTCTCTAATTCATATAATCAATAATATGGATTACAAAGACATTTAAGTGTTTGCTTCCCTGGTTGAACTAATTCAATAAGGTATGGCAATAACTTGAAAGTGGTTCTATCACAGTCTCTTCAAGGCAAGTCAGTTACTTGCTGTAGCATCAATTCAAAGAGCCGGGACAAAATTAAAAGGTTGCCCACACCCAAGTCTCAAACCTGCTAAAAAAATAAAATAAAAGACATGAATAAAATGATGTAATCAAGGGTCTGTAACATACATACAACCTTTAATAATATTCTGGTAACACTTTACAGTAAGGTTCATTTATTAAAGCAGCACCGGGTAACTTTTCAACCTTCATAATATATTTCCAAGTCTCTTGTGATGGTACATCGACTTACAATAGGTTGAATGACACGTCTGCCATAGCCTGACGGGGTCTGTAGCATTTTTAATCGTACTTTTAAACTTCGGGTTTCGGGTAGTAACCGGCGAACAAAGAGAACTACAAAATTTGACTGCTTTACGGCATATACGTCACTTCCACCACCACCCCTACTTCCTTAACATCGGACGTGCGAGCCAAATGTTATAGTCCTGGCCGAAGCAGCACAGAAAAACAAGAAAGCAAAGGTTTTATCGGAGCAAAGCAAAAAGAGAAAGTGATCGCGTTAAAGCCAGAACAAGGATCAACACTGTGCTAGCGTTTTCTCGCCGGCGTGAGCTCAAGGAGGAGGAGGGGTGCCCGACCGATGCGGACTTGGCTGTCATGCTTACTAGTAAGTATATTGCTTGCATACTAGCTAGGGTGACCTGACCAGACGTCCCGTTTTTCCCGGGACAGTCCCGTATTTCAACTCTAATTTTAGTGTCCCGACTTATTAGGAAAAAATCATGTTTTGTCCAGTATGTCATCGTTAATATATATTTATATTATAGGTTTCGTTGAATACGCGCGCGACAGAGAGAGCGAGAGAACTTGCATGTGTGTGCTAGAGTACGCATTAATTACACCAGCCCACGACAGAGAGAAGGAGAGCGCGAGAGACCTTGCGTGTGTGTGCTAGAGTAGCCTACGCATTAATACGCACGCGCGCGCATAATAATATAGCTTGATATTATAATATTGACGATATATGGTTATTATCTACCACTCAAACATTGCATTGAAGTATCATATAGATTCAGTAAAACGGTAACCAATAGACTAGGCTACTATAATGACGCTGGCTTGTAAACGTGAGCATCGCGATCATTTGTCGTTAGCAAAAAAATAAAACCCATGCAATTATATTCATATGACATGCTGAAATATATGCCACTGTACCTGGGATGAAGACATTTCACACGCGACGCAAGCAGAACACCTGCATGTGACCTCCTCCTACAGTGTTCAGGTATCATGGTTGTAAACAAATGCACATGCATGTAGGATGACAAGAGTTTACGACAGTAGTAGAGGACAATACTGTTTCCCAACTTTAGGGGGACCCCGAGAGCAAAAAACTACCTGGTGTTACTTTAACATTAGTTGATGTATTAACTAACATGAACTAACAATGAGCAATACATTTGTTACTGTATTAGTTAATCTTTGAAGAAAATGCAGCTATTGCTTGTTCATGTTAGTTCACAGTGCATTAATTAATGTTAACAAATACAACCTTTGATTTGAATAATGTATTAGTAAATGATTAAATGAACATTAACTAAGATTAATAAATGCTGTAGAAGTATTGTTCATTATTAGTTCATGTTAATTAAGGTAGTTAACTAATTTTAACTAATGAACCTTATTGTAAAGTGTTACCAATATTCTTATTGCATTCATATTGTAACATTATGCCAGCATCCTTTTTTTTAATTCCAGCTTGAATATACATAGCTGAGATTTTACTATAGTAATTGTACCCCGGTAGCGCATGACTAGCCAAGTCAAAGGTCATTGATTTGATTTTCCAAGAACTCGCATGATACAACTGGTTACTGTTGCTGTGAAAGTGTCTGCAAAATCAATATATATATATATATATATATATATATATATATATATATATATATATATATATATATATATATATATATATATATATATATATATATATATATATATATATATATAAAAATACACATCCACTCATTTATTGACTAAAGCTACATTTACCATAGACTTTGAATTAAAAGCTATGTATTATTTTGAATTGTTTTCCTGGAATGATAACAAATATGTAAATAATGTTTTTCTACAGACTGTTTCATGGATGTCTCTTTTATTCTAAGTAATTAAAGCTTCGCAGTTATTTGAACTGCCATCCTTCTCGTCTTCAAGGTCCCAAAGTGTGACAGTTCTTCTATTGAAAGGCCATGACTATTGTAAGATATATACATTTCAAGGCCAGGTTTTCAGTCCATGTTGAATTCTCAGTATAAGAGCTTGCAGTCAACGTGTCTAGAGACACACATGGATGATAAGGTAGCTTGATTTTCACATTTCATTGAATATGTCACATACCAAATCACAATCCCAGTATGACTTCAATTTAACCATCAATCACAGCTTTCCCATATCGCACTTCGGTGGAGAATTTACTGGCGTTTCAGTATCTTTGATAGAAGATTAGATGTGTAAATATTTGCTCTGACAGAGATTTTATTCTGAACTAAATTATTTTGGAATATCTCAATTTAAACTGCATGGTCAAGAATGTCATTTTTGGGAAAGACAGAAACATGTAATACATAGATATTTTTAAAGTGTGATGGGGTGGAGAAGGCTGTAGGAGTCCAGATAATATAAAATCCACAATTGCAAATAGAAAATCCCAAAAATGTATGTGAAAATATTAACAGTGAGGCTATTTCTGTTAAACACCATTTGAACTGCAATACAACTACTACTAATAATAGTAATGATTTGTGTTATATATACCAGATATTCAGAAATATGCTCAGGTCAGGCTCAGACACTTGAGCTTTATTCATTATGAGCATTGCTCAGTAAGAGATTGACAGTTATCTTATAGGAGGTTATTGAAAAAAGAAGAAAAAAGAAAAAAAATATTTTGAAATGGTGAAAATACCGATTTCTGAAATTGTATCTAACAAGCTTAAATGTTTTGTGAGACAAACCAACCAATACCAGAAAACATTACTGAATTCCTAAAATTCATCAATAGCATTACTTATCCACTTCATGTATCAAAACTATGATTTGTAAAATGCTTTCAATGTTTGCAAAAAAAATCCAATGCATACATGTACTGTACATGTCCAGCATAATAGGAATGTAATGTGAAGATTCAGAAGATCTGAAAAGAAAGCTACTGTACTCCCTCAAATATTCTTTTTTAGTATAATGCAGTTATAAACACAACAAGGTTTAAGGAACCCAGCTGTGTTCTGTTCAGCCATTATGCAGAATCATACTGTGTGTATGAGCATTTGCATGCAGTCAGAAAGTATACTGAAACATCACTGGAAATGTGTCCAGCAATCATAGTCAGAATAGCCTTATAATGACGAAACACTGCAAGCAAGCAATAAAATAATGCTATTTTTATGAAGCAACTGTAATTTTTTAATTATTTCACCCTGCCTCTAATGCCCTTATATTTAACTGTGACATTTATTTACACAATTTCATCTACAGTAGTTTAGCCTGCATGTATTTGGTGATTGCATGTCTTAAATCACACTTTATAAAGCATTTATTTTTATGTATAACAGAAATATGTGTTCATTCATTCACACATTTACATTTTATATTATAGTTTATCTACTTCATATGTTATTGTAAATATATGCACAGAAGCCAAGCATTACAGAAGAGTTAAAGTGAGTCTCATGGGTGTGCAGGCATAACAAAAGAGGCTCTGCACAAAATGCTGTTTTGCCAAGATGTAAGTTTGCATTTGTTAAGAAACTCTCACAGTCAAAAAAATCTCTACTCAATATACTGTAAACATTGCAGAAAAGCCTTTGGACAATCACAAAATATGACTAAACTAAATATCAAAACTAAACTAGAATGCCAATGGTATGATTGAGGACGTGAATGCTTAAAAAATAAATGTACTGTCATGTTGGAGAATTAAATTGATTTATTGAAGTTTTTAAAATATTTTTTGTTTTCTTTGAGGGTTGGGATTTAGACTACGCTCTATTATAATTTACATAAAAACAACATTGTATGTCCCCATTTAGGTGCGTGCTGTCACGTTTTGATGTATTGAGTTATGTTTTGAAATCTTGTTTCCCCCTGTCTTCGTGATTTTTGGTTTAGTCCTGTTAAGTTTTCCCGCTCCTCGTTTGTGTTCAGTTTTCTCACCTGTGTTCTGTTAATTATCCAATTATTCCTTGTGTATTTAAGCCCTATGTTTTCCCTCAGTGTTTGTCGATCGTCGTCAATGTATGGTTGTGTGTTAACCCTGAATTCCTGGAGTTTTGTTCTTGTTTGATTTTGGAAGTTTCATTTTGTTAATTAAAACTATTATATTGAAGCTTCCGTGTCCTCGTCTTCAGTCACCTGCACCCAACCCTGACAGAACGATCAACCATAAACTGAAAATGGGCCGAAGGTGGAAAAACAAAGAGGTGAGCCCTTTCGAAGACCCAATCCTCTTCCAAGAGGAGCGCTCACTTGAAGAGTATGCAGGACTTTATATCAAGCTGTATGATGACGAGACTCAGGATGAGGAGGAACTAACAAGGAGTTTCTGGGGTGGACTGAAAGACCCACTAGCCCAGATAATTCTGGTCAGGGACCTCCATCTATCCTTCCTGGAGTTTGTGGATCACACGCTGTGGTCGTGTGGATCTGCATACCACGTGGAAGATCTCCCACTCCAGCCAAATCCAAGTCCGGTATGCCCTGAGCCCGTCACCTGCCCGTCAGAGCCTGAGGCCATTGCATGCACGCCAGCCCCTGAGCCCATCACCTGCACGCCAGCGCCTGAGCCCATCACCTGCACGCTAACGCCTGAGCCCATCGCCTGTCCGCCAGAACCTGCACACCGCATCAGCCCTGCCGCCAGATCGGTCCCTGGACTTCCCCGGCTGATATCCTGTATGACTGATCCCCCACTGATATCAGTACGATTAGCCAAAAAGATGGCTGCCGAGGCTGGGGTTCACGTCAGCTACATCCAACCAGAGACCGTCCAGCCAGAGACCGTCCAGCCAGAGACCGTCCAGCCAGAGACCGTCCAGCCAGAGACCGTCGCCTGTCCGCCAGAGCATGAATCCAGTTCCGAGTCCCCTGATGTGCTGGCCCCGTCCAGTTCCGAGTCCCCTGATGTGCTGGCCCCGTCCATTTCCGAGTCCCCTGATGTGCTGGCCCCGTCCAGTTCCTAGTCCCCTGATGTGCTGACCCCGTCCAGTTCCGAGTCCCCTGATGTGCTGGCCCCGTCCAGTTCCGAATCCCATGATGTGCCAGAGCCAGAGCCCGTTGACCCAGCGCCAGAGCCAGAGCCCGTTGACCCAGCGCCAGAGCCAGAGCCCGTTGACCCAGCGCCAGAGCCCGTTGACCCAGCGCCAGAGCCAGAGCCCGTTGACCCAGAGCCAGAGCCCGTTGACCCAGAGCCAGAACCCTTTGACCCAGCGCCAGAGCCCGTTGACCCAGCGCCTGTCCGCCAGAGCATGAATCCAGTTCCGAGTCCCTGATGTGCTGGCCCCGTCCAGTTCCGAGTCCCCTGATGTGCTGGCCCCGTCCAGTTCCGAGTCCCCTGATGTGCTGGCCCCGTCCAGTTCCGAGTCCCCTGATGTGCTGGCCCCGTCCAGTTCCGAGTCCCATGATGCGCCAGAGCCCGTTGACCCAGCGCCAGAGCCAGAGCCCGTTGACCCAGAGCCAGAGCCCGTTGACCCAGAGCCAGAGCCCGTTGACCCAGAGCCAGAGCCCGTTGACCCAGAGCCAGAGCCCGTTGACCCAGAGCCAGAGCCCGTTGACCCAGAGCCAGAGCCCGTTGACCCAGAGCCAGAGCCCTTGACCCAAGCAGAGCCCGTTGACCAGAGCCAGAGCCCTTGACCAGAGCCAAGCCGTTGACCCAGAGCCAGAGCCCGTTGACCCAGAGCCAGAGCCCGTTGACCCAGAGCCAGAGCCCGTTGACCCAGAGCCAGAGCCCGTTGACCCAGAGCCAGAGCCCGTTGACCCAGACAGGCCCGTTGACCCAGAGCCAGAGCCCGTTGACCCAGAGCCAGAGCCCGTTGACCAGAGCCAGAGCCCGTTGACCCAGAGCCAGAGCCCGTTGACCCAGAGCCAGAGCCCGTTGACCCAGAGCCAGAGCCCGTTGACCCAGAGCCAGAGCCCGTTGACCCAGAGCCAGAGCCCGTTGACCCAGAGCCAGAGCCCGTTGACCCAGAGCCAGAGCCCGTTGACCCAGAGCCAGAGCCCGTTGACCCAGAGCCAGAGCCGTTGACCCAGAGCCAGAGCCCGTTGACCCAGAGCCAGAGCCCGTTGACCCAGAGCCAGAGCCCGTTGACCCAGAGCCAGAGCCCGTTGACCCAGAGCCAGAGCCCGTTGACCCAGAGCCAGAGCCCGTTGACCCAGAGCCAGAGCCCGTTGACCCAGAGCCAGAGCCCGTTGACCAGAGCCAGAGCCGTTGACCCAGAGCCAGAGCCCGTTGACCCAGAGCCAGAGCCCGTTGACCCAGAGCCAGACCGACCCGTTGACCCATGACCCAGAGCCAGAGCCCGTTGACCCAGAGCCAGAGCCGAGCCCGTTGACCATGCGCCAGAGCCAGAGCCCGTTGACCATGCGCCAGAGCCAGAGCCCGTTGACCATGCGCCAGAGCCAGAGCCCGTTGACATCGCAGAGCAGGCGTGACCATGGCGCAGAGCCCGTTGACCATGCGCCAGAGCCAGAGCCCGTTGATGTCAAGTCAGTTCCCGATCCTGAGCCTGTCCTCCCCAAGAAAATTTTGGGGGGGCGCTATACGCCTTCGCCGTGGCCGCCCAAAGATCCATGGAGACCTGAAAAAATAACACCGCCATGGCCACCCGAAGGGTCCTTACCGCCATGGCCACCCGAAGGGTCTTCACCACCACGGCCGCCTGAAGGGTCTTCACCGCCGTGGCCACCCGAAGGGTCTTCACCACCACGGCCGCCCGAAGGGTCTTCACCGCCGTGGCCACCCGAAGGGTCTTCACCGCCACGGCCACCCGAAGGGTCCGCACCACCGTGGCCACCCGAAGGGTCTTCACCGCCGTGGCCACCTGAAGGGTCTTCACCGCCGTGGCCACCTGAAGGGTCTTCACCGCCGTGGCCACCTGAAGGGTCTTCACCGTCGTGGCCACGCCCACAGCCTGCACCGCCGTGGCCACGCCCACAGCCTGCACCGCCGTGGCCACGCCCACAGCCTGCACCGCCGTGGCCACGCCCACAGCCTGCTCCGCCCTGGCCACGCCCACAGCCTGCTCCGCCCTGGCCACGCCCACAGCCTGCTCCGCCGTGGCCACGCCCACAGCCTGCTCCGCCCTGGAGGCTTCCCGGACCTGCACCATGTCCTCGTCAGCCTCCAGGGCGCCCACCCTCCCACCCCTTTGGATGTTATACGGCACGAGGACGCGCCTTCGGGGAGGGGGGAGGTACTGTCACGTTTTGATGTATTGAGTTATGTTTTGAAATCTTGTTTCCCCCTGTCTTCGTGATTTTTGGTTTAGTCCTGTTAAGTTTTCCCGCTCCTCGTTTGTGTTCAGTTTTCTCACCTGTGTTCTGTTAATTATCCAATTATTCCTTGTGTATTTAAGCCCTATGTTTTCCCTCAGTGTTTGTCGATCGTCGTCAATGTATGGTTGTGTGTTAACCCTGAATTCCTGGAGTTTTGTTCTTGTTTGATTTTGGAAGTTTCATTTTGTTAATTAAAACTATTATATTGAAGCTTCCGTGTCCTCGTCTTCAGTCACCTGCACCCAACCCTGACACGTGCATTGTGAGGCTGAGTGAATAATCATTCATCGTTCAGAATTGCTTGATTTTATGCCAGTCATGGATCTTTATCCCAATCCTGTTCTGCTGAATGCCCGTCACATCAGCATATCCCATCATGTTCCATGCTTCACCGATCATCTTTTCAAAATTAGCAACTGGAATGTTTTTTTCTCAGCCTAATATGCTTTATAAATTAAATTTTGTAACTGAACTGAAGCAAACTGAAGAAGCTGAGTGTGTATATTTGTGTCTGTACATATAAATATGAAAAATGAACACTAAAATGCCATATGGTGATTTTACTACAGAATATCAATGCTCCCAGTTCAAAATGAGCCAATATTCCCAGAACACTACTGAAAAAGAAATCAAATTCATAAATCACTACTATTGTTGTCTTGCAGAAATTCTTCCTTATAAACCAGTGTTGCTACTTCGATCCTGTTCAGAATCATACTTATTGAACAAAGATAGTACAGGCAGAGCCCACAACGTAACTGATGCAATTAAGAAGGGAATATATCAGCTAGCGAGTCTCAATCCTATTACCTACAGCATTCATTTATCTAGAGACACATCTACAACAGGCTTTGTTTGGTAGATGGTGAGATAACTAAACGCTCGAAAGTTCAAATCAATACATTGTGTGGATGTTTCATGTTCCTTGCAATTATTACGAGAACATACAACAATTCGGTTGTACTGTTTGACATTATGAGTGGTGCTATGATTTATTAAGAATACAGTAATAAATGATAAGATTTTTTCTTTGTAATCTAAGTGACAAATGAAATGGAGGAGGTGGGGGAGGGGGGTGGTTGATTGAAAGAATATATTTACAACCAATTGATTATTCATAGAATATGGTAATGTAGTAATTATTTAGTTACTTTTGCATTGTAACACACTTCTGACTTTAAATTCTAATTGTATAAGCAACATTTTGAAGCTTTAAAATGCAGATAAACACAATTTTAAAATTTCAATTTGCTTCGTTGTATAGAAACGTAACGTAACCTCGGTTCCCTTAGAGTAGGAAACGAGTTTTAAGTTAGCTTACGCTATGGGAAAACTCTTTTTCTCGAGAATATTGAAGCAAATTTTTTAAAATGCAGTGCAGCTACACAGCAGACATACAGCGGAGCGCCTTAGCTCGCTCATTGGATTGTGCTGCGACAACTGCACAAACCTATGGCGAGTCGGATATGATGCGCGAATCAATCAAGACTGTTTGCGCCAGTGCGTGTCAGAGCCCGCCAGAATGGGCGTGGCTTTTAGCTATATAAGGCCCCATTGCTCCATAGAATTCAGGTTAAATCAACTGAAGCTATCCCCTGTTACGCAATACTTGTTCCCTACTCTCAGGGAACCGAGGTTACTTCGTGGTCTCTCGTATTGTGTAAGTTAGCTTATGCTATAGGAACCCCTTACAAAGCGTGAGGCCCAGCCTGCCGCCACACAAATATCTTCAATTGGTATTCCACTCGACCATGCCATGCCATGCCTCTCGTGGAATGAGCTTTGATGCCTATGGGACAACAGAGTCCCTTAAACTCATAAGCCAGCGAGATAGCATCAACTACCCCTCTTGATAATCTCTGCTTTGTGACCGCAAAATCTCTGGTGCGGCCTCCTAAGCATACGAAGAGCTGTTCTGACTGCCTGAAGGGGGCAGAACGCTCCAAATAGACTCTGAGAGCCCTCACAGGGCACAGTAGGTTCACATCTCTTTCGCCTTCTGACTAAGGAAGAGCTGACAGCGAAATGACCTGCGCTCTGAGTCGAGAGCACTTTAGGAACATACCCGTGCCTTGGTTTAAGGGCGATTACAGAGTCATTGGGCCCGAATTCAAGGCTGAAGCGCTCACTGAGAGTGCTTGCAAATCAACCACTAGCTTGAATAATACCAGTGCTAACAAGAGGGCAGTTTTGAGTGAAAGCGGCTTCAGGTCAGCAGACTAAAGTGGCTCGAAAGGGGCCCCTTTCGTGGCCTCCAGGACCATGGAAAGGTCCCAAATAGGTATAGAGGGGGGTCAAGGCGGGTTCAGCCTTCTGACCCCCTTGAGGAAGCGCACGACTAGGTTGTTTCTTCCCAGTGATTGCCCGGCCACGTGAGCGTGAAATGCTGCTATGGCCGCCACATATACTTTGAGCGTGGAGGGGGTGTGCGAACCGCGTCCAAAAGTTCTTGTAGAAAAGAAATTATCCTTGTTACTCCATATGAATAGGGGACCAGGTTCCACGCTGTGCACTGACCATTAGGCGCTGGAGGGGTGGCATATACAGTAATCCCAACTGGAGTTCTGAAGATGCTGAGGCCATGAGGCCTAACATCCTCTGAAATCTCTTGAGAGGAGCACAAGCGCTTGCTGTGAATGATGCCGCTAGACGCTGGATGGTGAGCGCGCTCTGGCGTCAGCCGTGCTCTCATCTGTTTAGAATTTATGGCTGTTCCCAGAAAAGGTATACTATGGCTGGGAGACAGTGCGCTTTTTGAAGCATTGATCCTGAGACCTAGCCATTCTAGACCACTGAGGAGCCAGGATCTGTGAGTTATTTACTGCGCCTCCAATTGGGGTATAACCAGCCAATCGTCGAGGTAGTTCAACACTCGCACTCCCCGTTGTCTCAGGGGGGCGAGAGCTGCGTCCATGCACTTCGTAAACTTACGAGGTGCTAGGGATAACCCGAATGGTAGTACTGATAAGCCTGCCCCTCGGAGACGAATCTCAAGAATGGCCGTCAAAATAAAAGTCCCGCTTCCAACACATCGGCCGATATATCAGCCTTGATGATATATCGGTCGACCACTAGTCTCGAGCTGACTGCAGTTCGTCATCTTAACTGACTTTAGAAGGCAAATGCTCACATTCAATGGCATCTGGCACTTTGGAGAGGTGTTCTCTTCATGGATGAATCCCGGTTTTCACTTTACAGTGGAGATGGAAAACAGCGTGTATGGCGTCGTGTGGGTGAGCGGTTTGCTGATGTCAACGTTGTGGATCGAGTGGCCCATGGTGGCGGTGGGGTTATGGTATGGGCAAGCGTATGTTATGGACAACGAACACAGGTGCACTATATTGATGGCATTTTGAATGAACAGAGATACCGTGACGAGATCCTGGTCATACCAGATACTGACTGGTCCCCCCCTGGTGTCGCTAGCTGAGAAGAAATACATAATCATGTTTGGCTTGGTCCCCTCAAAGTTGTGTTGGATTTTCTCCTTAGCGCAAAGTTTGAGAGGTCCATCTATCACTGTTTTCTATGTTCGTAGAGTAAGTTTGTGGAGTAAATATATAGGCTATAATCTGTTTGTGTACACAGCTTTTTTTTAAATGGCGGATGCTGGTCTTTTGGTGTGCGTTCGGCCAATCAGAGTACACTAACTTCACTGGTAGTTCCTATTGAGCTGATTTAGACCCTACTCTGAAGTAGGAGCAAAATGAGTTCCTCCAAAAAGAGTTCCTAAAACTAAAATCGTTCCTAGTTCCTGCGTTGCGAACACGCCCTAAAACCGGGTACTTCCGCCAATAGTTCTAGGAACTATGAAAAGATTTCTCTGGTGCGAAAGCCCCAATTAAATACTGTTCCTTTAGACTCACTGTCATTTTTACTGTCATTTTTCCAAACATTCCTCCCATAGACAAGATGGACTGATGGAAAATGTAAACAGTATGTCAGCTATGGTTTCATGGTCTTGTCACTGAAGTGTCCCAAGAAACAATAAGGTGCGCAGATACATTCCACATGCTACACAAACTGCATGTTTTCTGATGTAAAATGAAACACACAGTACTTCAGATAATCCACTGCCATCCTAATGGGCTGCGGGCAAACAAGGATCTTTCTCTCTAGAGGACTGCTGCTTTAAAATAGACTCTAGCGTGAGGATTTGCTCGAGATACAACCTGCTTGTCATTCTGAGGGAATGTGTTAAAAAAAGAGCTGATAATGAGGTGTGGATGTATTCCACACAGCAGACACCTTTAACACCAATAAAATTACCCCTTTAACACCATAATGCAGCTTGCGAATGGGATTTGGTAATACAATTTTTTGGTTTATTTATTGTATTAAATATTTAAAAAATTATGAATTGATAAATTTTCCTTCATGATAACGGAAACCATTCTGAAAATGCAGTCTGTTATAAGTTTAGCTAGGAATGGTGAATAGCTTACTGCACAATAGAAGTAAACTGGACATCCTCATCCTATAGATCTCCAAGTTACAGAAACTGTACTGACTTCAATGTTGTAACAGTCAAACCTGTTAAAATGTTTATTTTTTTTGGTTGTTGTAATTATATGTGTCATATAATGAATGTGTCATTGATCTCAGAGTTTTCTCATGGTTAAGATAAAAAGTGAGGTTTCTGTGCCTCAATTCGCTTATTTAAAAAATAAAGCCCCAGACATTGATATTATGTAACAAGACATCTAACTGCAGCTGAGTGCTTTTGAAGTCACATGATCACAACACACTTTTGGATATTCACTAGCTTGAGTAGTAATTTATTCAGTGCTATATATGTGAGTAGTGGGGTGTTGGATTGCTACATGCGTCCGAATGTCTGGTACTGACTGCTGCTTATTCTGCCCAAGAAACACCCACTAAAGAGGAAAAGCCTGTCTGATCGACACGTTACAACAAGTTTTATGTAAATTATGCCCAGTCTATTATACCACAATGATAGATCGAAATAGAAAAAAATATATAGTGTCTGAATAGAGGCAACACACTCTCAACAAATGGTTGTCACAGTTGGTTGACGCAGAGTGGAAAAATAAAGATGGATCTAATTGCAAAAGTATTTAAGTTTATTAACAAACTAAAGATTAACAAAATACTCAGGATACTTTTCAATCAGAATAACAAACAGAACGACCAACATAACGCGATGAACTGGAAGCAAGCCCAATATTTTTAAAAAAAATTAAAAAAAATCAAGCAACAGGTCTTCAACTTAAATCATGGAAACAGACTCAAAACACAAGAAACTCTGATGCAATCATTGCTGTGTATATTATCTGTATAGCTTCACATTTTACATTGTTATTTTTGGTCACTATATGGAAAGGAGCAGCTTGAACATTCTTAAAAACATCTACTTGTGAAGAAACAAAGTCATTCTCCTTTTGGAGAAAAGAAAGTGAGCATCAGCAGATGCTGATGGGTAAAACACTGAACCGACAAAACCCAACAAAGTGTCCGTGGCCATTGGTTGGCATCTGTCAGTGTGGTGTGAATTGGCCATTACAGTCTGATTCACAGAGCTGAATGAGGTTGTTTACTATGAAGATTTTAATGGTATCACGGCCCATGCAATGTATAAACAGCATCCCTATTACTTTAGTAGCACTGCAATATGAATGCAACCATTTAAAGCTCATTAGTTTGAGCTCAATTGCATTTTAAACACTTTAGGCATACATGACATCTCAATAAAGCTGACTTACTGTAAATTAGATTTCTGGGAAGGTTTGGGGCCGCACATTCACTTTTATTACCTGCATTCATCTAAAATAAACATTAATGAGAAATCGAGTTTACAGGCCGCAGGCTAAAACCCAAAGAAACTACATTTTAACTTTGATCCAAAACAAGTGAGATGCCTACCTAGACAGCATTTTATACTTCAGAGAAAGATCTATTTGCTAATTTCGATTTTTAGTTGTGTACAGTACCCTACCAAATCATGTTACATTTGAGGCCATTTTGTTCTTAGATTATTCATTATCCACTGAAATAGGTTTTGGAACTGACACAGGAGAGTTTTAAAGTTTTGGTTAATTGACCAAGTGGGTACAGTTATTGAACCATGCATGCAATAATCTTGAAATGGCTAATTTAAGAAGATATACTGATCTATTAATATTACCAGTTCCTCCATATAAACGCAAATATGCGATCGCATGATTCAATGCATAATCAGCCAAAGTCTGCATATTTATGCGGGGGCCGCATTTTTTCAAATACGGCGCACTCTCGCTGCATAAATTGCCGATTTCCACGCAAAATATGCGGGCTTGCATGATTTCATAAAAGTTACATATATCTTAGCAGAAAGTTGAAAAATATTGCGTTTGCTTCACACAAGAGCAGCCATTTTCCCCTGTTGTCATGGGAACGTTATGAAGTGATGTAATTACGCGACGTGAACATCATCAAAAAGCTGTAAACCAGGAAGCACACATTTTGTTTTTTTATATTTTATTTATTCATTTTTACAGAAGTTGTAGCATATTCCTTTTGTGAAGCTACAGAACTTGTTTGACTCATCATGTTTATTAAGGTCTGAAATAAAACAAGATGAGAACTTAAATATTCCCAGCACTTTCTGTGATGTAGTATGCTTGCTTATCATAGGAAGTAATAAGAAATGACTCTTTACATTAAGGTAGTAGCCTAGTGAGAACAGGGTGTTCACTTTTCTCTCTTTTTCATCAAACCGCAGTTTTTGCAAGTTCCCGCAATTTTTGCAAGTTCCCGCAATTTCATCTTCAATGAAATTTCAATTTCATTTTTGAAGAAAACATGCCGCACAATCAAGGATTTTTGCCCGCAACAATCACAAAAAACCTTGAATTTTTCTGGAAGGACTGTATTACACTGCAAGACAGCTCACTAGGTTTTGAAACAGATCTTAACAGTGAAATCATTACAGAAGAACTGATGGTAATTTAAGAAAGAGAAAGGCACGAAGACAGAGAAGATACTGTCTGTATCTGCTTGCTTTCCTTCTGTTTTTTCCTTTCTGTCTTTTCTCGCCTTGGGCCACCTCTATTCTCCGGAGAGGGGCCAATACAGAAAATTACATGGTCAGGGCAATTCCAAGCCTTATTTAGGGGGAATGATTGTTTATCCTGAAGACATATGGAGAAAGTTAAAAATGGAGGTGGGCAGGGAGACAGAGAGAGAAAGAGAAGCAAGAATGCCATTAAAACTGGACCTGTGTGGAGGTTTATGAACACCAGCATCCTCTGAGACAAAGCACATATGAAGTGAATGAGAACAGAGATGCAGCTCATTAGCTGACATCTCAGAAATGGCCATCTCAATAGACGCTTTAATACGAAGTGATGAGCTGTCAGATCGGACATACTCTACAGTCCAGCAACACTAATGGACTGTGAAACATCCCCACAGACCTCTGCCTGCTGAGAGAGAAACATACATCCGATATCTAATAACCCTGCGCAAATCGCCAGAGCATGAGAAGTTTCCTTTAAATAACTGACAGTTCTCCTTTTTCATGTAGTGTTTATGAAGAGAGGTTTTCAAGGAGGGCAAAAAGCCTTTGGTAAGTGCATACTGTATGTGAAAACGTGTTGTAAATGGCTCACGGTCCTTCACTGATAATCAGATACATTCTGCAGACAATTCTTTTTAAAAAGCTCTGATCTGATTGGCAAGCTCCAATGGCGTCATGATGCACAGGTTTTAAATCCACCCAACATTTCATGGTGGGGAGTCAGTCTGACAGAAAACAAAGCTGTGTTTATAAGGTAGTGGGCTATAATTTCTGCTTCCTTTCTAAGTAAGAGGTTCTCGGCTAGAATTAAGGATGTAGCGATGCAATGTTCATTGTAATCATTCTTTAGAGAAATTTTTGTTTTCGCAAATTATTGTCTGCCTGAGTATAGCAACACAGGCTCATTGGAAAAACGTGCCTGTGGCGACTTTTGTGCAAAATGATATTTCATTGCTTCTTGCACACGCGATGGATTTATGGATTTGAACATGTCAGTCCTTCCAGTTTTGTCACTGGGATCTCATCCAAATCCTACTACTGACTCATACATGCGTTATTGTGATTAAAAGAGTTCCATTAGCATATGAATGTTATGCATATGACGCGAGTCCCGCGTGTATAAAGGAATAAGGACATTTCATTCTACCGAACTACTTGCAATTGCTGAATTAATACTCACACAGGTCAGATTATTAGACGAATTAAACTTATGATGTAACGCAGACCTGTTTTACTTGGTCTAAACTATCACAATAAACTTAATTTGAGTGTGTTGAAAGTTATAATGTTATTCTATGTGTTAGTTGGTTGGCTGTATGAGACTAGCAGTAAGCTAGATCAACATTACAATAACATACTGATCATATTCTAACATTTCATCATTGAGCTATATAACATTGATTAGTTTTATGTATATTTGCTAACCTGTCTAATAAAGTACATGCAAAGAGTGGCGTCCCTGTCAAGTCGAAGTTAGTCGCGGTCGTGGAGCTCTCGGCATCTCGAAAACGCCATGCTGATATTGATCCTCGTTTTAGTTCTCCCTTTGTCCCAAGGTCTGCTTGCCATGGTCGATAATGTTTGAACGCAACAACAACAGCGTGAACGTGCCGCTAGACATAACACAGCTGTCCTGGTCTGTCACCATGGTTACTATGGCAGTATGAGCGAAAAAACCAAAGATAATGGAGATATTACGTCATTGACAGGCGACAATGACCAGGGATGAGCCATTATTTAAAATTGGAATTTCTCTGAAATTAAAAATCTTTGGGAACTTTTGAAATATAATTTAAGTTCACAACTGCAGGAAATCACACCGTGCAAGTGATTTAATCAGATTAATATGAATCTGGCATCTTTTTATTGCGTTGGCTGTAGTCGTGATAGTTCAGAAATGAAATGTCCAGTGAGTGGCGTTAAGGTTATTGCTTTATCACGTGTGAGCCTCCGAGCAAGCTTACTACATCAGAAAAGCCATTCATATGGATATGATTATGTGATGCAAACATAAAAACTTATTAGTTTAAAAATATACGTTGCACTTGATGCACCACAACAAGACGACTCGACAGATTCGGTGGCATTCATTCACGGCAAATCATTACGGCTTGATGGCTGTAACGTTAGCACATAGTAGCTAGTATGGACGGCGACATTATTGAAAATGAAGAAAATAGAGATCTCAGAGATTCGGCAGAAAAGCAGCAAGACATTCCCAATCATCCTTGGCCTTATCTAAGAGAGATGTTTGTTATAGTAGGCATCAACAATGACTCCTGGCGAATGTGCTGCAAATTGTGCCAACCAAAACACCACAAACTGCTGGCTTTCAAGAGTTCACCATCGAATTTGAAAAAACACATAGAGGTAATATGCTACAAAGCAAGGGTCAGTTATTGACTAACTCTTCAGGTCTTCGGTATTGTTATTGACTCCTATCGGCTCTCAATTGTTTTTAAATGCCGGGTAATCGGCACTCTATTGTCGGTTTCCAAATAAGTAATCAACTCTAACAGGCCTACACAATTACCGCCCTCAGTGTGGCACATTCAAGGGGCCTTCTAAACGATATAAATATCCTCAGTCAGTGGCTCAGGGAAAGTTTGTCTTTTCTTGCTCCTACATGAAGCAAACACAATGAAAACTAAATCCAATGGGCCTCGATAGCTAGTCCATAGCTTCTCAATCTTTCTGAGATTAAACACACAATAACATGCTTTGGCTACAGCAGTCTACTTCGAAATGCTATTATTAGCCTAAACAGTAATGAAATAAGACAACAAATCCCATTCATTTTCAATGAAAGACAGATTCGTGCATACATAGAGGATTTTTCACTGTCTTAACTCAAGCCAGTAAGCAAACACCAAGCAAACACCTGACAATGACCAAGCAACAGCAAGAAACACCATATGCAACTACAGCACATCATAGTTCTGTCATGAGATCTCTGAATGTTTGGCATGGTAATAGATATGACAACGTTATATGTTTGGCAGAATAGATCTACGCTGCTGCTATAGAGCAAGTACAGGACTTGCTACTGCCAATACATGTACATGACACGCTGCTGTGAGCAAGTAAGACATGCTGCTGCTGCTGCACAATATAACATACATGAATTACCCATAGCAGATCTATACAGGTGGAGCTGGGGAAGGTGGAGGGTTTCTGAAAGTGTGCTACAATTCTACATCAAATGCTGACCAAGTATTTGAAGGTCGAGCATGCATGCACATTGGCTACTGATACAGCAGGAACCAATCAGCTGTGCCCTATAGAGAATGATGTGATTGCAAGCAGATTGAGATTGAGTGCCCTAGAATGTGAAATTGAATTTATGTTGGCATAGTTAAATAACAAGAGTTCAGTACATGGACATGACATACAGTGAGTTTCAAACACCATTGTTTTCTCCTTCTTATTTAAATCTCGTTTTTAAAAAACACCCCTGAAAAACAGGCGAATCTCCACATAATACCGACTGTGACGCAACAGTCGGGGATCACGCCTCCAAAGATTTGCATATCCCTGCCCTCAATGACAAGCACTGCGCAGCCGAGTCATCGGGAACAAGCGAGGATCAGAGAGAAAATGGCAGATCATGGAAATAAATGCTATGTTCCAGGCTGTGCAGGGGATGTGAGGACTTTTCATACCCTTCCCACAGAAAAGAAATGTCAACAGGCGTGGATGATGTTTATATATAATCGGATACCGCAACAGTTTAATTCATTGTTGTTAGTTTGCTCTGCCCATTTCACCACAGACTTATTTTCGAACCTGGGACAATATCAAGCTTCTCTCAGCGTCTCAAACTGAAGAAGGATTCCAACTATATTCCCGCAACCGGTAAGTAGTGATTTTATTAACGATAATTTACACTGTGTTAGACCCAGCGCAAGATCCTAATACAGTAACAAATAGCAAACTCCAAGTAACGAGCATACATCTCAGTGAACTATACAGAAAGCGGTCAAAGAACAATCCACACAGCGCGAGTTTATCTCTCTTGCCAAACTCGTTATGAGTCAAGTCAAGTCAAGTCAAATATATTTATATAGCGCTTTTCACAATACAGATTGTATCAAAGCTGCTTTACAGTATCAATCAAAATAACTCAACAATGTTTGTTTATTACTGGACATCCAAAAAGGATGAAATCAATGACGCTGTTACACTGCACAACGAAGCTTTTACTGTATGTCATCGATTGCATTGGTGAAAGCATTAGAGAGAAGAGAGAGAGAGAGGAGAGAGAGAGAGAGAGAGAGAGAGGAGAGAGAGAGAGAGAGAGAGAGAGAGAGAGAGAGAGAGAGAGAGAGAGCAGAAACTGCGTTGTCTCGCGATCAACAAACTGTAATCTGCTCAATGCTCATCACAGCAACATTTTATGTGATGGAAATAGATTTAAATACTTTAAAAACCTCTCACGATTCGTTAATCTCGATAGCTCTGATAGTTAAAACGTATAACAGCTGTAGTATTCGAGAGAGTTTCACATGTAATACGAAGCTATTTCATATGCAAGCATGTCAGCCAATCACAGCAGTGGCCCGGTTACACTGAAGTCTCACACCAGACACGCCCCTTCAAAGAGAGTGTTCAAATCAGAGACTAAAATCAGGCTAGGAAAAATGCCTTTTATTTCTAAATTATGACTATTTTTTATCTAAAAAACATACTAACATTATAAGGGCAACACAGGAAACATTATAAAATAATAAAAAAAAACATTCTAGGGCACCTTTAAAGACCTATCAGTCTGCGCCATCTAGAGATCTAGAGACACATGGTTTCCATGCGAGTATCCTAGTAAACATAAGCCCTATTCGCACGGGATTAGTATTACCTGGTGACCTCTAGTAATTTGTAATAATTGCGGAGTTTGTCTGAGATCTTAATCCCGTGCGAATCGACCATGTCTGTAATTTGTAAAGTAAAAATTCCCCCGCAAATTACCTACTATATTTCGCCGAACACCAAGGTCCTGTGATAATATTAGTCCCGTGCGAATCGGCATCTCTGCGATTTGGCCGGATCGTATATCATTTTTTCAAGGTTTTTGTTTCATGTGCGCCTTTTTATCCATCTTTCGCGAATAATGGAGGCTGGTTTGGAGTGTTTTGATAGTATTTTGGGTGCTGAGTCATATCGCTTCACACAACTACACAATTTGCAGAAAGTGAAAGCTGAAGATCATCGGAAGAGCAAAACAAAAATAATGATTAAATGGAGATGAATTGGCATGTATAGCAGCGTGCGGTAAGGAACATTCTTCTGTTTAGGCTATGTCATAATATATCTTACAGCTAGACCGAACGAAAAGAAATTTCCAAGCAATAGCCTGATGCCATATCCGGGAGATAAGTCAGTAAATTTGAGTAAAATCACAGGCTTGGGTTATCCCGTGCGAATGCGCCACACGAAATTCAGATGTGGCGGGGTAATTTCTAAATCACACGAGGTCCCCAGATAATACTAATCCAGTGCGAATAGGGCTATAGTCAGATATGGCTTAAGTGAATGTAATTTAAAAAGTAGAGAAAGACAATGCTTGTGTACCGGTATATTGGATCTGTGCATTAGTCTTAAAGTGACAGCAGCCTAATATACCTGCTTCTGTCTGTTTTGTTTTGTTATTTTACATTTGATTACTTTATTCAATTTCTGTACCTGAAAACTACTGTAAGGCCTACCTGAAAATTTTGAAAAGCAATGATTATTTAATTAATTGTATATTTTTTCTATTATATTTATTTATTTGTGCTATTGCTTGTAGTTTGATGACTGTTTTCTTGGCTTTAATAATCTTTGAAATTTATATTAGCTGTGGTATCGAAATTGTAATCGAGAATTGTTAAATTTCACTGGTATCTAACATTTTGGTGTCATAACCTTACTTATTAAAATACAAGGATACATGGGTAAAAAAACAACAACAACAAATTATTTTATTAATTTATTACATTTTTTGGTAGGGCCAGTAAAATTTTTATCATTTAATCAAATAGAAAATCTTGAATCAAATCGAGAATCAAATTGAGATCTTGAGAATTTGAATCTGTATTGATACCAAGCCCTGGTACTTATTAATTTCGTTGCGAGTATGGCTGATTTTGTCGAATTGTGTCATGCCTTGTATAGTGTCTGGTGGTTGTCACTGAAATCTTCTTGCATCACGTCTGGTTAGGACACAGAGTAAGAGTCAGCTGTAAAATGGATCATAAAAACTAAATTAGCACTTTTTAGTGCAAGAGACCTTAACCAAATTGGACATTATTAGTAATTCAGTACAAAATGAAAGCAAATAATTCAGCAGCCCCTAAACATTTGCAAGCGCAAAGACTTGACATCCGGCTGCACATTACCGCTGCATTATGCCCAAAACCACTACACAGATGACCACTGGAAACGAGAGGACGTCTCATTAGTGCTGTGGTGTGTAGAACAGGGTTTCTGGAGAGAAGATATTTCTGTCAGGGTTGTGTAATTCATCTGCAGTACTGCAATGCGCTGCTATACTCAATGAGAGCAATTAGCAGAAACTATAGAGTCGGTCACTCGTCACACACATAACTAAAGGCCTGACCGAAGACAGATAAGAGAATGTGGAATGAATGGCTTGTTTTCTGTGTGTGTGTGTGTGTGTGTGTGTGTGTGTGTGTGTGTGTGTGTGTGTGTGTGTGTGTGTGTGTGTGTGTGTGTGTGTGTGTGTGTGTGTGTGTGTGTGTGTGTGTGTGTGTGTGTGTGTGTGTGTGTGTGTGTGTGTGTGTGTGTGTGTGTGTGTGGTGACAGACAGACAGACAGACAACATATAGATAGATAGATAGACAGACAGACAGACAGACAGATAGATAGATAGATAGATAGATAGATAGATAGATAGATAGATAGATAGATAGATAGATAGCATCAGATAGCATTGATCTTTTTGCATTGTTAATATGCATTAATAATGTAATCATGAATATTCATATTTTAACATTCATATGCTAATGGAACTCTTTTAATCACAATAACGCATGTAGGAGTCAGTAGTAGGATTTGGATGAGATCCCAGTCAACACTGGAAGGACTGACATGTTCAAATCCATAAATTGGCTAACCTTTCTGTTCACCTTTACTATTAATTTTTTGCACAGCTAATATTGTGCCATCAGAGGCCTTCCCCAGTTTGGCCCCTAATGAATATTGGGTGAGGGTGACTACTAGGCCACGGCTCTAACAAATTAAAATGCATCTCATTTAAAAATCAATATTTTCAATTACTGTGAAACTAAGAAATAAAGATATAAAAGAATAGCTGTGGTTAAGTGCTTAGAGGAAAAGTACTAACCAAAGCTGGCAGCTCTAGAAAATGCATTGACTGATACTGGGTGTGTGGCGGACTTTAGTTGAACACATGTACAGTATACGTACAATATCAACATCTGCACCACAGAGCCTTCAGTCTTTCAGAATTTAATGCTGGATGTGAATGATTTACGGAGCCCTAAAGATCCACTGGAGCTGTAACTTATTCATCACTGATCCCCCAAAAATACACACTTCTTTTTGTATCTTCAAAAGAAAATGAAAAGAGTTGGCAGACAGGGAGTTTTGGAGAGAACACTGCTGTTGATACAGCATCCTAGACACATATACACACACTAAAGACAGAGAATACTTAAAGATAAAGCACCAAACATTAAGAGGCAACACAACAAACACAGCCATATGATTCACTTTCACAGATTTCAGCCCTAGTGATCCAGCAAGTGCGTAAACCACCCCACAAAATTAGGTTTGTATGCTATATAACAGCAAAGAGGAAAAAATAGATTTTGATTACTGAAGGAAACGTTTCTAAGGTGTCACCCCGGTTTCTAAGGTGTTCTTAGTGTTTTTTTTAAACATGTTGCTATACAGTTTTGAGGGTGTTTTTGATGCCGGTTGCAAGTTGTTCTGGCTGGTAGGACCTTCTAGTCCCTCCTTCATTGTAAATCTGTTATTTTTTCCTACTAATTTTATCATCTGCCTGGCAAAAAGTCCAGCATTATGACATACGTCATGCAAATGAACAACGATGCACTGTTGCAATTTATTAAAACATAACAAAAATGTATATAAAACATATCAAGTGTTTGAGTTGATATAGAGTTTGATCATATTTCAAAAGCTAAGGCCAGTTACACGGGCCACTAATAACATTAGAGCATCTACAGTAGCAGTAGAAACGCCAACTTAATCCATCTGGCGACCACAGGCGATAAAACTGCTGTAAATATGAAAGCTTCATAAGCATAAGCATGCATAAGTATTAGTGATGCTTGCCTGAACAAACTGCGTTAAAAATTATACCAGATAGAAGACCTCAAATTCAGTAATTGTGGAATATCCATTTCAGATGAGCTATGCATCAGTAAGCAAAAAGACTCTGACTTCAGGCGACACAAACAAGCAAGCCACATTTCAGTTAAATTCCCATCATTACGAGAATGAGAATATATTATACTCCTTATTCAAGGACTTATTAGCTTTGCCACCGGGAGTCAAAACCCCAAATCCATTTCAGCGCAGGATTGGAGGCAGCAACGGCATCTTTAAAGGTGATTTTCTCGCCTCTCTGCAAACCAGGCAAAGGCTTAATATATTACACAGCATGAGCTTTCAATTTTACCAGCAGAAATATCAACCTCAAATATAGCACAGCTGCAGAGAGCATGTGTTTGAACAGCCAGAATTTGCAGAGAAACCTCCAACAAACATTAGCCCGTTTTTTTCATCTTCTAATCCATAGAGAGCACCTAATACAATTCTCCTGAAGAGAATCTAGGTCTAGGATTCCAAGATATCTGTCAGCACCAGAAGGTTTCACAGATACTATATTATTCTCTTTCCTGATGACTATTTGCAGTCTGATGGACATTAAAACACAGAGGTGTTCCTGAAATTTGTGCACAGCTAAGGTCATCTCCTCCATATTCACCTTTTTTTCAATAGGTCGCCCCTTCAGACTCAGCAAGATTATGAAAATATCAGATAATATTAGTACAGGATCTAGATAAGGCTCTATTGATTATAAACTCTTTACAGAGTGAGAATTCATGATAATGTATTGTTTATTATAAGACCTTTTTAAATATTCCATCTAACGACATACCATTATATTGACATGGGGTGTTTTTTCTGAATGCATCGTTATTCAACTATGATTGAAAGTTTTGTTGTTCCCAACATAGTTCAATGATTCTGTATTCCCAGAACTTATAGATTTAACGAACATTTGCAAACACCATCGCAAACGTTTTGGAACCTAATCAGAAACCATAGAAACTCTATGAAAAGAATAGAGAAACAGATCAAAAAACTAACTCAAAACGTAACAGCTGTCATTAACAAAAGTCTTATATTGTTGAACCAATGTGGTTCAAATGATAGAGGTTCGACCACGTTACTACGGTTTCAAGAGAAAGTTGGGACAATCTAGTTAAGTTCTCAGACGATGCATACAACCGTTCTACAGTGGTTAAGCAGTTCTTGTAAGTTGTTGCACGGGAAACACATCCCAATAGTTATTCATTTTGAAATAATCACTGTTCACCAATAATGTTCATTTGGCTGATTAACAGATGTCCACCATTGTGTCAGGTCCACTATCTTCTTCTAGATCTGCTGTACAGGCGATTAAACAATCTGGGCCCGGTTCCCCAAAACGTTCTTATCGCTAAGTAGTTCTTAACCCATTCCTTAACCTCTCTCTTAACGTTATAGCACAATTCCCGACACGTTCATACGCTAAGTATATCTTCTGTAAGCCACACTTTCGTAAGGTTGGTCTGGACTATTCGTAAGCTCTCTCTTTGCGTTGTTTGAGCTCAAGACGCTATTCGCCGCCACTGTGTAGCAGAAATCAGCGTAGCGCAGTACAAGTCAAACTATGGTATGTTGACAATGCTGTGGCTCAACAATGATTTTTATGTTATGGACATTTTAAGAATAATAATAAAATATGTTCGCAATTAATACAGGCCTATTTATGAAGTTGACTTTATTTGGTATCAGTATCTCGTTTCAATATGGTGGTAATTAGTCTAGGCTATTTCGTAATGTCATTAAAGCGTTTAAATTGGCAATCACTTTTGATAATTAAAATCTGGTGAACAATTTGGCTCTAAATGGCTAAGATCTATAAATGGGTAAGCATGGTGGTGTCCAGTAAGTGACCAACTATGGCAGCGATCCAACGAGTCCTTCTATTGACTCAAAGACGGCGCCGGCCGCGGAACCGTTTAGTCCATGTCAATTTTTTTATTCGGCAAAACTTAAGCCCTTTTGACATTTTGACAACTCATTATGGAGCTGCTGGACCTTCTCAGACCTGCACTTGCCAGGCTAACGCGGCAAATGTTTGCTTTAAAGGGATACTCTACTGGTTTTTCATATTAAACTATGTTATTGCCTAAACTAAGACGAGTTGATACATACCTCTCTCGTCTCAGTGCGCGCACTAAATCGCTGTCTTGCGGCGAAACTTTGTTAGATCTTATCTCAGCCCTGTTCATTCAATACGGGCCAAGCAAAGAAGCGACCAAACACTTCCACGTTTTCCCTATTGAAATACAGTTACTAGTGTAACTCGACCAAGAACGGCGACACAAAATAAAACGTTGCGCTTTTCTAAGCGTGTAAAATGGATAACTACGTATATTGTATGGCAGAATACCATAGCAAGTGCTTGGGAGCACTTCGACTCTGCGCTGTAATATCATCTCTCGTGAAAAATCCTCTCCCCCCGCTCCCTCTCATTTCAACGGGAGCGGACTTTTCACGAGTTTTCACAAAACGTGTTTGGTCGCTTCTCTTCTTGGCACGTATTGAATGAACAGGGCTGAGATAAGATCTAACAAAGTTTTGCCGCAAGACAGCGATTTAGTGCGCGCACTGAGACGAGAGGTATGTATCAACTCGTCTTGGTTAAGGGAATAACATAGTTTAATATGAAAAACCAGTAGAGTATGCCTTTAAGCCCTGAAGTCCAGCTGCTTGCCAATCAATTCTGATTGTAAAGTACCTTACCATTAATATAAAAGTGTATTACATAATTTTTAGAAGTCGTTAAACCCATGTCAAGAAGCGGCACAAGTGGCACAACGGGATAAGGAGGGTGGATGATTAGCGAGGGATACCCGGTTCGTCTACCCGTCACAACATATCGTGTGAACATATTACTGACAATTTGATAATTTAATTAAGTCTATATTTTACTGATAAATTAAAATGTTAAAATAAATGTTACTGGAATAATTTGAGGAATGTTTAATTTGCAAAGAACATTTTGTCTTTCTTAACGCCGTAATGCACCTTCGCGTGAAGTGGAAAATCGATTCCTGAGCAACTAATTCAGCACCTTCACTCAGGACAGCGCCTTTATAACGTCTTCATAAGGGACACTTCGGGGAACACACTTAGGAACTTAAACAACTTTAGTAAGATATATCTTTCGAGTCTTCTTAGCGAGCTACTGTAAGAGTGAGCGTTATCGGGGAACCGGGCCCAGTATTGTAAAAAGCGCTATATAAATAACAACTCACTGCTATAAAGCCACTGCAGTTTCTCTTTCTATGGTGTTGAGTGTACTGACATTTATCCACAGAAGTTCTCACATATGAATTTACAATATAGCTTATTATATAACATTGTATTGATTGTTGTAGAGTCTTAGAGGCCTTCTGAAAAGGAAATGTCCTTATAGTGTACTAAAAATCTTAGTAGTATATCTTTTAAAAAACTGTACTTACAGATAATGTAATAATGAAAAAAATGTCAATTAAGTGTACTTAAAGAGAGTACATGTTTATGAGAGAGTAAGAGAGTGTTTTAATAATCTTTTAGTTATGCTTTAAAGTAGTTATTTTGTTTGTTGACACATACTAAACCTCATGTAAAGTTCTTGATTAAAATTTGAACTGTGCTGTTTGATATTACATTTAAAGTTAATAAATTTTAAATGACTAAATTGCAACTTGATCATTACAAATGTGTAATTACAAATAAATGTAAATACATGACATGATTTCAATATAAATGACATTAAAGTATATATTAGTTGTGAAAAAATGCTTGTCTGTACATTTGGCAGTACACTTTAATCATATTTCAAAGACAATACTAATAATTATGAAACAAAAGATGTACTTAAGTCCTACTTAAGGACTTTTGGTTCAAAAATAGTGAGGACTGAATGCATTTAATATAAATTCAGTTAAACTATAATAAATTTTCATTTAATTGCAATTACTATACAGTTAAATGTTAGAAAACATTACATTCAGTTCACACTTAGAGTAAGTATATTCTTTAAATTATATCTGTAATAAGTAATCTATGCACGCAAATTTGAACAACTTTTCCACAAAGGTTCATTGAAATTGCATTAAAAATCATGTCCATATATTATTTAAAGGGATAGTTCACTCAAAAATGAAAAAAACTGTCATTTACTCACCCTCATGTTATCTATTCCATTAATGATTCTTTTAGAACTTTTGGGGAACTTTCCAACCTAAATTTGTAACTTTCATCTACACAAAATGACTAAGTCAGCGTTTCCGTTCCGCGCCGCCACTGTTTCCCACTTTCAGACT
Source organism: Chrosomus eos (assembly GCA_036326025.1). NCBI lineage: Eukaryota > Metazoa > Chordata > Actinopteri > Cypriniformes > Leuciscidae > Chrosomus > Chrosomus eos. The sequence goes on along the minus strand of CM070836.1, from coordinate 8,992,814 downwards.
TCTGTGCCGTGTCCTCCCTTGTAACATCCTTGTTGATGCTATAACTCAAAGCTTTAACCTTCAAAGAGCTCACGTGACCTTTCTGTAGCCGTGCAGGCCTTGACCTTTCTGTACACTGAGTGTGGGTTAACAACAGCATAAAGAGAGGCAAACCAACACTGACAGAAAGGCCAAAAGTCACAAAGATGCTCTCTAAAACCTTATTAGCCTTGGCTTCATAAATACTTTATGGATAATAAATATAGTGACTCATCTATAAGCCGGCTTTAATTGAATACAGTGTTGTTTGTACAGCCATATGAACTGAACTCATATAACTCAAATATCACATCAGTTCAGACAAGCACTGTGTGAAAACAGTTTGAGCAGGATTGGTTCTATGTTAAAACAAAAGCGGGGGGCACAGTCCTATAATTATTGATGCAATGTAAGCTGATTTTAGCCTGCTTAATATATGGCTGGTTACTAAATACATTGATTCACGAGTTCACACTTACATATAATCAGATTAAAGGTTATGCATGCTGTCCGAGGGGAAGTCTGAGCTTGGAATTGGCCCGAACACAGTAATTGTAAAGGTTGAGAAATACTCTTACTCCTGAAATCTCCTGAGTGTTCTTGTTGGATTTATTAAAGAATGTTTATTTTGAATATGAGGGTTAGGGAAAGACCTGGCAACCTACCCCAGAAAAATCATTGCCAAGAAAATTCATGGACAGTCTCTCGCGTACGGCAAGAAATCGCCATAGAATCACCAAGAGTCGGATACAACTGAAATGGTAATAGATAGATAGAATTTGAATACTTATTTGTTTTCTCTCTGCAATCCACTGTGACAGTATTAATTTTCGAAGATAGAATTTTTTTTATTATGCTTGAAGACAGATTTAAGTGCAGATTGATATTGGAGGCACTGATGAGCCAAAACATTATAACCAGTCACAGGTCAAGCGAATATCGTTGATCATCTCCTAACAAGGCCACATACTGAATTAAGGTCTGGGTAGATTGGATGGTAAGCAAAAAATCAGTTCTCGCAATCAATATGTTGGATGTAGGATAAAAAGGCAGTTATAAAGATCTGGGCGACTGGGTCAGAGTGTCTTGTGGGTTGCTCCTGGTCAACAGTGATGAGAATTTACCAACAGTGACCCGAGAGAGGTCGCTCATCGATACACGAGGGCAACGAAGGCTATCCCATCTGGTCCGAGCCAAAAGAAGATCTACTGTGGCACAGGTAACACAACATTTTAATGATGGTTATAGGAGGAATGTCACAACACATGGGCTATCACACTCTGCTGTGTATGCACAGACCAATTTAGAGTGCCTATGTTGACCCATATTCACTGTAGAACGCACCTAAAAGCATTTCAACTGGAAATTGGAGCAGTGGAAGAAGGTCGCTGAGTCCCGTTATCTTTTACATCACGTGAACGGCCAAGTACGTGTGAACTGTTTTACCTGAGGGAGTGATGCACCAGGATGCACCGACGATAAGATGGTGGAGGGAGTGTGATTCAATGTTCTACCGGGACGTAAATTTGACATGTGTATCCTACCTAAGCATTGTTGCAGAACAGGTACAGCCCTACATGACAATGGCATTGCTGGTGGAAGTGGACTCTTTCAGCAGGATAGTGATCGCTGCCTCACGGCACACATTGTTCAGGAATGGGGAACATGATGAAGAAGAACATGATTGTTTGAGGAACATGATGAAAAGTTCAAGGTGTTGCCCTGGCCTTCAAATTCCCCAGATCTCAATCCAATTGATCATCCGTGGGATGTGTGGACCACAAGTTCGATCCACCTCTCAGCCTACAGGAATTTAAGGGTCAGCTGCTAAGTCTGGTGCCAGAGACAGGACACCTTGTAGAGTCCATGCCTCTGTGGGTCAGCGCTGTTTAGGCACACGGAGGACCAACAGCTCATTGGTGCAAGAGCTATTTCAGAGAGCTGTGCAGATTTGTAAATATATTATATATATCAATATATAATTGATTTTAGAGACATATCCATTTGACTAACCAGCCTCCTGTATTACTCACATAATACACACACATTTCATATGCTGCGAAACTCCATTAGAACGCTCAATAAGAATCCTAGAATATTTATTACATTTGAATATTAAACAATATCTACATTACAAAATTATTTCATTATTAAGTAGTAAATACAGTTATTTTTTGAAAATTATTGGAGTAGGTTTTACAAGAAAATACAGTTTCAGTTGTGTGAGTGCTGAATGGAAATGAGTAATGAATGGGCAATGGGAAAAATGAGCACAGCATTGCAATCCAAGCGGGAATACTATAGGACTAAGATAAATAGAGCTAAAGTCAAAACTGTTGTTTACAGACTGATTACAGTTGCTGCCTAGACGAAGGACAAAGCCTTTTATATAGAAGTAATCGTTTAAAAATAGAAATAAGATATTGGCTAGACTGAGTTCTGATGCAGTAGAGTCAGACTCGTGAGAATATCAGTAACTTACACACATGCCCTGAAGACCCTGACACTTAAGTAGTTTACAATGAGAAGAACATCCATTCAAAGCAGATTAAAACAAGCAGGAGACAAAATATGGTGATAAAAGATGATAATAAAATGCCTTACTCTTATGGAGATTATAAACATTGTACATTTTAAAAACTTAATATTTATTCATATTTATAATAAATGTACCTTTATAATATGGGTTGGCACTAAATACAACCTTTGAACATACATCTATTTATGAAGTACGATATTTGATGCAGTTTTAATTTTTAATATGGGTAAGTGTCACAGAAAAAAAAGTTTTAAAAATGAAAGGAAGAAATAACTGCATTTTTCACCTTGTGATTTTTGTGAATATGAAGCACATTTCTTTGCCATATTCTGATTTTGTGAAATATCTCTGCCGTATCGTCTTAAAAATTATGGACAGGATATTTTTCTAGATTGGGCTCTTCCCAAATTATACTAGTGTACTTTTGTATGGAAATGTGCCTAATTAATAAATCTTGATTTTGATTTTTTTTTTTTTTTGCTTCAGAGTGAAATGTTTCTTCATGAGATTCACCTGTATATATTACTAGATGACGCGTGTGTGTGTGTGTGTGCGCTCAATATTTTAACATTTGTATCTCTCTAAAGTTATGTATAAAGCTTTGCATTTTACAAGCTCTCCATATAATATTGTGCATATCATTGTCTATTAAAATATAAAAATGCACACCTTATATAAGATTACACAGAAACTAATGAGATAACATAGTTATTATAGAGAAAGGAAGAGAGAGATATATATTTGCAGCAACAAGGGGGAATGGTCCCAGATTCATTTTCCAACTTTGCTTGAGGTTTCAAAAAACTTTTCATGGCGTATTATTTAACTTGTCATCATAACCTGCTACAAGCAATTTTAGCCAGAGAATAAAACATCTTATCAATCCAGCGCAGAAAATGCCCTGAGGTACAACAACATCTCCGTTTAATCAGCCGGCACCTGCGTTAAAAACACAAGTCATGTTGTATCCTGTTTATGTTTTGACAGTTTTGAGAGAGAGATAAATAATTATTCCCATCTGGCTTTCTTTTACAAGCACAAACCCACACATGTATTGGATTATGCTACTGTCAGACAGTGCTAAAGCACACTATTTTATCACTGTTTTAGTTGGCTTCAGGAAAAATCCCAGTGTCTGCATTCGTTTCATGGCTGTGTGAGCTCAAGAAACCTCTTCTCTAAAAGCTGTTTCAAGAGCAAAGAGAGTCAGACAGCACACTTCATTTACTTCTCAATACTTACAGGGAGCAATAGAGTTTTAAAGAGCTCTAAACTGAAACGATGACAGATGATCCACTCTTGTGGAATCTTCCGCATTGCTTTATCGTTTTAATTGCTTTGCTTTTTTGGAGGGGGCAGATGTGATGATACTTTAAAACAAATTTAATATCCACTGCACCAGCAACTATGCCATTTTTTTAAATTAAATAAGTGGGGATTAATGTTTAAACCGAGAAAAAGTTGCATGCTCAGATATGTTGCAAGCTGGAGGTGTGCTATTAAATTATAATATGCATCTTTGAATAATAATGTGGTGCATGTGCTTTCATGCAAGACAGTAATTAAACAGTCGCATGCTAAACATTTGACATGAGCAAATTAAAGCATTAAGAGCAAATATTCCTTAGGCAAATTCATTTATAATGATTTTATAAAAGAAACATGGACTTAGATAAAGGTAGATACTAATGACACATTTTGTGCATTTTATTTTCAGATGCAGATATAAATGTCCGCTCAAGGTTTTTTTTAATGTGTGGTTGAGAAAAGGTCATATACAGTGTTTACACGTTACAAGTGACGCAAGTTACATAATCAGATTACTTCTTTCAAGTTACATGCAACATATTACTTTTCAATTCACAAAAAAATATTAAAATATGACTCTCTCCTGTACCCATTTTGAGAGAAATCAGGAGTAAGCGCAGGTGTTGTGTGCGTTTGTGTGAACATGATGGTTATTAGTAATTTAGATAATGTGAGCATGCATTCATCTTACTAAAATAAAAAAATATACTTTATGTATTTAATCTCACTTTATTAACCAGTGTCTTTGCTGCGGACATTCAATGATTCAATTGAACCATACCAACAAGCTAAAATTATTTACATGACCAAATATCACATTTGTCTTCTTCCCCATCCCCAAATATTACAATTTAAAATAACAATATTCTATTTGAATATTTTAAATATCATTTATTCCTTTTAGAAATTGTGCTGCTTAATAATGATATACTTGTTTTATTCTTTTATAAATATAAAGTCCAAAAAGAACATCATTTATATTTTTAAATACTGTAAATACTGTGACATTTGATCAAATGCATCCCTGCTGAATAAAAGTATTAATTTTAGGTTTGCTGCTTGCTGCTCCAAGTCAAAAGGGCACAAATCTCTATGATATTTTAGTCTCTAGATATATGTCAGTTCCGTTCGATTTAAGAGTGGGATTTTCTTTCCCCCTGAAAATAGCACAACTGTTTCTTCACTTTTCATCTGTGCGCTATGCACCAGGGCATAAGAGTTTTAAAGACACGATTTATAGGCAATGATTCACATAGATCATGAAGTCCTAAAAAGTGCTCAGATGAAGAGTTGGCCATAGGAGCTGTCCACAGAGCGAGTGCTGAAACAGCCCCTGAAACAATAGAACACAGTGTGCTTTTCATGCAAAAAGCACATCCAGAATATATCCACAATGCTGCAATCTAAAGTGAAGCCTACAAATGATCTCAAAATGTAATTGTGTTGTTCCACGCATAATCGGGCTACTATAAAATGCATATTTTAGTATTTACAGCTTGTCGTAAACACATGATGGTTATAAAATGTACTATATCCTTTCTGTACTACACTTGTAGCAATTATGTTAACAGTAGACTGCAGAAAGCCGTGTGCTGCTGTGAATTATTAATAATGCAAATGTTTGGCAGTGCAAGAACAATAAAGCACTACAGCATCAAAAGCTTACTGTCAACACCCAAGCTATTTATATTAAGATAAATGTATGTGGGATTATTTGGCTTCTCTAGAAAAGTTTTCATCGGAAACAATATTAGCATATTCTCTAGCTCATGGGCCTCTGCAGCTGCTGGAACAAAATTACACCACTTTACGGAAAGTGAAATATGAGCAATAAAGTATACAGTAGACATTCATATCATTTATTCACCATCGTGTCGTTTCAAATATGAATGACTTTGTTTCATCTATGGAACATAAAAGGCAATGAGAGAAAGGAATTTTTGCTAACAAGAACTATAAAAGTGGTCATGTGCGATATTTCAAGTCTTCTAAAGCCAAAGAATAGGTTTTAACAGCCCTAAACTGAATCAAAATTGCATCTTGATGCTCCAAGTTTTGTATGTATGCAAATGGGAATGAGATTTAAAAGATACAGCAAAGAGAACGATTTTCAGTGAACGACTTTTGTGTTTTGCAGAAGAACTTGATATGAGGGTATATACCGTGTGATGGTAGAAATGTGTCAACTGGTAGAGATACCGTTAATTTTACAGTATATCTGCAGAACATTTTCAAAAATAAGACACAATGCAGACTATATCAGCATCAGCTTTATGATAGCAGACTCTGTAAACTGTGTCAGATAGGTGTTTGAGTGTAAATATAATGTAAAATATAATGACTTCTGTTGAATTTATGGTCACAGGTGTGTCAGCTCATCCAAGCATAATTAGAAGCAATTACAGCCTTAAATGTTTTGTTTTTAACCGTGTATTATATAGCAAAGCAGCTGTTGCCACTGCACTGATGCCAGATTCATTTGTTTAATCTTATATTTTGTCCATCAGGTTCCATAAAAAACAATAATCAAATAAGATAAAGTACAACTGTAACCCACAATTAAACGTTTTAACTGGTATGCAATTAAATGGATATGTAATTATATTGTACACCCTTTGTTTGCACCAACCTCATTTTTTGGGTGAATTATTTCATTCACAATAGATGGGTTCATATGCACACACAGTCATCAGGCTGAGCTCATTGATGTAACACATTTCTCTTGCTCTATTTGAGTCAATTCTAGCATAAAACGAGCACAAAGTGATTATAACTAAACAGAAAAAGCTGAATCCTCTGAAACACGAAGATATAATGTAGTTCTGGAGAACAGACGTTTATCCCCGTTCCTCATAAAGACAAAAATCTGGGGCTTGTTAGTGGGTATTACAACCATCATCATTACATTGTAATTACATTTGAAAAAACTTTATAAGCACATTTGTGCCTTTGTGTGAAGCAGAGAACTGTATAATCAAGATTCCCTGTTATCCCTGCGCCTGAAAGATCTGACAGCATTTTGATCCGACAGCAGTTTTTGATACCGAGCTCAAAGATAAAGTGTTTTCCGCATTAAATCTTTGATTCTCTTAATACCAGAGCATCCATCATTCCAAACGTCAAGGATGACTTCATCCGTCTGCCTTATCCGTTTCAGCTATTAGGAATTATGGAAAACCATCCCTGAATAATAAAAAAAGCTAAGTATCCTAAGAAATTGTGTGGTAGCAAGCTAGCAACTAAATAAATCAGTCACAAACTGATTTTAAAATTACATTGATTAAAGTCAATTTTAATGGGCAGAAAAGGCAAAAATCAATCCTTAAGATAACAAGTGCATGTTTAACAGTGCATTTCTGTCTTTATTCCTCATACATTGATAATAATAATTACAATGCATGATTGGATTAACCAATCTCTTTTATTTCCAAAACCAGAACAATCAATCCCAATCTTGTTTTTCTCTCCAAAAAATCATTGTCTAATTCAATAGTTAACAGAGCACAGGTTACACGCTCCCATCGCTAATCCAAATATCACTGAGATGCGATATGAAAATTCATTAGAAGAGATCATGCACCGAGAAAGCTCATTTCTACACCTAGACTCGAAAACTTCACCGCAGGTCATAAGTCTCATATAGTCATATACAGACTTGTGATTTGTCTCACAATGATGACAAGCATGCAGATAAATGCCTGAAGCAACAGTTCCACCAGGGATTCAAAGGCAAACTCAGAAATGCATTAATTAAAAAGTACAGAGACACGAGGAGAATATGATCCAACATACACTGAAAGAGCAATTAAAGATGAGATAAAACGAGACATTGTTTAAAGGTACGTACTGTGCTTCTGAGGCAGCGCTCCAATGTTCGCCATGCTCTTCTGTGAGTTCAGTACACATGTGTGAGTGTGTGTGAATGAATGAGAGAGAGAAAGAGAGACCTTCCCCTTTCTCTGTGCTGTAATGTTCACACCAATAGTGACGGTGTGGCAACAAGGGGAAGGGGGTTATGATGTTACAAGATAGGGCGAGCGAGAGAAAGAGAGAGAGAGAGAGCAGGAGAGATAAGGGGGGGAGGGGAGGGGGTAGTATGGCATAAAACAATAAAGAAAGAGCTGATATGCAGAAAAAAATATCAATGCCAGGGTGCTGAGATCAAGAGAAGAGGTTGACATCCAGAGAGTGAAGGAAAGCGAGATATATGAAACTGCGGGAAAAATTGGGTAATCTGAACTATATATATAATCACAGAGGAAATTAAATGCAATTATTTTTTTCTCAGCTGTGTACGTTTACTTAAAACATAACCCACAGTGTTTATGTGAATACTCTCCAAAAAGGCATTTTGACATTTTATGTGTTTCGCGCTTTGGCACGTATCCAAAGCCCATTCGCTTTTGGCTCCGACACGGAATCACACACACAGTAAGTAAGGTGCCTGGGGAACAGTGACTTTTTGGGGCTTTATCCGCTTTTATTAACACTGTTTAATATCAAACATACCTCACAGTTTAGCAGCAGTAGACTGTGCTTTACAACACTCACTTATTTGGCTGATTTGGTTGTTAAATGTAGGCTTTAGGGAGGAATGAAAGCGCACCGCTGTGACGCTGGATGGAATGCGGCAGCAGTTATGATTTTCAGATCTTTTGATCCATTGGACAAAATGAGCTCATGCAATTTATATATGAATGCGACCAGAGACAACGGAAAAACCTACGGAGAGCAGCAGCTTTCGTTTCTGCTCTGATAGCTTTAAGACCACACCGAATGCTGTGAGTGTGTGTTAGAAATCAGGAACGGTGAGAGAACATTGGTTTTTCATCTTCAAACCAAACTTGGGTCTTTAGCTGACAAAGTTTAAATCCTGTCTGGTTAGCGCACTTCCCATAATGCACTTTACGCATTAGGCCATTAGCAGAGAGTCTTTTGTGGCTGTTTGAGCGCATTCGAACACAAGAGCATTTACACTACGAAAGCAGTGGTCGAATACGTTTTCGACTGAATCTGGAAGTGGTTGAAAGTGGACAAGATCAAAATGTTTTAGACCCCGTTTTCACCTGTATTTAGCGGCATCCACTTGTGATTCGAATGATCCAGGAGTAAACAGAGGCCATGCCAAAATCCTATTAATGCTCAATGGATAAAATCAAATCTCTCCCTACATTCATTTGTCATTGAATATCCTTAAAACACCAATATATTAAAGGAGAACTCCGGTATTTAGCACTTTGAGTCTATTTTCTAGTTTGCTTTGGATGAACTAGAGTGTTGGACACAGAAATTGTGACGATGGGTCTTGTCTCGACTTTTTGACTCTTTTAGAATCGCCTCTAACCGCTTCAGAGTGGCTGTCTATGGGCATGCACAAACATGTCCCTAAAACAAACCTTAACGTTCGTTTTCAAAACTGTGCAACTCACCGAGTGTTCGTTGATGATTAAAAACAAATATATCGGCGCAATGTATGATTTCAATCCGTGTTATCTGCTATAGTGGAACTATTTTTCAGATACCTCACAACCGCGTATAAACTTCCACTTGATATTTGAGTCTGAAGCGTCAGAATACTCCGGTAGCACAGTAAAATCAACGAGCAATGAGTCCTCCAACAGACATCAATGCGATTACAAAATGGCAAATAAAACACGACAGAAACTGTATTTCGCTACGCTACTTGTTTTGGAACATCAACGAACACCACTAACCACTCGATGAGTTGCACAGTTTTGAAAACGAACTTTAAGGGTTGTTTTAAGGACATCTTTGTGCATGCCCATGCAAATTTCTGTGTCCACCACTCTAGTTCATCCAAAACAAAATAGAAAATAGACTCAAAGTGCTAAATACCAGAATTCTCCTTAAATCAAAGAAGTCTCTTATATCAAGAACCATTTTTGGCTGATTAGTGTTTGTGAATAAAACAGGGCTATATGGATCTCACAATGTAAAAAGCTTCTTCACATCAATGTTATTGATTTCTGCGGTCAAAAAAGCACCAGAGCTTTGAAGGTTTTCTAATGAATTAGAATATAAAATGCTCTTTGTGGAACTTTAACAACTTCTTTCCAGCACTACATTGTAAAAAACATTCTTGATTTGCCTACTAAATTGCTGGTGCTCATATTGCTTCACCCACAGGAGCAATCTGCTTCTCCTTCAAAGTCACGATCCAACCACTGCACTAGTGTCCATCAAGTATTTTGAGCCATGCGGTTCCTATCTTGGCTCTGTTGATATTTTTTTGTGACACATCCTTATCAGGATAAAAAATTGGAAATGCAACAGTGACAGCTAAATAAACATTCAGAGCATCTCATCCCAGTACTCCCGAAAGATTTCCCTGTCAGAGCAAGTGGCTCAGGAAAGAGTAAAACTGCAGAAGTCTCATTTCCATAGCGACAGCAGAATAAAGAGACCTTGGGGCAATACCGCGCAAGCTAATGTAGTGGTGACCCTAGAAAGCGAGACGCGGATTTGAAATATATTCAGTAGCTCTGTTCCAAAACCTAGTGAGCTGCCTTGCTGTTTAATGCCTAAGGCAGCATTCTAACTGAACCCTCATAATTGACTCACCGTGTCATCGGATCTGATAATAAGAGCCCAGCACAAATTTCATGTTGCATGTATGAATTAAATTATGAAGACTAAGGGTTTTGAGATGCTTTCCTGTGTGTTGGAGATGCTCCATGGGTTGAGCAAGCTGAGTGTTTTTGCAATATTTTTTCAAAAAAGTTATGCTCGAAATATTTTAAATTAAATGTTAAATGTTAAATGTTCACTACTAAAGACATTTTTCATTTTACCATTGTATTGTTTTATTTAAAAATATATAGAAAATGTTGCAATATAAAAGTAGTTTATTAATTTTACGTGGATATTTGTTATGTTAAACTATGAAGGGAACAGGAATTACACTAATTAAAATAAATGATCTTAATACAAGTACTATTAGTATCCCATTGATTTATTTCCTGTTTACCTGTTGTTGTTGTTTTATCTTATAATCCATTACAGTGTACAAAACAATCATCCTGGCAAGAAAATGAACACAGCAAAAACATTACAGTACTATTAATACTGAAGTCCTCTGATTTTATTTTTTTTAATACAATTAATAAATATTAAAGAGACGCAAGATAGCAGCAGCTGTATTTCTATTAAGCAAGTGAGAGCGAGTCCGCGGTATAATACGACAGACATGAAACATTTAGATACCCAGATAGGCAGTATGTTATTCAGCGTTGCTATTGACGACAGTTCTTATCGGGGAGTAACACACTTCAGAATGTCAACACTGTCCAATCGAAATCAAGTATTTCAGAGAGCCATACAATAAGGGGGAAAAAGCTTAAAAAATAAATAACACACTCTTAATTAAATTGATTTTTTTATATCAGTATTTAAGTTATTTATAATCTCTCACTTTATCCCCTTTTTCTTCACTGAGGTCAAACAGTGTTTTCTGGGTTTGACATTACAACTTGGCCAAAATAGGAATTTTGAATCGCAGCATATTCACACAGAACGTTTTCTGCGCTACTTTTCCATTATTTTTCCATGTAAACATATGCTAGACTCTCATCTCACGCATGACACAGCTTTCTAAAAATGTGGCGTTTAAATTAAAATAAGTTTCATTTTTAAAGAACCCGTCTTTAGACATTGCACTATTTTTTTTCATTCCACTGTCCTGCATCTGGCGTTTTTAACAGCAAAAATGCGTTCGTTTTTAACAGCAAAAATGCGTTCTGTGTGAACAGGCACTAATGCACCCTTTACATCAAAAGCATGCCAGTGATTCTTGAAATGCAGCCTAGCCAACCCGATCTCACGGCAATTCGTACGAATTTTTACGAGGTGGCTAATTCGTAACAATGCGTACGACCTCACTAGTACAAATTAGTACGATTTTTGCTAAATCGTACATATTTTACGAGTTGCCCCATTCCTATAATTTCGTACAAATGACCTACCCCTGACCCCGCCCCTAAACCTACCCATCGTACAAATTCGTCCGAGTGAGGTCGTACGAATTCTTACAAATTAGCCACCTTTTAATCACTCGAACTAATTCGTACGAATTGGTCGTGAGATAGCGTTGGCCTAGCTAGACAACTCACAAGTTCTGGAACCAAGTCATTAGCCCCTTTCACACATACAGCCTTTACTGGTCAATTATCGGTAACAGATCATCATTGTTTCTGGAAATTTACCAATAAGGGAAGTTGTAACATTAACAGTAAATTAACGGTATATGCGCTGTGTGAACGCGGAATGAAGATTACCGGTATTTTGCACGCACAAGGTCAGAACGTGCTGACGAAAGAAGAGATTTGGGTCAATGAGAAGTAGTTAAAAGAGCAACGGCTCTGGGTCATTTATAAAATTATGACGCAGATGATGCATTTACTCAACACTGTTTACAAATGTCTTCAAATTGGAGTGCTGCCGAAACTAAAGCGCTTCTCCTCGTCCGGGCGGATGACGAGATTTATCAACAACAGTTAGATACTGTTCTTCAGGAACCAAGCATAAACTCATCACAGAGTTTACAGTATTTTGGAACTGATGTGTGAATGGTCTGTTACCGGTAAAAAAACAGAACGCTGTTGCTTGTGTGAACAGTAATTTTTTTAATTTACAGGTTAAGTCGTTCTGGAAATTTTACGGTAATTTACCAGGATTGCTGTGTGAAAGGGGATATTGACATTTGATTTGATTTATTTTTGATTTGACAGACAACATAATCCAAAGATAGCATGTTAAAGTGTGAACACTTATTTCCAACATGGTCCCTGGTGTTAGAACATTTAACACATAACAAAGACTTATTGCAGAACAAAGACAAAAACATTTAACACAAATCATCCAAGGTTCAAAAGCATTCTAAAAATCAAAAATCATATAAAATAACTTAACTTATTAATAATAATCTGGTTTCACAGACAGGGTTTAGATTAAGCCAGAATTAGACCTTAGTTCAATTAGGACATTTAAGGAGCTTTTATAAACGCCTTAGAAAAACACATTACTGGTGTGCATCTTGAGACAAAACAATGTAAAAAGTTGCTTTCAGTTAAAACAGCTCAAACATGTATTTTAGTCTGGGACTAGACTTAAGCCTTGTCTGTGAAACCGCGGGCTGGTGTATTATTCTTATGTATATAGCTACGCTGAGACCATATATCATTCAGTGGATCAGTGATATTCTCCCTCACTGACGATGTTTTAGCATATCATTAACAGTGAATACTATAGCAGGGGAGTCTCGAGCAGATACCAGGTAACATTTTTCTGTTGATATGAAAAATCGGGTAGATTTAGCAATATATATGTATATTACAATGTTATGATGAACTATGCCTTTCTCCACTGACGTTCTGATGTTCAAATCATTTCCGATGATTGTTAGAAGGCAGCTATCTGACTCTGAGATGGAGATCATGGGAACATGGTTTGTATAACATAAGCAACACAATATTAACTGTTTGTTAACATAGTCAAGCAAAAGGCTAATCATATTAATAACTGTTATGTGTCCGAAATTGTGAAAAAGCGATACCATTGTGCAGCATTTACCTCAGTAAACTGGCAGAGCGGATATTAGCATATTCATACTAAATGAAGCAAAGGTGTAGAGCTACGTTCAAGCTATTTTAAGGCATGAAGATATTTTTTCACAGGAAAAATGTTTAAATATATAATTTTGAGTTTTAAAGCATACAATTATTGACTACAGGGATACTTTAACATTCGTATAGCGTATTTTTGTTAGCTGGGTTTAAGGACAAATGTCATAAGACAACTGAACAATGTCTTGATGTGTAGTTACCATAGTATAAGAAGAATAATTGACTTCAGTCTACTAAATTATTAAAAAATAATGCACACCTGATGTGTAACTCTGCTTTGGATCGTGGCTGCGTTACCACCTCTGGTGTGCATTGTTTAATTCAACAGCCCGTCATCAATTATTCCTAACTTAATACATTTCAGTAGAATTAAATATACATAGGCCTATATTTACAATCTGCATTTTATAAATTGTTAATAAATTGTTTCACTGAGCTTGTCGCCGTGCATTCTGGGATTGACGTATCTGTGAAAAGCACATGCAATGCTGTCTTCAGGAGCATGTCTATGATTCCTATCAGCATGAAGACTGACATCTGGATAGGCAGCGTAAGAGGTTTTGGAACAGAGCTGCTGTGTCTTCACAAGACCGGGATGAGGAAAACAATCCATCCAGGAAAATATCACAATGATACGGTGGACGGTTTGTACGATAGAGAAAGGAAATTCTAAAAGGAAAGGAAAGCTAAATCTATTGTATTGGTTTTTGTAGTCCCCTGATAGTTATATTCTGCAAGAAAGCGACCACTGGGCTGAAGGGATGTGTCTATCCCTCAGGACGGATTTAGAATTGCAGGAATTAAGGGTTGCCACCAGTGAACTTCCCTGCGCCTTGAGTTTTTCCAATGACATCTCTAGGGATCAGCATGAAGACTGCTCTCAATACATGTCATTACTTTCTGGCCCCATTATGCTTCTGCAAGCACCCAGCAGTCACTATCTGTGCGTTTTATCTCGACACCCTTTCGAATTCAGTGGAGAGCAAGGTCCGATCCTGTAGAATGAAGGTAATTGCATGGTGAAAACACACAGAACAGCACACGCATGCAGAAGCCAAGAATCCCCCTGAATTGTGAATGAAGGAGCCATGGGCTGTTTTCCCCAGTTCCTCATCGCCACCATTCATTCTGTATTCATGTATTCGCACAGATTCGCCTTGATCTCGATCGTGTCGGCAGACAGCATGAATCAAGTATTCATCTTTCATTTTTAAATGAGCTGTTATGAATTTGGATGGATGAGATTTTGGGTCAAAGCTGCTGTTTTTTGTTGTTGATATAATAGGTGAGATGAGATATTGCAATAGAAAATAATAAAAAGAGATCAATACAATGAGAAACGAGGCAGCCAAATGATGAAAGTGTTACACTCATGCTATCAGATCATAGAATTAATATACGGGAGTGTGACTGCGGAACACCTACAAATGCAATTGTTCAAATGCATGAAATTGATTTGTGCATGTATCATACAACTAGATTTTTACATTTTCTTAAGGAAATGGAAACGTTTTCATCAAAATGCTTGGATATTGATATGGAAATGTTCATGTTTATTAATGTGAAGCTGCTTTGAAACAATCTGTATTGTATAAAGCATCATATCAATATTTGTGACTTGACTTGACATAGCAGAATGCGTATAACGGAAATTTGAATTTAATTTCATAAAATTTGGTAAAAATCTGTCTCCGAATGCATTTTCAATTAACTGATTCCAATGAGTCTTGGGTGCATCTCATGATCCATTCATTAAAAACGCATATCCCGGGTGTAAAAGGACCTTGGAAGGCAGAACAGTTATGCTGTTTACCTTTTGCATCATGCTTTGCATTGCGTTGCTATAGATGTGTAAGGGATTTTTAGTTGTTACTTACTGGGCCAAGAAAACAAATCTAAACCCCATGTCTCTGTGATATTCGGGTCTTGTAAAAAATGAGCAAAAGAGTGTAAAAATGATAAGTTCTAAAGGTAAATTTCATGTTATTTTACAGTCTGTTAATGTACAGTTTTTGGAAGTGACAAAGAACAAGTCATCTTATAATGTACAGTGAAACACCGCAAATTGACAGTATTGTGCCATTAATGCCAAAATTCCCAGCGTCACACTTCGCATTCATGGATTTTCAGTTAAATAATTGTTTCTTCTTATAATAAATAGTATTTACCTCAGCTTGAGGAAAAGGTATTGGTGATGAACTTTGATTTATCATGTGACACTCTCTTTACATTGCAAGATATAAACTCACAATTACGAGCTGACTTTTTTTTTCCTCAGAATTGCCAGTTTATATCTTGCAATTCAGAATTTATAACTCCCAATTGTGAGTTTATATCTCACAATTTAAAAACAAAATCTGAATTGTGGTATTTTAACTGGGAATTAAAGGAAAAATTCAGAATTGTGAGATATAAACTCGCAATTCAGAGAAGAAAATTCAGAAACATAAGATAAAACGTCGCAATTTTATAACGCAGCAGAAACAAGCTTCCTTTAAAAGGCCTATACCGGTTTTTACCGTAAATTGAAGTTCAGTTCATAAAACTAAAATGTTTCTACTATATATGTATATGGTAATTTTCTGGCAACCACAACTGTGTTTTTTTAACCCTTCATTTAAGGTTTTTTTTTTTTTTTTTTTTTTTTACGGCTTGGGAGACATTTAGAATGACTATGCTTCTCTCTTCCATAGGATGAATATGGATATGGAATATGGCTCTAAAAATGATAAAAAGCACCAACAAATTACAAAATGTTCAAAGGTGTGTGTGTGTGAGAAACAGCCTGAAATTGAACTCATTATTCACTGGAAATCTTGTTTGACAGCCATAGCTACAATTCACTTTCACTGCATGGGAAAAAGCAGCCTGGACATTCTGCTATAAATTACCTCTTTTGTATTAGACAGAAGAAAGAAAGTCAGGTCTTGAAAGACAGAAAAAAGACAGAATTTCAAATTTTTGTTTAAGCTGTATATTTAAGATTTTATTTTCAACCTATGCATAATAATTTGAATGGTACTCAAGCACATAGCATGTAGCTGCCATGGACGTTCACTACACTGTAGCTAATTGCATCTGCACACAATACATTCCCCTCTTATTCCATTCCCTCATACCTTACAAAACCACAAAAGGCAGCAGCCACCATTGTGGCGGCACAATGCGAGTATGCTTGGCTGGAAAAAAAAAGCCAGCCATCAATTGATCTCAGTGGATCAATTGGTGCTCCCCAATGTGTGAGATATTCAGCTGGGTTGGACCAGCCCTGTTTGCAGCTCAAGTATCATGTTTGCCCAAGCTCATTAAGTGTTCAAGGCAATTACAATGGATAGGGCTCGGATAATTCGTGAAGCGCCTAGTGAGGTGTGGAACATATTGCTGGTGAGAAAATGATTTTGCAGGCAGCCAGGCTTGGATGCTTTTAAATGCCACGCTATGTGTGATGAAGTCCAGAGCTCATATTCAAAAGCTCTCCAACATACCGCATAAGAATATGTGTATGTGTATATGGGTCATGTGTGGCATGAATTACCTGATCCGTGGCCAAATTGCATTTCCTGGTTGGTCTATCTTTCATCATGCGATCTAATGTGACTGCCGTTTAAGCAGGATGAATAATGCGAGTGAATTTCAGTGATGATAAGGTTTTTAACAATTCATAATGTCAACAACTTTAGAGAAACAGTATCTGCAGTATCACTCTCACATTTTCACTGGAACAAGAGGCAATTAATATTATATCATCTGCAAATACATAGTTAACATTTAAAGTACACTACCAGACCAGTGCACATTCAAATACAATTAAACCCATTGTTTTTTGTTTTATGTATTACCATTAATAAAACTAAATTTCACTTGAAGCTGTTAGTGAGGGAAAAACTGCAATCCCATGAATCATTGAAGAGCAATACCTTAAAGGGTACCTATCATGGAATTTTGAAAATTACCTTTCATGTACAGTAGTGTGTAACATAGATCTAAGTGAACGAAAACATCCTACAAAGTTTTAAATATGAAAGTTCACCGTATACAAAGTTATTATCTCTCAAAAGTAAGAGTCGACTCTGAGTCGTTGATATGAATCGATAGACGAACGATGCACTTTCGTACGTCACTTGTCCAAGTTATTTGAATAAGATACGCCCACTCATTGCATTAGGAGACACCAGGGAAAACATCATGTCGACGAGACGCTGCTGTGTTTTGAAGTGCGACGCAAAAGCAAACTTTTTTCATCTGCCCAGTGAGGAGCATTTGAAGACAGTGGCTACAGTTCATAACTATACCACAGAAGTATTATAGCCCGAACTTGTTCTGTGTTCGCGTCATTTTGAAGATGATTGCTTCACAAACCTAAATGCTATAAAGTATGAATTTGCGAGCCGGCTGATACTGAAGGAGGGAGGTTCAGTACCGAGTTTATTTGGATCAGCTTCCTTCTCCGAATTACAATCTGTAAGTAGGCTGTTGCTTTTATGTTTGTATCATGTTCTATAATTATTTTGTGTGTTGTGTACGCACAGGCACAGCGCAGCTTCTAGCAGCTAACTTGGGTCTTCAATGTCAATTGTATTGAAATATGTGAAGTGTTTGTCGTTGTTAATGGAGTTGTCACATAGGGCTCTCGAGTGTCACGGATCACGCATTGAGCGTGACAGTCACTCATTTCGGTCTTTTGTCACGCTCTCCGGCCACACATTGTATTTCTCACGCTGAAAAACTATTTGTAATATATTTAATATGCCGCAGTGCCCAAAACTCACTCACTGTGGAACCGGCAGGATTCAAGCGCGTCTCCTCCAGTGTTGCCAGGTCCGTATGCCTGCACTGTTTCCGCGGGTTGTTTGTGTAGTGCACGCTGGTTGACGCGATTGTTTTATCCACTGGAACATGATTGTTATTGAGGAAACACCCGGGAACGCTATTTGAATATTTTTGGCCGTGATTGGGTTAGTTTGATGAGCAATTGGGCTGGTTTTGTTGTGCAGACCTGGCAACCCTGGTCTCCTCGGGTGTTGTTCGTCTGGTGTTGTTAGCCAATCAGAAAATAGCACTGTTGTATCTGGGTAAGATCTAGCGCAACAACCAATGACACCCCGTCGGCTGGGTGTCTAACATATCACCACAGATTAGCGTCACGCAAAGGAGGGGTTTGGAAAAATGACTCGCTAAACGATTCATTTGGGAGTCGGTGAGCAAATCAGGTAAAAATAAATGCATATTATAAGACAACAAAAGTGTTTTTTGTCATTGCATGCTTGTAAAACTGTTGTTGGGGACTCCCAGAAAGATATTAGGAACATTTTAAATGCCATAATAGGTACCCTTTAATAAGTTATCGTTCAAAATCAAATTTTCCTTCAAGTTTTTACTTCCGGAACCTGACTGTCAAGTACACAAAATGTCATAATTTAATATTTCAGTGAAATGTCAGACTTCTCTCTGGTTGTAACGTGTATGATCAGGATCACAGGCAAAACAGGAAAAAGAAAAACAAAATCAAAACAAAATGAAACTAAACAGACATTTTTCAGTAACACTTTACAATAAGGTTCATTTGTTAAAATACATCAATTATCATGAACTAACAATGAATAATATATTCTTACAACATTTTTAACCTTTGTTAATGTTAGTTAATAAAAATGTTCATGTTCATGTTAGTTCACTGTGTATTGGCTAACAGATACTAGTTCAGATTTTGACCTGAACATTTAAAAAAAAAATGTTGAGATTTACATTAACTAAGATTAATAAAAGCCATAGTGGTATTGTTAGCTCATATTAATGAAACCTTATAAAGTGATACCAATTCCATTTTTTCTTTATAAATAATCTTTTTACTTGGATGTGCATTACAATACTATTGAAAATATCTAGAAATATTCATTACAACTTTAATGGTTCCTCTTTTTTTTTGAGTAGAGGTGTGTTATTGTTTTTTTTTTATGCAAGCAGACTTACAATTCTATTTGGTGGATGCTCAAACGAGGTAAAGAATGGACTCTTTTGACCAAAATACCCCGGCAACTACCTTAAACACCCTAGCAACCACCCTGAAAACTAGCTAGTTTGTATTATGACTACAGTACATGTTCCTGTATATCATTTACCTACAGTACATGTTCCTGTATATCATTTACCAGTGATATATATATATATATATATATATATATATATATATATATATATATATATATATATATGAGATATAGTATGCTGGTGATGGGGGTATTATAGGTCTTGAGATCTGGCCTGCAAAAGCAAAGGTTGAAAATTAAATCCTGAATCTACTGCATGCTAAGATTGCTCTAGCGGCACCTTTCCAGCAATTAGCATAATGCTATTAGGCATAGATCAAAAAGTTCTTCAAAATGACAGTCACTAATGGTGTCTAATACATGACTCTAAGCACAGTGATGCCCATTTACATTTATATTACATGTTATCACATCATCAAGGCTAATGAATGCCTAATGAGTATGCTTTGCGGATGAATGGTGCATTACTTATTTTAACCGTTTGGTTACTGTATTAAGCCGTTGAATAGCATAATTAAATGTGACATGGGATATGTTCTAAAATCTAGTGAGATGCCTGCATTGTAAGGCATCATAGGAAAAGCGAAGCGAAAAAGAAGCCTACCATCATTCTGCATTCTATAAGTTAAAAAAAATCCTCACAAGATGTCAGATGAAATGAGAGAAACATTTTGAAATAACTCAATACCAAAAAGCTGTTTTAAAAAAACAGTTCAATTAATTAAAAATCAACTATTTTACAAAATATATAAATGAATGCGCAATGTAATGCTTTATCTTTAGTGTTGTGTTGTTAGCTCAGTTTATATTTTATACTTTTTTATAAAATACAATTCATTGTTGCTATAAAGCCATTTTCAATTATTATGAGATTATTTACTGTATTTTTAAAATGAACACATTTTTAAAATGAACACATAAAATGAACACAACAGAATATAGTACAAACTTTGCAGAAGAGATTGTTTTCAACAAGTATTAAATTAGATATTAAGCTAAACATATTACTTTAGCTAAATTCTTTGAGTACTTGGGCCTTTTGCTCCATGCTGGTGAGCCCTGGATGTAGGATAAAAGGCTATTTATATGATTTTTAAAAATAAAACAATGTATTAAAGGAGTAGTTCACTTTTAAAAAAACTTTTGCTGATAATTTACTCACCCCCATGTCATCCAAGATGTCCATGTCTTTCTTTCTTCAGTCGAAAAGAAATTAAGGTTTTTGATGAAAACATTCCAGGATTTTCTCCATATAATGGACTTCATTGGGAACCAAACGGTTCAAGATCCAAATGAGAGTTTCAGTGCAGCTTCAAACGGCTTTAAACGACACCAGACGATGAATAAGGGTCTTATCTAGGACCCTTCGAGTCATGACTCGAAAAAAGATTTGTTAATTTTGATGAACGAGTTCGAACAGGACAGTCAAGAACGCTCATCACAGAACAGAGCAAGGCGAGCATTTGTGCTTAAAAAACTTAAACTTTGTTATTTATTTTTTAAATGAGCGATGGTTTCGCTAAATAAGACCCTTATACATCGTCTGATATCTTTTAAAGCCCTTTGAAGCTGCACTGAAACTGTCTTTTGGACCTTGAAACCGTTTGGCTCCCAATGAAGTCCATTATATGGAGAAAATCCTGGAATGTTTTCATCAAAAACCTTAATTTCTTTTCGACTGAAGAAAGAAAGACGTGGACATCTTGGATGACATGGGGGTGAGTAAATTATCAGCAAAAGTTTTTTTTAAAAGTGAACTACTCCTTTAATAATTTAATTATAAAATAATTTTAAAGGTGCCCTATAATGGTTTTTTTAATTATTTAATAATGTTTTCTGGGTTGCCCTTATAATGTTAGTATGTTTTTTAGATCAAAAATAGTCATACTTTAGAAATAAAAGGCATTTTTCCTAGCCTGATTTTAGTCTCTGATTTGAACACTCTGTTTGAAGGGGCGTGTCTGCTGTGAGAACAGGCCACTGCTGTGATTGGCTGACCTGCTTGCATATGAAATGAGACACGTGAAACTCTCTCGAATACTTTCACTACTGCTGTTAAATACGTTTTAACTATTACAGCTATCGAGATTAACGAATCGTGAGATGTTTTTAAAGTATTTAGATCTATTCCCATCACATGTTGCTGTGATGAGCATTGAGCAAAAGCAGATGACAGTTTGTTGATCGCGAGACAACGCAGTTTCTCTCTCTCATGCTTTCACTAATGCAAATGATGACATACAGTAAGAGCTTCGTTGTGCAGTGTAACAGCGTCATTGATTTCATAACGAGTTTGGCAAGAGAGATAAACTCGCGCTGTGTGGATTGTTCTTTGATCGCTTTCTGTATAGTTTATTCACTGAGAATTAGCCTATTTAACGTTAGTTATGTAGCAGCTATGCTCGTTACTTGGAGTTTGCTATTACTGTACTAGGATCTTGCGCTGGGTCTAACACAGTGTAAATTATCGTTAATAAAATCACTACTTACCGGTTGCGGGAATATAGTTGGAATTACCCCCTTCTTCAGTTTGAGACGCTGAGAGAAGCTTGATATTGTCCGTGGTTCGAAAATAAGTCCGTGGTGAAATGGGCAGAGCAAACTAACAACTTCGAATTAAACTGTTGCGGTATCCGATTATAGATAAACATCATCCACGCCTGTTGACATCTCTTTTCTGTGGGAAGGGTATGAAAAGTCCTCACATCCCCTGCACAGCCTGGAACATAACATTTATTTCCATGATCTGCCATTTTCTCTCTGATCCTCGCTTGCTCTGATGACTCGGCTGTGCAGTGCTTGTCATTGAGGGGTGGGATATGCAAATCTTTGGAGGCGTGATCCCCGAGTGTTGCGTCACAGTCGGTATTATGTGGAGATTCGCCTGTTTTTCAGGGGTGTTTTTTAAAAACGAGATTTAAATAAGAAGGAGAAAACAATGGTGTTTGAAACTCACTGTATGTCATGTCCATGAACTGAACTCTTGTTATTTAACTATGCCAACATAAATTCAATTTCACATTATAGGGCACCTTTAAGATTTATTTTCCCACCAAATGTGCTGCTCCATCAATGCACAATAAAAAAAACAACAACATAAAAAAACATTATTTTTATCTGCAATGATACACTAAGGAATTTGAATTTGAATTTCTACAGCTTTGTGATTATAGGTCTTTAAACTCTATGGAAATCAGCATGCATTGTGTGGCGTTCTGCAGGAGAGATTCTGTGTGGGCCTGGTTGTGAGGTTCATTTTCAGGATGCTGCCTTAAAAGCGATTAGCACAGCAATTTGATGTGCAGTATCTGAGAAACACTGTATTTGAAATCAACCCAAACACACACACCCCTCCCTTCATTGCTCCGCCCCCTAAAAGCACAAACACGCAATGCAAGAGTGAATGTCTCTATCTTAGCAGAAGCGAAGCAAATCAAAGATAACGAACAAATGAACATACAGGAGTATACAAGCAAGAGTTCGTTGTTAGTCACCAGCAGTACACCAGCTCTAGACAAACGATTACACTCAAAACTGTCCTGTTACTATAGCTAACATTACAACAACAGCATATCTTGGTTCTGTAAAAAAAAAAGAAACAAAATCAATGTTACTCGCGTATGGAGTAGAAACAACGCAACCACTGCGTCCGTTTTCAGGCCTTCCTGCTTCGGTCTCTCTAACGCTGGAAAGCTTTTCTAATATTAACACAGCTCCTAAAGCTCTTGCCTGATCATAACCCTTAGTGATATTCCAATGACCTTTCTCTTTTGTAATGTCCCTCAGCCATCTATATTTCTAAAGTCTTTGATCAAATCATCCTCTTGCTCACTCTCTCTCCTCTCCCATCATGAGTGAACACGCCCCATACTGCTGATTGGCTACAAGTATTGTGTGCTGCTCGGTCCGATACACTTTCAACAGCGTTTCTCAGAAATCGCTTACTGTACCTTTAAAAATAGGCAATTAAAACTGGCAAAATAAAATAACGTTACAGCATTTCTGTACTGTCACAAATAGGTTTTTCACAGGTTCATTGGCGGACTGTGTTGCTAATTTAAATGGCATTGCCAGTGGTCACTGTCGCTTATATTCCCTCAAATCACTAATATACATGTGAAAGCCCTTTAAAAAACCTAAATAGGCAATAGACAGCAATGTAGCTCACTCTAAATTGGAAAAGGGCCATAGTCATCCCTCACTTCGTGTTTTGTGTCTTTATTTTTCCTCTACTTTTCTCAGCGTTTTCTGCACCTGCTTATGACAGGTGTTGTCATGAAAGATGTCACTCGCTTCTAAATGCATCAAAAGGCTTACCTGCTTCTACAGCAATCCAACCACACACACACACACCAAGAGAGAGTGAGATTTCATCCCCCAGCAGGAGGTTTAGATTCAACTGCACATTATCCCCCATCCTCTGGGTTTCATGCTCTTCAAAACAATTGGGGATAAAAGAGCAAAAATTGAGCTAAATCACTTTCCCCAGGGAAGAGAGAGATAAGTCATATTCTCAGTGGTGTTATCCATCATCTGCAGCTCATCATGTCTCCTGTGCTGAATCACGGCTGAGATGACTCTGGGCACATGAAACTAAGAGCTTTTCTCAAACTACAAACACACATTAACATCTACTTTATAAAGCAACAGGATTTACATGCACTATGCACTATTTACATGTTACAATGGAAAGAAACTTTAATTTGGTGTGAATAAAAAATGCATTGTATTTTCACGTTTTACGTGATGACAACAATCCCAGCTTCAAGCGGCAAGCTCGTGCATCGTCCCCAGACCGTCTGAAGGGGGTGTTTATAAAGACAGTGATTAAATAAGTAGAGGTTGAGCAATTGCTTTACTGTTGGTGCTAGTAAGTGTTCTTACTCAACTGGTGTATGAGTAGTATCATGAGAGATCGTTGGTAACAGACTTTTTGGGCCCTATCATACACCCGGTGCAATGCAGCATTAGACGCGACAAGTGTTTTTTGCTAGTTTTCAGTTGCTATTTTGAGGCAACTCAAAAAAGCGCAGTATCTTTTTAGCTATTTAAAGAGCGCATTAGTAAGACGGTATGCGCCTATAGGCGGGTCCACAACAGCCCAGTCTCATCCCAAGACATCATATGTCTGACGCTTTTGACCATACGTCAACATCTGACGTTTTAGGTTACCCTTTAACGTCAGTATATGACGCTATCTAATCCTAACCCTACCCCAGACCTAAACCTACCCGTGTCATCCAACTGACGCTAAAGGTAAAGCATAAGTCATATGACGCCCCGGGATCGTCATCTAACTGACGTTAAAGGGTACCCTAAAACGTCGGATGTTGACGTATGGTCAAAAGCGTCAGTCTCTGACGTCTTATCCACAACGTGCGTATACTTTGTCCCGTAGATGGTCTGGTTGCGCGTTTTAACCTCGCACACGTGCAGATCCGTTTCCTCGCTAGAGAAGCGTTCAGTCTTTCCACTTGCAAATTCCGCCATGTAAATAGCTAATCCGCTATTGCGCAACCACAAAAGTTTTTTAAAGGGAATGGGAGATGATACTCTGATTAGCTTATTGCACGTTACGCCCAAAACACACCCATTACTCATTAAGAGAATAGGAAAAATACCTTTTAGACCATGAACTGGGCACGCCGACCATTTTTCCCGTCATTAGCAAAAGTGGATTCGGAAAAGTGCACTTGCACTATGCGCTTTAGACCATGCGCTTAGATCGATAAAATACGGCCAATCATTTTGCTGCATATCACATTAAGTTGAATTCCTAATGTATCGGTCACTTCTGTGGCATACAATTGCCAGTTCTCATAGAAAATTTATGATTTTAGGTCACTATTAGTGTGCTCCTTGATGCAAATTGCACACAAAAATGGAAAAAGCTTTTAAAAAATGCAAGCCTCAGTCTAATTGACTACTTAAATTTACTGAGAGGTTTAACAAGATTTAAAATGAGAAGAATTTGAACACAATTACCAACAGAAGCTTAAAGTGTAAACCATGGGCGTTGGAAGCTAAAACAATGTGCGTGGGTCATCCTCCAGAATATTTTTACTGGAGTAGATTAGGGGTGTTCCTTCCTGAAGCCAAAAACCTTATCTAAAATGTTAATGCAATAATGAGTGAAGTGAATGAGTGAGAGTAAAAATGAAACGAGCACAAATCCGTCTATGAGAGCATCTCTCAGAAATCAGAGCTTGGCAAGATTAGGCTAATATCAACTCAAATAGGCTACTACATCCTATACATGTTCTGCAATATGATATTATATATTATTGTATGTATATTTAAATGATTTAAATCTTGTACAATATGATACTCAAATGAATGGAATAAGCACAGCACGACCACAAATCAAATGTGTTAATTGCCATCTCTGCGCATCTCCATCTCTCAGAAACCAAACCAGCTCTAATAGCCTATACTCAACTAAGATTCATACATTAATTACTACTTGACATGTCTTTTTAAATGTTTTAAACTTCGTATGATGTGATAGGCTACATGATTTTGTCTCACTCTCTTGAAGCAGATCCTTGCTGTCCTTGTGCGTATTTGGCGCTCGAAATGTGAGGTTTTTTTCCACTGCAACTTTGCTGACTCCGCGTCGTCTCATTTTATTATGACTCTCAACTATGTGGTTACTAAGTAGCCTATACTACAATGGCATCAAACACAGCTCAGTGAATAATAATCGAGAACTGATAGTGACACTTTTTTTGTCTGGCTATAGCATGAGAAATTTTTTTGCATAATGCTGCCATCAAGGCAACGACTTTTTAAAAGACATCCCTGCTTATTTCAGCAAGACACTGCCAAGGTTCATTCTGCACATGTTACAACAGTGTGGCTTCACAGTAACAGAGTTCAGGTACTAAAATGGCCTGCCTGCAGTCCAGACTTGTCTCCTATTAAAAATGTGTGGTGCATTATGAAGCAAAAAATACAACAACAGAGACCACAGACTGTACTTAAGAGTACTTAAGGTCATTTATCAATAAGAAAGAAACTTTAACTTCAAAAATTTGTGTCAGTTCCAAAACACTTACTGAGTGAGAAAAGGTGATTATCACACTGAATGTATTTTTACAAATAACAATAAAGTTTATCACTTTGAACATTGAAAAAAAAATCCCCTGGGAGAAACTGTCCCGCCTTCTAAGTAAAAGAGCCAATCGCTGATTTGTAAAGTCATTGCGTCACTGCATCAATCTGTTAGAAGCTCCGGTTCCCACTGGAACCCGAGGCTTGCGCTTAGGACAGCACACGCGCATTGGCTCATCTATACCCTGAAAAGTAAGGGTTTTGGTGGGACTCTGAATGAGCAAAGTGGAATGGATTTGAGCAGTAGCATGGAAATCAACGCTGTAGCGAAAACGCGTAATTGAGTTTAATTTATTAGGGCATTCCTCAAGTGGAATGGATTTGACTGATGCTCTGAAAAATGAATAGACCTATGCGCCAAATTAAAAGTGAGTGGGTCCAATATCTTTGAATAACCTAGAATACTGTCTAACACTTGATGGCGGCTCTGTCAAACCTTCATTGTTGGTTAGGATCCTGGGTGCGCTCTTTGATACCAATCTTTCATTTGACAGTTAATAATAGCTAAAATATCAAAATTGACTGCTGGCGGTAGATCCTTTTCCTATTTGGCACCGAAACTCTGGAATAATCTTCCTAATATTGTCTGGGAAGCAGACACAGTCTTTCAGTTCAAATCTAGACTAAAAACACATCTCTTTGACCTAGCATATACATAACACATTATAAACTTCTATAATTCAATGTTAGGCTGCATAGATTAGGTCAGCCGGAACCGGGAACACTTCCCATAAATCCTGATGTACTTATTACATCATAAGAAGAATAGCGTCTACGCTAATATTAGTCTGTTACTCTGTTACCGCAGTCCGCCGGATCCAGGCCGTATCCAGATCTGATGAAAGAATGCACCTGGACACGACGACAACGCAGTCCTGAAGTGTCAACTTGTCTCTCCCCCGTGAATGCCCCGTTCTCCATCCCTACTCAAATAAATTATACTTCTGTATAATAAATATTATATATATATATATTTTTTTTTTTTTCTTCAAGGCTTGCACCTTGGAACCTATTTCAAGGTTTGCGTTCTCGAGACACCAGGCAACTGTTGTTGTGCGAATGAGCGGGCCGGAGTGCGTTAAGGGTTTTCTGTTAGAAC
Source organism: Chrosomus eos (assembly GCA_036326025.1). NCBI lineage: Eukaryota > Metazoa > Chordata > Actinopteri > Cypriniformes > Leuciscidae > Chrosomus > Chrosomus eos. The sequence continues at coordinate 8,965,049 of CM070836.1, read as the reverse complement.
GATGTTGTGTTAACTTAGCGGCCCCTAAGTTAATAACTAATGATCTTTGCAACAGAAGTGAATCGATCAAAACTAACTCTAGCTAACTTTATTCTAGAGCTGCTGTATAGCAAAAACAATGTCTGTTACTTTAATTTCCTATTATCACTGTAAAGCTGCTTTGAAACAGTCCATATTGTTAAAAGAGCTATATAAATGAAGGAGACTTGACTATGTATGTATGTATGGATGGATGGAAGTATGGATGGATATAAGGATGGATGGATGGAAGTATGTATGTATGTATGGATGGATGGAAGTATGGATGTATGGATGGATGGATGCATGGATAGAAGTATGTATGATGGATGCATGGATGGATTAAATCATTGATTGATTGATTGTTTCATGGATTGATTTAATCAACATTATGCCACAAATGCTTCTGCCAGAGTCCTGAACCCAAAACATTGCTTTAATGAATTTATCCTGAACTGATATGAAAGATAAACGACAATCATACATTGTGTAATAGACACTGAAATATTTAGACATTCAGACAGATGCTCCCAGGCACAGCAGAACAAGTTCTCACATCAATAATGTAATGTCGAGATCTATGAAAAATGCTACAATGGGACAATTGAATGCGCAATTCATTTGTCAATGTTTTTTATGAAATGGTTTTTATAGACTCATAGGCTTCTGTTCCAATTTTGCCAAAAAGAAATGCTTTCTGCAAAGCAGTGTGTCACAGTGGTCAGAGACTGAGTAGAAAAATCAAAGTAGGATTATTAGAGAACGAACCCTCCCTGAAGTGCTTGCTTAAAACATCACGGCAGAAGTAAGCTATTAAGCTAACATATCCGTATCTTATAGCAGTACATTTCTGCTTTAATGTGCCTTTTAGTGCAGCCCATAAACACATAAAGCACGGCTATTTATGGGAGGAAAATGGCTGTGGATTTACAATGATGGCCTTTCGCATCATCCTGATTAGCCATGATGGCTTCCTTAAGAGAGCCATTGAAGCCTGTTGATTCTCTTGCTCAGCACAACTATAAGTGCATGAGTGGTGATAACTTGCACAGCATGTGCGCTCACTGATAAGCAACTGAACAATTATTCCATTCCTGAAGCTCTTCAGAGTAGCACACAACTAAACACATGTATAGACACAACCACGTCAGCACACACAGGGATCTTTACTGGTGTGAGAACTCATTGTAAATCACATTTAGCTTTCTACATGTTTGTATTACATGGAACAGCTTTGACAGATGTTGTGCCCAATTCTACCCCCCATTCAAATCTAACTCTGATTATAAAGAAATTTAATTGGCCGACAGAACATGGGTACTTTCTGTATCTGACTAGAAACCTTACAATATTGATTAAGAGATTTCAAAAACTTTTAAAATCCCCTAACACTGCCAAAGATTTAGCCACATGCAAAAGCCCAATTATTAAATATTGTTTACTTTGTCTTTTAGTAAGAGGCATGCAGTTCAAAATCTTCTAGCAGAGTCCAGCAAATCTGCAGACGTGATACAAACAAACCCAATTTAATGAAGAGCATGGTGGGTTTAGAGAAAAAAGCCAGTGAAGGAGATCCAAACAACAGACAAATGAGAAGATCTTTGCCACACATGAGAAAAACTATAAACTGTGAAATTGATGGGGTTTTTTTTGTTGTAAAATTCAATTTATGTGCCCTGCACGTTACTCTAAAATAAATTCTATAACCAAGTTGACAGTCAGAAGAGCTGCATCTGTATGAGATACATAGTTTACGCAAGTACATAAAATATACAGCGAACAGTGCGCATCTGAAGTGTCTCAGCTGAAGGAAATAATTATTACATCTTCTTATCGGGCCAATAACGATAACATAAAAAATAACATATATCGGCCGATACCAATATGTTGGGCGTCCCTATAAAATAAATTAAAATACATAACAGCTATTTTAAATTGTAATAATTTCACTATAGTACTATTTTGATCAAATAAATGCAGCCTTGGAATAAGAGATTTCTTTCAAAAAAGATAAAACAGTCTTACCAACCTTAACTGTTGAACGGAGGTGTACACAAGTAAACGGTCAAGGACAAGTTCTCTTTGTACATTAATATTAATAAGTGTTGTTCTGGAAAGCAGTGCTTGATTTTAATAATACTGCGGGGAGGGGAGGTGTTTTTTGGCTTGTTGACTAGATTGAGGGCACGTGAGTCTGGGAAAATCAGTGGCCTACTTTAGCTTTGTGATTATTCAGGCTGTGCGCTACATAAATAACCATCAAAGCCTTTTTCTGATTTTTTTGATTATGGAGGCAAGCAAAATTGTTTCCTGAGTAATCAAGCCCATCAATATGAAGATGGTACTCTGTAAAAAAAAATAATAACTTAGTGTACCTGATTATACTGAACCACGAGGGACATGTCCGTTCACATGCTTTTTTCTTGAAGAGGGATGACAAACAGGGGATACCATCAAATTAGTTAACAAGGACGACCAGAAACACATACAAACTTGACCCTTCACCCCCCAAAAAATTATTCAAAAGCAGTTCATTATATTCAGCTGTGAATAGTAGAGTGGCTCTGATACTGATATGCTCTGAAGAATTTTGGTATACGTGTTAAGTTAAAGAATTATTGCTTAATAATGACTTTCAGAGTGGATTGGCAATGGAACACCCAGGGATATGCTGTTCAATATCTACACTGCGCCGCTGAAATGAAACCGATTTACACGGGAAGTCATGTATGTGAGTGTGGCTTAAAGGCACAGAGCAGTTATAAGTGCCAATCATACAGTAGCTTATGTGAGAGATTCATTAACAAGTGATTCGTTATGTTGCTAATCTATGATAGGAATTTAAATATTGTTACTAGCATAATTAAATATGACTAGTAATGCAATATACAGTTTGTTGTCATGGGAAGATTCTGCAGCGAAACACTGCATTTTTTCTGTAGTTTATTACGCAAGTGTCTTAAAAGGGGACGTACAGCACGTACAGCATTATGCGACACTAAACATGACTTTGTTACATTGCACGTTGAATTCAGCAAGCCACATTAAATAAAAAATAAACAGTTATATTATATCTTTTACATTCAAATAAAGGCTCAAGAAAACACACCCAGTTCATTCATTATGCTGGAATGGAAGATCAAGATGAAAGATGGGAAACAGTATCTCAAGCAGTGCTCTGTTCGTATGCTGCACAATTTGGCAAAAGCAGAAGGTCATATTCTATATGCATACACACATTTCACATAATATGCACAATGTATTCTATGACATAGTGAATACTGCAGAAATAGTCAGGGTAGTATGATAGAGGGCCATTCTGAACATAACATTAAGGACTAATTCTGCCCTCTATTGGATAATAAGAGAAGGCATCTGAATGCATCAGCTCAAAATCAAAATCTTAAGATTTGAATGATAACATGAAGAGTTTTTCCAACTTGTAAAATCTGAGAAAAAAGCCTTTACATTCAATATTGTGTAAATATGTTGTGTGTAATGATGTGTGACGTACAGTGTGCATTAAAGTACTGTATCTGTGCTAGCTGGGAATAAAATGTGTCCTAACAGAAAGTGTCACAGAGCCCAGTGAGTAACCAATGTGTGAGTGTGTGACGGGCCGCAGGGAGTCTGTAACAGCTGTCAGGAGATGATGATGAAGATAAATGGGGCCTATATGGTTCTGTGTGCTTTTGTAGTATGGGCCTCTGACAGTAACCTGTCGGGACAAGTTGCCGGTGGAATAGGAAAGTGGAAAGTTTGACATTAGGTTTGGAAGCGAACTAAAGAGTCCGCCCATGCAGAAAACTTAAAAGGTGCTTTTGTACAAAGATAAGGAGCTTCGATAATAGGAAACTTTTGTTACTGACATTATCCTTCACATAGAACATGTCCTGACAAGTTGAACAAATGATAACAGATGATCTTATGATGTTAAACACTTGGACTAGATGAATCTAGATGAATCATGATTAACTAACTGTATTTTTCTATGTACATTTCTGAAATGCACTTTCTGTAAAGCTGCTTTGAGACAATGTGTATTGTGAAAAGCGCTATACAAATTTGAATTGAATTGAATTGAATCCCCGATTAACTCTTTCCTTGCCATTGACGGAATTTTCCAACAATTCATGTTTCTGTGTTATACGGTAATTCCACATCTTCTAAAAGAGTACAGAATCTCTGTGTCCAAAAACAAGCTAAGGGAACATCTACACAACAGCGATATGCTTCAAATTAGTTTTCAGCATACAGAGGACACCTTTGTCAAAACGATCCCCATTCACACGGATCCATGAAAATGACTAAAAATGCTGTATTCTGCTGCCAGGAAATTAAATTACGATGAAACACTGTAGATTGAACACAGGGGTGTAACGGTTCACAAAATTCACGGTTCGGTTCGATATGATACACTTGTGCCACAGTTCGGTTCGGTACGTTTTCAATGCAGCAAAAAGAAAGAAATCCCAGAGAAATTTCCTTGATTTTTTTTATTATAACTAACATAAAGTATGATATTTTTTTTTTACTTTGAGCAATGATGGAGCTATACTTTTCTTAGGAGCATATAAAACAAAACAGCTTCTTGGACAAAATGAAATGTTATATTGTAGTAGTTATCAGTTCAGATTAACATTTGAGGACAGCAATTGTATTCATAATGTCAAAATAAAACCGACGTAATGTTACTTGAAAGCATTATAGCCTATTATTCCTGCCAAACTTCCATGGTTACAGTGAGTGTTACTACAGTAAATCCATGGTGAATGTTGCTGATCTGTGGACACTAAATAGTTCATTCATGGCACAATGTTTCTTCCTGGTTTTCATGTCAGCGCGGTTTGATCCGTTAATAACGGAGAAATGTGAATGTTTCTCACTAGATCTCGTAGCGATGTTATTACTTCAAGTTCAATAGGCTATATGCACGCATAAGTTCCGCATTTGACGCAAGGATGCTCTTCAGTTTCCGTTTGGGGAGATTAAAGCGGAGGAGAACCGAGGAAAACGGGATTATGGCAGAGTCTTCAAAATGTACTGTCCTCCCGTCTTTGAAACGAAACTGTCATATGTTTAGATGTAATTTTATATATAGTTATGTTTATTTAATATAATTTTAAAAAGAAGCATAAACACAACGAGGGGTGTCTGTTTTGTCTGTTTTTGTGACTAACATTTCTTTAGTATAACCATGGAGTATAAAATTCAATATAAATTCTCAGTATTGCATTAGACTCTACGATCGGCGGAAGTAGACCTTCACCGGAAATACCGCCGTGCATAGAGCCCATAGTGAATTCAAATGCTTTCTTTACTGGATGTCTCAGCGCTGTGTAGTAACAGATCGGCTCGCGCTGCATTGGTCCAAACTGATAAACAGTCCATCAACCACATAATAACGAGTAGCTCAGTTTCGTTCCGCTTACATTTGCCATTTGATGTTGGGCAATGTTGTGGTCGCACCAGCATCTCGAGTGTGCTTGCCACGTGCAACGCGCCTACATTTAACATAAAGAAATTTTGGTCAGCAGGAAAAATGGTCCAACGAACCGTTCGGTTTGATAATGCGTACCTGAAAACCGAAAGCCTCGTACCGAACGGTTCGATACAAATATGCGTATCGTCACACCCCTACATAATACGCATCTGCATGACATCATCAGTTTCAGAGATTTGCGTTTTTGTTGTTTACATGGAGACAGTTTTCAGAAACTTGCACCCGTTCTCAAAAGTTTGCTTTTTCAGCCACCCAAAACGCTGTTGTTGCGTAAACGAACGTCCAAAACACAAATAAAAAGTTTTACGTTTTTAGTTGAAAACGGTGTCATGTAAACAGCCCCTAAGAAGAAGCAGAAACCATGTGGATGGTTAATTCAAATTAAGAAGTTCAATTAAATTTGCAACAATAGACAGGATGTTGAATTGGAATTTGAATTGGGATGACAAGCAGAATTTAATTTACTGAATTGCAATCTACAGGATTTCAAAATGAATTTTATTATTCAAACAAGTTTTGAAAGAAACGTACTCGGTTACTAACGTAACCTCGGTTCTCTCTAGAGAGGGAACGAGTACTGCGTAATATCTTACGCTATGGGGGAAAACTCTTTTCCACGAGATATTGAAGCCAAAAATTATCCTTAATTTTTTACTAATGTAAAACGCTTTGCAGCAGCAAGCAGACCTAGGCGAGACAGCTCGCGCGCCTATTGGCTGCTCTGCGGCAATAGCAGCAGCCTATCGAGAGAGGCTCTGCGTGACGTCACGACGAATGGGGGCCCTTCGCGCCCATATCGTCACGTCCCGCCAGAAAGGGCGTGGTCTCGCCCTATATCTAGGCTCGATAGCTGCTCTTACGTCGGTTTTCATCGCCGAAGCGAACCAGAGCGTATTCCAAGCACGGCAAGATACGCAGTACTCGTTCCCTCTCTAGAGAGAACCGAGGTTACGTTAGTAACCGAGTACGTTCTCTTACGAGAGTATCTCTCGTACTGCGTAATATCTTACGCTAGGGGAACACAATGCAAACGCGTGCTGGTAGGGATCCAACACCAAAGACCCAGGGGCCGAAGCCCGGGGCGCATACAGTGCATAATCACCATGAACTCACAGAGAGTGAGGGAAGAGAGGCTAGAAGCATCATTCCCTGTAAATAGCCTCCGAAAGGGGCCAATCATATGACAATAACCAAACCGTCAGGGTGAACATTCAGCCTGAACTGGGTGGCCACAAGTGTGTCAATTTTTAAATGAGCTGCTGTACCGGTCAGTGAGCGATATGCAGGCCAAACTCAGTATCCGAGCCGCACAGCGGGCAGATAGCACTGAATTCTATACCGCCAAAAGCTTAGCTTGTAAGGCGGGGACCTCCAGATTATAGTATTTCATAAATGTAGACGGCGAGGCCCAGCCCGCGGCCATACAAATATCTTGCAGGGTAACCCCGCTAGACCATGCCCACGAGGAGGCCATGCCTCTCGTGGAGTGCGCTCTAACGCCCAAAGGGCACTGAAGGCCCTTAGAAGTGTAAGCCAGCGCTATGGCACCAACTATCCATCTGGATAAGCTCTGTTTCGACGCGGCAAGTCCCTTAGTACGGCCGCCAAACGAAACAAAAAGCTGCTCAGTCTGTCTGAAACCAGACGAGCGGGACACATAAGCCCTTAGTGCCCTGACAGGGCAAAGGAGACTCGCGTCCTTCTCCTCATTGAGAACCGGAAGGGCAGACAGGGAAATCACCTGGGCCCTGAACGGTGTGTTGAGGGATTTCGGCACGTAACCGTGCTTTGGTTTGAGTATGACCTTAGAGTCGTTAGGTCCAAACTCCATGCATGACGCGCTTACTGAGAGCGCTTGCAAGTCCCCTACGCGCTTCACTGAAGCGAGAGCCATAAGAAACGCTGTCTTGAAAGACAAGTGTTTCATGTCTGACGACTGGATTGGCTCGAATGGGGCGCCTTTCATGGCCTCCAAGACCGTGGAAAGGTCCCATGTCGGGACTGAAGGGGGCCTGGGAGGGTTTAGCCTCCGAGCTCCTCTAAGGAAACGCACGACTAAGTCGCTCTTTCCTAGTGACTGGCCAGACACCGGTTTTGCAAACGTTGCTATGGCCGCCACGTATACTTTGAGCGTGGAAGGGGACCTGCCCTTATCCAGTAGCTCCTGAAGGAAGGAAAGCACTTCCGTAACCCCGCAGTCTACAGGTGAAAAGCCCTGCGCTTGACACCAAGCAGAGAACACAGACCACTTCGAGGAGTAGAGCCGTCTGGTAGACGGGGCTCTAGCCTGCGCGATCGTGTTTAGCACTCCCTCTGGCTATATGCACGCATAAGTTCCGCATTTGACGCAAGGATGCTCTTCAGTTTCCGGTTGGGGAGATTAAAGCGGAGGAGAACCGAGGAAAACGGGATTATGGCAGAGTCTTCAAAATGTACTGTCCTCCCGTCTTTGAAACGAAACTGTCATATGTTTAGATGTAATTTTATATATAGTTATGTTTATTTAATATAATTTTAAAAAGAAGCATAAACACAACGAGGGGTGTCTGTTTTGTCTGTTTTTGTGACTAACATTTCTTTAGTATAACCATGGAGTATAAAATTCAATATAAATTCTCAGTATTGCATTAGACTCTACGATCGGCGGAAGTAGACCTTCACCGGAAATACCGCCGTGCATAGAGCCCATAGTGAATTCAAATGCTTTCTTTACTGGATGTCTCAGCGCTGTGTAGTAACAGATCGGCTCGCGCTGCATTGGTCCAAACTGATAAACAGTCCATCAACCACATAATAACGAGTAGCTCAGTTTCGTTCCGCTTACATTTGCCATTTGATGTTGGGCAATGTTGTGGTCGCACCAGCATCTCGAGTGTGCTTGCCACGTGCAACGCGCCTACATTTAACATAAAGAAATTTTGGTCAGCAGGAAAAATGGTCCAACGAACCGTTCGGTTTGATAATGCGTACCTGAAAACCGAAAGCCTCGTACCGAACGGTTCGATACAAATATGCGTATCGTCACACCCCTACATAATACGCATCTGCATGACATCATCAGTTTCAGAGATTTGCGTTTTTGTTGTTTACATGGAGACAGTTTTCAGAAACTTGCACCCGTTCTCAAAAGTTTGCTTTTTCAGCCACCCAAAACGCTGTTGTTGCGTAAACGAACGTCCAAAACACAAATAAAAAGTTTTACGTTTTTAGTTGAAAACGGTGTCATGTAAACAGCCCCTAAGAAGAAGCAGAAACCATGTGGATGGTTAATTCAAATTAAGAAGTTCAATTAAATTTGCAACAATAGACAGGATGTTGAATTGGAATTTGAATTGGGATGACAAGCAGAATTTAATTTACTGAATTGCAATCTACAGGATTTCAAAATGAATTTTATTATTCAAACAAGTTTTGAAAGAAACGTACTCGGTTACTAACGTAACCTCGGTTCTCTCTAGAGAGGGAACGAGTACTGCGTAATGTAAAATGTAAAATGTAAAACGCTTTGCAGCAGCAAGCAGACCTAGGCGAGACAGCTCGCGCGCCTATTGGCTGCTCTGCGGCAATAGCAGCAGCCTATCGAGAGAGGCTCTGCGTGACGTCACGACGAATGGGGGCCCTTCGCGCCCATATCGTCACGTCCCGCCAGAAAGGGCGTGGTCTCGCCCTATATCTAGGCTCGATAGCTGCTCTTACGTCGGTTTTCATCGCCGAAGCGAACCAGAGCGTATTCCAAGCACGGCAAGATACGCAGTACTCGTTCCCTCTCTAGAGAGAACCGAGGTTACGTTAGTAACCGAGTACGTTCTCTTACGAGAGTATCTCTCGTACTGCGTAATATCTTACGCTATGGGGAACACAATGCAACACGCCGTGCTGGTAGGGATCCAACACCAAAGACCCAGGGGCCGAAGCCCGGGGCGCATACAGTGCATAATCACCATGAACTCACAGAGAGTGAGGGAAGAGAGGCTAGAAGCATCATTCCCTGTAAATAGCCTCCGAAAGGGGCCAATCATATGACAATAACCAAACCGTCAGGGTGAACATTCAGCCTGAACTGGGTGGCCACAAGTGTGTCAATTTTTAAATGAGCTGCTGTACCGGTCAGTGAGCGATATGCAGGCCAAACTCAGTATCCGAGCCGCACAGCGGGCAGATAGCACTGAATTCTATACCGCCAAAAGCTTAGCTTGTAAGGCGGGGACCTCCAGATTATAGTATTTCATAAATGTAGACGGCGAGGCCCAGCCCGCGGCCATACAAATATCTTGCAGGGTAACCCCGCTAGACCATGCCCACGAGGAGGCCATGCCTCTCGTGGAGTGCGCTCTAACGCCCAAAGGGCACTGAAGGCCCTTAGAAGTGTAAGCCAGCGCTATGGCACCAACTATCCATCTGGATAAGCTCTGTTTCGACGCGGCAAGTCCCTTAGTACGGCCGCCAAACGAAACAAAAAGCTGCTCAGTCTGTCTGAAACCAGACGAGCGGGACACATAAGCCCTTAGTGCCCTGACAGGGCAAAGGAGACTCGCGTCCTTCTCCTCATTGAGAACCGGAAGGGCAGACAGGGAAATCACCTGGGCCCTGAACGGTGTGTTGAGGGATTTCGGCACGTAACCGTGCTTTGGTTTGAGTATGACCTTAGAGTCGTTAGGTCCAAACTCCATGCATGACGCGCTTACTGAGAGCGCTTGCAAGTCCCCTACGCGCTTCACTGAAGCGAGAGCCATAAGAAACGCTGTCTTGAAAGACAAGTGTTTCATGTCTGACGACTGGATTGGCTCGAATGGGGCGCCTTTCATGGCCTCCAAGACCGTGGAAAGGTCCCATGTCGGGACTGAAGGGGGCCTGGGAGGGTTTAGCCTCCGAGCTCCTCTAAGGAAACGCACGACTAAGTCGCTCTTTCCTAGTGACTGGCCAGACACCGGTTTTGCAAACGTTGCTATGGCCGCCACGTATACTTTGAGCGTGGAAGGGGACCTGCCCTTATCCAGTAGCTCCTGAAGGAAGGAAAGCACTTCCGTAACCCCGCAGTCTACAGGTGAAAAGCCCTGCGCTTGACACCAAGCAGAGAACACAGACCACTTCGAGGAGTAGAGCCGTCTGGTAGACGGGGCTCTAGCCTGCGCGATCGTGTTTAGCACTCCCTCTGGGAGGTCAGCGGGTACCCGTTGATGGCCCATGCGTGCAGGGACCACAGATCCGGGCGAGGATGCCAAATCGAGCCTTCCGCCTGAGAGAGGAGGTCTCTCCTCAGCGGTAACGGCCATGGAGCAGCGCTGGTCAGCTGCATCAGGACAGGGAACCACGACTGGTTTGTCCAGAGCGGAGCTATGAGTAGCACTGGGCATCCCTCCCTCCTGATTCGCTCCAACACCTGAGGCAGGAGTGAGACAGGGGGAAAAGCATAAAGGGGGCGGCGGGGCCAGACATGGGCCAGCGCGTCCCGGCTTTTCGAGAAGAATCTCGGGCAGTGAGCGTTTTCTTGGGACGCGAACAGGTCCACCTGCGCTCTGCCAAACGTTTCCCACAGCAGCTGGATCGTCTGCGGGTGCAGAGACCATTCTCCTGCTGGAACGTTGTTTCTGGACAGCCTGTCTGGTCCCACATTTAGGTGACCAGGCACATGCGCCGCTCTCAGCGAGAGCAGGTTGTGCTGAGCCCAGACCAGGAGGCGTTCCGTCAGCCTGTAAAGGTTTCGGGACCTGACGCCGCCCTGGCGATTTATGTATGCCACCACTGACATGTTGTCCGACCGGACCAATACGTGGTGGCCTGTTATCTGGGGACAGAAGCGCCTTAGCGCTTTGCCGACTGCTATCAATTCCAAGCAGTTTATGTGTAGGAGCTTCTCCCGCACTGACCACAGGCCAGCCAGCGGTCTGCCCTCGAGCAGCGCTCCCCACCCCGAAGTGGAGGCGTCCGTAGACACCACCTTCACACTTGAGGGGATCCCCAGACTCACGCCCGACTGATACCAGTCGGTCGCTTTCCATGGTTTCAGAGCCGAAATGCACTGATGGTCGACCCTGAGGCGAAACAGACCTGCGGTCCATGCCCTGGGGGGAACTCGTGCTTTTAGCCATAGCTGCAGTGGGCGCATGCGGAGCAGGCCCAACTGGAGTACGGAGGCTGCTGAGGCCATGAGACCCAGCATTTTCTGAAACCTTCTGAGCGGGACTATAGAGCCGTGGCGGAAGGATTTCGCGACGTGCTGGATATTCAATCCGCGCTCTGGTGACAGGCGTGCCGTCATGGATAGCGAGTCTAACACTGTTCCCAGAAAGGAAATCCTCCGACTGGGGAGCAGTGAGCTTTTCGCCCAATTGACTGTAAGGCCCAGCTCCTCGAGGTGCTCGAGTAATGCGGCCCTGTGTTCTAAGAGCTCCGTTCGTGAACGAGCTAGAATCAGCCAATCGTCCAAGTAATTCAAAACTCGCATGCCCCGAAGTCTCAGGGGAGCGAGGGCCGCGTCCATGCACTTCGTGAACGTACGGGGTGCTAGGGACAGGCCGAATGGCAGGACCGTGTATTGATATGCCTGGCCCTCGAAGGCGAATCTCAAGAATCGCCTGTGATGGGACGCTATTTGTATTTGGAAATACGCGTCTTTCAGATCTATTGACATGAACCAGTCTCCTTGGCGCACCTGCGCGAGGATTTTCCTGGTCGTAAGCATCCTGAACTGGCGTTTCACGAGCGCTCTGTTCAGCAGCCTCAGATCTAGAATGGGTCTGAGCCCACCATCTTTCTTCGGTACCAGAAAATATCTGCTGTATAAGCCCCCTTCGCTCTGAGCCTGAGATAAAGGTTCTATAGCCCCCTTTCTCAGTAGTTTCGCTATCTCGGCTCGAAGTAGATGAGATACTTCGCTTTTCACCGTAGTTTCGACGCGCGCCGCGTAGCGGCGAGGGCGTCGAGCGAATTGTAGCGAATAGCCTCTCTTTATAGTGTTCATCACCCACTCTGATACCCCGGGAAGCCTTGACCACGCATCCGCGTGAATAGCTAGGGGCAGAATGAAATCTGGGCTCTGACCGCGGGAAAGCGGCGGCACAAGAGCCCGCGTGTGCTGGGAACACAGCCCCGTGTTTACGGCGTTCGAGGCGGGGGGCGCGCTGATCACAGCGGGCAGCCTGGCCGCGCTCATCTCCTCTGAGGCGGGTAGCGCCGAGAGAGAGAGCGGGGCGAATCCCGTGGGATTCGGCGTGTCTGTGAGGAAATGTGGGCGCGGGACCACGGGCACATTTGCTACACTGAAAACACTGTCGTTTAGGGCCGACTGAATGTGTGTTGGTTTCGTTTTTACAGAAACCGAGGGACACGCAGCGTGTAGTGTAAGCGGGCATGGGGATATGGGCGCGTTCACTACAGTGTTTGCACAATCGACCGGAGTCGATTTTATTTGTGCGAGCCCTGCACCGTGGCGGGCTGTGTCTGGGTGTGGGAATGGGCACTGGGGCGTGGGCATTCTTACAACACTCATAACACCATCGGCCGAGGCCGGAACACCAGAAAATACACTCTTTATTGGATTTATCTGGGTAGCCGTAAAAACAGCTTTTGTGTGCAGGCAAGCGGGCTGAGACACCGGCTGCTTCACTGCAAAATACACTGGTACAGTCACAACGCATGGGGCTGAACGAGCGAGAAGTTTTGGTGGAAATCCGGCCGCAGCGGGATCTGAACACCGTCGTTTTCCTAGAGCGGCTAGGAAGACTTTGGGGCCTCGGGCTTGATCTCAATCCTCGGCCGGGGCCCGCGGTGAGGGGGGCGGCGTCCGGCGGAGCGAGACCGCGGTCTCTGATCCCGGGCCTGGCGGCGCTGTGAGGCGGCGGCGGCGGAGGGCGGTGCAGGCTGGGGCTGAGAGCTGCGAGCAGGCGGCTTGGTGCGGCCTGTAGCGGAGCTCGAGCGCTTCGGCAGGAAGTGCTTCATAGCCTGAGAAGTCTTCTGCACCTCAACAAACCTGTCCGCGAAGTCCTTGACGGCCGTTCCGAACAGGCCCTCCGGGGAAATGGGCGCGTCGAGGAACACAGAGCGCTCGGCTTCCGTCATCTCGGACAGCGTCAACCATAAGTGTCTCTCGGCGACGGCGAGAGAGGCCATGTTCCGCCCCATGGCTTGCGCAGCGGCTTTAGAAGCGCGTAGAGCGAGGTCCGTAGCGCTCCTCAGGTCCGCCACGCAGATAGCACCGGGTCCCTCCTCGTCCAGCTTGAGAAGGAGGTCTGCCTGGTAGATCTGCAGAATAGACATCGTGTGCAGCGCTGAGACTGCTTGCCCGGCGGCGGTGTAAGCGCGTCCGTGCAGCGATGATGTCACTCGGCAGGCTTTGGACGGAAGCGTCGTCTGAACCCGCCGTCCCGCAGAGGGCGGGCAGAGATGCGACGCGACAGCCGTCTCCACCGGAGGAATGGCGAGGTAGCCTCTACTTCCCGCACCGTCGACAGCGGAGAATGCCGCGGAGGTAGAGGTACGCATCCTGGCAGAAAAGGGGGCCTTCCACGACTTTGCAACCTCCTCGTGAAGTTCCGGGAGGAAGGGCGCGGGCCTAGATTTTGACGGAGCCTCGTCTTTGCCGAGAAAGCGCCCGTCTAATCTGTTGCGCGGCGGCAGCGTGGGTGCCTCCCAATCGAGGCCGATGCTTTCTACGGCCTTGGTGAGCAGACGCATCAGCTCAGACTCAATGCCGGCTCTCTTCCCAGAGGGTTGGCGGGGAGCGTTAGCGGAGGGGAGGTCCACAGAGCTCGCCCAATCCTCGCTATCCGAAGCCAAGAGAGAACACGCCTCGGTGTTGTCGTCCAACTCGATGGCGGACGCGGCGGCGGACGGCGGCCGCTGTCCGTCGGTGAGCGACTCGAGCGAAGCCGGCGAAGCTGGCGGGCGAACCGGCGAGCTTTGGCGGGCTGGAGATAGCTCGGGAGCGCGCTGGGCGCGGCGCTTCTTGCGACGCGGCGTCACGGCAGGCTGGGATACGGGCTCGGAGAACGAAGCCAGGCGAGTCCGCAGAGTCACCATAGGCAAACGTTCGCAGTGATGGCATCCGCCGTCAGCGAGCGCGATGGCCGCGTGATCCTCACCCAGGCAGGACAGATGACATGTCGGTCCTCGTCGCTGAGTGGGGCTCGGCAAGAACCGCAGGAAGGCATCTTTAAAAAGACGCCGCTCTTTTAGAGGGGGTGGGAAAAAAGCAGATATGCAAACACACACACACACTCTATGCAGAGGAAAGGATATAACGCCGGAAAGCACAGCAGGTACGGCGGCTGAAGGCGGCGAGGCCAGCGACTCCAGACTCAATGGCACGTCCCGCTGAAGGCTACAGGTCGACGGCGCGGCTTCTCACTCTGGATCCAGCGATGCGTGAGGCTTCGCTGAAGAGATGAAAATCGACGTAAGAGCAGCTATCGAGCCTAGATATAGGGCGAGACCACGCCCTTTCTGGCGGGACGTGACGATATGGGCGCGAAGGGCCCCCATTCGTCGTGACGTCACGCAGAGCCTCTCTCGATAGGCTGCTGCTATTGCCGCAGAGCAGCCAATAGGCGCGCGAGCTGTCTCGCCTAGGTCTGCTTGCTGCTGCAAAGCGTTTTACATTAGTAAAAAATTAAGGATAATTTTTGGCTTCAATATCTCGTGGAAAAGAGTTTTCCCCCATAGCGTAAGATATTACGCAGTACGAGAGATACTCTCGTAAGAGAACCTGAATTCCTTCAAGGAAATGAGCTATGTAAGATCTGTGTGAGGGGAATTCTCTCATGCTCACACATTATAGGTGAGGTGATCCGTTAAAATGATCCGCCCAGTCGGAACAAATGAGAATAAATTCATTTAAAAGAAAAAGTAAAGCAGCATGCTATAAAAATCAAATCAAGACAGCTTTAAACTGACCTTTAATTGAAACATATCACTATGTAAATGTTATGGAATCCTGTTGATGTTGCAAATTATGTGTTAATCTCCTTCAACAAGTAATTACCAGTAATTGCCCTTATTGAGTCAGCAAAGACATGCAAGCTTAAATAAATCCACGAGAAATGTTCAATTAGATTCCCAGCATTTACATGTACATGTCTGTGATTGCAGAAATTAGCATCACAAGAGATTTGTCATGGCAATGTAGCACTTAAGAAAGAGTATAAAACACTTTAACAGAATTAACTCAAATACTGACCTGGATTAAGTGAAACTAAAGGAACGTCATTCAGGCAATAGTTTACACATCCCTTAATTTGTAAAAGTAAACAAATATGACATTTAGAGTAATAACTTACAATGGAAGTCTTGGGCAAGACATTCTACTAGTTAAATAACAAAAAGTTATTTTGTAGATTAATATAATAATTCACAGCATAAACGGTGTATATTATGTATAATTAATCTTTTTAAGATCAAAATGTGATATAAAAATAATGCTCTAATGTTTCAGTGTTAGAAAAACACCAGCTGTTTAATTTGATCTAGACTTTGTGCTATGCGATAAGACAGTGATTCGAGAGATAGCCAACATCACATACATGAAAGAGTCAGACAGCCAATAAACTGATCACTGCACTGTAAAACAGCCTTCATAAACATACATTTCAGGAGCTTTGTGAACAATAAGTGATTCATTAAGGGGATCCCACATGGTGAGTCAGGAGATGTTGCACATCTTTTACCAGCAGCAAAAAAGACAGTACAACATGTTTTCTTAGAGTCTGGATTAAAAGAAGTCTGGATAGAGCTCTGCGATTCATTTGTTCAGTCTTGAAATATTATTGACTTTAGCTGCAATTATTATGGAAGAAATCTCTCTAACAAAATAAACTCATTTTAAATGGCAAAATCTCCAAACATTCCAAAATATGCTTAGAGTTTTAAAGTATTCCTCCATGCAAATATTGATCCTTACAAGATCACAGCAAATATGCAATATTAACCGAATTGTTCACCAAAAAAAAAAGATTCTCATCTTTGAATCTGAACATGGGGGGTTAGACGCAAGCTTCTGGGACTTTTTATTTAGCTTTTGTGTGTTTCGTTTTGACAGATATTGTCAAAGTTGTTTTATGAAAAATTCTACCCATGTTCCTCCAACAAAATAGCTTTTATGTTTTTGGGTAAACTTTTCCCAAAACTTTATAAAAAGAACTCACCCACACTGATGTAGTTGCCAGCCAGAAAGAAGTTCCAGTGTAATAGTGTGCTGCTGCGGGAAGAATCCGTGTCATTGGTGAAACCTAAAGATCTCATGGACAAACTGGGAGAATCCGTACTGATGCTCTGACTGCCAGAGAACAGGGAGGTGTTCAGAGATACTGTATCCATATTGCTTAGTTTCTTTAATTCAAAGGCAATCCAAAACCATTAAACAACCCCAGGAACAGTCATGTATGATTAGGTTCTACAAATTCCTGAAAAAAGCTTGTCTGTTGTTTCCCAATGGTGCTCTTCTCCTCCTGGTTTCCAGTATACGCAGGACGTTTAGCAGATGTTCAGGCAGAGTCAGCTGGTGGGACGTCTGGGTTTGGGAGTGATTAGGGTTGGAGGTGTGGTACGACCATCTGAAAGAGCTCCACAGCCAGTAATTGATCTTCAGACAGGACGAGGTCAGTGTACTGATGGCCTGGAACTAAACCACACCTGCAGCGGGGTGCACACCTATTAACAAAGGGTAAATACAAGGCTTTACAAACTACTCAAACATTGTATAAACATGTACTTCTTATACAATGAAAAATGAAGGCTTTACTTTCAAAAACAAAATTCTCAAATAATTCCAAAAGAAACAAGTAACATTGAATTCAACATGAAATTTTGATGTAAAACACCTGAAATAGCATTTTCTTGTAAAACGTAATCTAATCATTTCTATTTTATTTTGAAAAATCGTTTTTTTTTTACAGTGCACTTGCAAAGACACTATCTAATAATATCATAAACGAGGAATGCGATTTTGAATAACATTAACGAAAACAACACTATCACCATAAAAATACCCCAAACTATTTTTTTTATTCAATATGTGTTGTTATGCTTAATTAAATAAACATGACATGCTTTAATGATTTCAACCAATACATTTTTCGATTAATTACTCTGTTTTGACCAATCGCCTTTGAGCTCTTTAATATGGGCTTTCGCACCAGGTAGTTCTAGGAACTAGCCACCAGGATGGTTCCCCAAGAACTAATAGTTCCATTAGGAATGTTTTCCTGGTTGCATTTGCATCGCCAGTAGGAACTCTGGCTGCGTTTACACTTGGCATTAACATGTATATCATGTATACTGTATTTCCGGATGTTGTCCACATACACATTGAAAAGACGAGTGTAAACGCGCTTCTGATCGGAATGTTATCCGATCAGCGTGTCCAGGTTCGAGGACGCATTGTGATCGGATCTCAGTGTAATGTAAACACAATCCAGCCATCGTGTCTGCATTCACAGGTGGACGTCACACAAACCCCGCCCACTGTCATTACTCCCCCTCCTCTCTCCAGAAACTCCTGCATGTAGCTGTGTGGTTTTGCGATACAGTCGAGTGCGAAGTACATCGCAAATATACTGAAATGTTTGCCTTCACACCCGAAAGTTGCAGAACCATTAATTTTCTGTAAATAACGCACATTTTTTCCCACCACAGCTGACAATGTTCTCAGACCCATACGTTTCTCTGTACCATTTCCATTATGGCATCTATCCACATTATTAGTAGCCTACTTGCAGCCTCTTCATCCTCCTCATTTTGCGAGATTTGTAAAATGTCCCCCGGCTGAAAACTGTTTTTAAAAGAACACCCACCACTTCAAGTCGGCTTTGCACCGGAGCCATTCTTTTTTTTTTTTTTTTTTGACATCCGATCTGTTATCCAGATACAGAAACCACTTGATGTGGACAGGTGTAAACACACCGTGTCCTGATTGGCTTATGATCCGATCTGCTTGAATTACACTGCTTTGATTTACTTTTTTTCAAAAAAGAATAAATTAGGAGTTCCTAAAACTAAAATCATTCATAGTTCCTGCGGGGCGAACACGCCAAAATCTGGGTACTTCCTCCAATAGTTTTAGGAAATATGAAAAGTTTCCTCCTTTTCAAACAGTCATCGAGTAGGGATTTTGACAAACTTAAGGAAAACCTTGAGGACAGTGGCATCCGTTGTGACTGCTTTTAAACATGCACTTAAGCTGAGAGCCTCAACAGAAATGTACTAGAATTTGTTCTCAACCTTAAATATAAAGATTTTGAATGTCTGTGATGGACTGGCCATCCGTTCAGGATGTTCCCCACTTGCGGCCTGAGATGCTGGGATAGACTTTCTGCCACCCTGTAGAGGATAAAGCAGTTTGGAAAATGGGTGGATTTTCAAGTGAAAGTGACATGATGTGAAGGCCAAGTATGGTAACCCATACTTGGAATTTGTCCTCTGAATTTAACCAATTCAAGTTAGTGCAAACACATTAGGAGCAGTGAGTAGTGAACACACAACAGAACACACAGACTGCAAACCATGGACACACACACCCGGAGCAGTCGGCAGCAATTTTTGTTAGGTGCGTTGCTTGTCATTTCTTGCCGATACTGCCAAGTTACCAGTCTGACTCCCTAGGCCACGATTGCCCCAATGTTATTCTTAATAATGTGAGTTTTAAAATACCTTATAAAAAGCAGTGTGCATGCTGGTACCATGGTGCAATGGTTATAATAGATGGTCCTTTAATGTATACCATAGTACTGACTTATACGAAAGAACTGACTTATACCAAAGACTTTTAGATATACAAAGGCGTGCACTCATATTTCTATGAATGGGAGAAAGTACATTGCACAATATGGCAGAATAAGCCTCGCCTTCTGCATAAAATAGCCAATCGCTAATTGGGCATTGCGCCAATGCAGCTGTCCTTTACTCCGTTAGCTCCGTCGTTACAGAAACAGTCAGTGTTCTGAGTAGCACATGTGCGCTTATGACTGCACATGCGCATTGGCAGGTCCAAACTGAAAAATGCAGTGTTTTTT